>JAXDDW010000002.1:11150000-11172500 GCA_034670385.1 Hoplostethus mediterraneus
TGTGTGAATCCATGGAGCAGCTCCATGTTGTTTATCTTGATGACATCACAGTTCCAGTCCTTAGTCATAGGATGAACTCATTGATTTAGAAGAAGAAATTGTGCAGTGATGAATTCAGTGTTGTGCAGCGGTCACTTGGGGGATCCACAACAACTATGTAAAGATGTGGATGGGATTAGTTTGGAAATGAATCAACAAAAAAAAGTGCTTTTCCAGCTCTTCCAGGAAACTGAAAGTGAGGGAGAAAAATGAAATAGGGCTGGAAGGAAAGAGATATGGAAATATGAGAGATGGGAAAAACAGACTGCAGGAGAAAGGTGAAAAAAGGGAAAGGAGTGATGAGACAATGATGAAAGCGAGGAAACAGAGAGAGAGTAAGGATGAGTGGAGAGGCAAATAAAAGTGATGAAAAGAAAAAAAGAGTACGTGGGGAGAAATGCAAGAGGGTTTGCTGAATGGAAGTGAGAAAACACAACATATGAATAGAAAGTACTGAGAAAAATCATGAAATAAGACTAAAAGATGAGATGAAAAGAAAAACACGTGGAGGAGGAAAGAGACGGGGAGCGCTATAGGGCAGAAGGAAGTGTGAAGTTCATGGGAGAAGCCAGTACATAAAGCGTTGGCGTTGTTAGATCAGATGCCAGAGCGGCAAATCAACGCACTATCTTGCCCCGTAGATGACAGCAGTCTTTGTCTCTTTTCCAACGTCTCTGTGTGTCTGCCTCTGTCAGCTTCCTGATTTCCTCTCTGTCTTTCTGTCTGTCTGTCATGTGGGTCTCTGTCTGATTTTTTCTTGCTTTGTCCCCGTTTCTCGCCTTCCTACAACACACACACACACACACACACACACACACACACACATTCTTTTGTTTGCCACCTGATAACAGGCAGTCATTCATACAGCCTCTGACCCCTGTGACCTATGAACTCTGAGACCTAAATACGGAACAAGAACTGAGAGGACTGGTCACGCATTGACTGACAGCGAATGCACACACACACACACACACACACACACACACAGACTGCAGCTACTGAAGGACGTGAAGCTTTAGGGAAGGAAAATGACACTACACACCGGTGTAAGTATCGCAGACGGTACAGAGCCACGCTGATCGAAACCCCTTAGGAACAGAGCGAGCTTCAACCAGTGAAATGATCAGTTGAATGAGCCACAATTTAATCTCACATCACTGCTGGTGCATTTTGTGTCGTCATTTTAACTCAAGTGGCCAGTTTGGATGACCGAGGGTTGAATGAATGAGGTCCAACTGTATTTACACTTGAAAAAAACAAGAACTTTACAAATAAATGGAATTTATATGAATTATCACATCAATGTATCCGACAGTAGTCCTGTTAAAGTACTAGAAGACTTAAATAGTTGTGAAACAGTTGTGAAATGTAGGGCCAGAGGTTATGGAACAATAAAAACCTTCTGATCGCAGCGATAATCTTAGTCGAAGAAGGGAGGCACTAATTCATTTCATTCATTTTTTTTTCAACCTTAACACATGGTTCACAGAGCAATCCTTTGAGCCAGGGTAGTTAGGCATGATTTTGTCCACAATTACAACATACATTCTCCACTTTGTTACTCACAGCCAACCACACTTACTTAGAGCATTGTCTTACTTCTCCAAAAAAAAAAAGTTACTTCTCCAAATGTAATTATCCCAAGAGAAAGAGTAATTTAAACTGACTGAGAAAGACACAGGGGACATCAATACTTACACAATACAATGCGAAACTGGAATCAAGTTCCTGTTCTGGATGTGGTTACACACACACACACACACACACACAGAACACACACACACACACAGAACACACACACACACACAGGGCAGGTGTGGGGGTCAGTGTTAGGGTCAGGAGCCTCGGTCCAGCTCCCAAATATAGAGCAGCCACTATTGGGGGATCTTTAAGTTGGCCGTAGGTTCTCGTATGACCACCATGGACCCTTTATGTACGGAGAGAAACACACATACCTAACACACAAAACATGCATTCATTCATGCATGCATTCACACACCCAACCGGCTCACGCGCAAGTATGCACACACACACACACACACACACACACACACACACACACACACACACACATACACACACGTGCAACATGTATGCACGCATGCATGCAGGCCCTGAAAAACACTAGCAGACACATACACTTGCAACTACACACAGCAGACACACACTTTCCCTTATTCTGTAATAACATGCCATTAAGATCCCTATCGCCCAGCTACCTACAAACATGAGCGCTCATTTTCTCCCTCATCTACCCCCCCATCTCCACCATCTCTCTCTCTCTCTCTCTCTCTCTCTCTTCTCTCTCTCTCAGAACGGACACTATTCACAGTGTCCATTCAGTGTGTAACAGAGGAGCCTTCTATAGCTGAAACCTAAGACTGACACTCCGACCCCTCAGAATGACCTCTGCACCCCAAACTAACGGCCCTTGCAACATGCTGGAAGTGTGTGTGTATGCGTGTGTGTCCACACACAACAACAAACTGATGGTGATGGTTGTGAGGTGAGCAGTGTGTGGATATGTGTCTATGTTTGATGCAAATGTTTGTCTGAGATAACCATTCAGGGGTAAAAACAAATGTCAGGACACCCTTCCTTCCTTCCTCACAGTTTTGCCTGACAATACATTTCCTCCTGAAAACTCCTAATAGTAATAGTAATCAACTGTTTATTCCTAAACACTGTAAACACTCAAAAGAGAAAATATTTCAGATTACATTTTACATCAACATAGGAATGCAAGGCAAAAAAAACACAATAGTAATAATAATAATATTAATAGTAATAATAATAATAATAACAATAATAATAATATAGTAGTAGTAGTAATTATAATAATAATAATAATAATAATAATAATAGCATAAATGATCAGATATAATTATATATGAATATAATGAAAGGAAGGACAATTCAGCATTTTTAACAATTATTATTATCTACTTGACAGCAATCAGAAACAAATGACAAATGACATAATGACAAATAATTAGTGAGGATGGAAGGGTCCAGACAAGGCTTTTGAAGAAGAGGCTGGTCAAGTGAATGGAACAGACCCAGTGACCAACGAGCTGCTTATGAAAGGAAGAGCAAGAGCAAAGAGTTAGAGCAAATAGTCACCATGGCCTCTGGGACATGGATCATGATGAGCACTACAAAGATACAAGCCTCCAAAGTGCTGGTATGAAAAAAGGCAAAGATGTCAATTTCTAAGATGTCCATCTTTATGTATCCAGTCTTTAAACAACAGGCTGTTTTTAGTAATGTTATGAATGCCCATTAAACTATGAAGCAGAATGGTTAGAAGGATGCAAATAGTAAAAATGATTGGCAATGCAAAATGGTTGATGATGACATTAAATGAAAGCAAAGGAATCAATCTTCTGTCTCTAATTTAGAAATGGCAATGAGCCTGACACTTCTTTTAGCCCTCTCCAACAGTCCAGTGGTCGGGAATTAAACTGTCTGAGCTGTCCCGGGTTTGATTAACAGAATGTTTAAAAGGAAGCTGCATGTTGGAAATCAAATTCTGAATTCATAATTCAATCTGTCTTCTTTTAGTAAAAAACGACTTCCTTCCTTCCTGATTGACACCGAGGAAATGAAAGAGAATGGGGAGAGAAACAAGGAGAGATAACATGCAGATGATACTAAGATGATATTAACAATATTCAATACCTCTCTGTCTTTCTCACTCTACCTCTCTCACTCTTAGTCACTCACTTTGTCATCCACACACAAGTAAAGAAACACACACACACACACACACACACACACACACACACATGGCAATGTAAAGAAATTCCAAATTCAATTTTCCTCTCTGACTGAAAGCACATGCCTGTGCCAAAAATGACAACAGACCACTTCATTTAATGGTGTGTGTGTGTGCATGAAAGTATGCATGTGAGCATTAGAGCGAGTGTGTGGGACAGTGCTGTCTGCTACAGAAACCTGAGCACATCCATTGCTCTACCTTATATTATTATCATATTATCCTCTTATTGAATCCACATGATATGGATACATATGGAGCACACACAGCAATGCATCACCAGATCTCTCCACCTCTCACTGGATCACTGCAACACAGGACTGGATGGGCCTACGACAGTAACACTAGCTGGACTATTTCTCATAGATCAATCATAAAACACAAAATGCCTATACGCTGAACATATTCTGTGTGTATGTGTGTGTGTGTGTGTGTGTGTGTGTGTGTGTGGGTATGTGTGTGTGGGTATGGGGGGGTGATCGGCTGTTTTATAATCTGGGTGGTCTCATTCCTGCAGCTGCAACCTTAATACAGAGTTGTTAAAGTAATGTGCATTTAGTCACTTGTGTAATAAAACCACATTGGTGGTGTGCGTGTGTGTGTGTGTGTGTGTGTGTAGGCCTACGTAGCCAAACCACCTGCTGATGTTGGAAGAGGCTGGAATGTGTGTATTAGATTATAACATGTATCATTCATGAGTCTATATATTTTACATTTTTACATGAATGAATGAATTCAGTGTTTTAGATCAAATAAATATATATTGGAGCAAACCTTGATAGTACGCATCAAACTAAGAAACTTATTTAGTATTTTAAGTATTTTAATTTAGTATATTAAATTGACATATCTTAAGAGCAAATTGGTCTAGCTGTATTTAGGGACACTGTAACAGTAACAAATCTTTATTATTTGTTATTTTTCAATGTAACATTTGTTATAAATGCAATTTGACACGTCGTTAACAAAATATGTTTAACATATGTCGCATGTTGACCATTTTCTGCTGCGCAGCTGTTCCACTTCCTCTCCATAGTGTGCAGTCTCCATAGTTATGAAGGTCAAGGGAAGGCGAGGCGAAACTTGTAGTTAAGTTTGTTAAGGGATCAACAACAGCACAAGTTTAGTCAATGTAACTCAATCTGGTCATTACTTGCTGAAATGAGGGGCACAAAGAGTCCCTTGACGTGTGTGTGCATGCATATGTGTGTGTGTGTGTGTGTGTGTGTGTGTGTGTGTGTACCGAGAATGAATTATTGGGTCTGTCTTGATTTGTCCTAATGAAGGGAGGGCTGCGAGAATAACCATCTAACAGCATTTTAAGGCTCACGACAGCGCTATCGAAACATGTTACTGGTGCTGATGGCGGTGTTCGAGCAGAATGGTAGCAATTATCTGAAAGCACAAACAGGAATTCAACCTGGCTCACAGAAAGTTATGGCTGTAGTCACACTCAGCTTTTCAAGTAACAGGCAATGAAGCAAAGCCAAGCTTTTTTAATGAAGCCTAATTTAAAAAATCTAAATATGATTGAAAATTATTTTGTGTCATGAACAGAAATACATAAAACAACACAACCCTTCCCTTACAAAAAAGTGACATGACATGTGGAAAACAACATGTGAGTATTCCCACATGTGGTTTTTGGACACGTGTTTTAGTTTTTCACATGTGAATAAAGCCAATCACGTGTGAAAATGTCAAATTCACATGTGATTTTGTGACACAGACTTCATTTTCACAAGTGTAAACATTTTTCACATGTGAATAGGGATAATCACATGTGGAAATGTTGAATTCACATGTGACTTTGACACATTATATTTTCACATGTGGAAATTTAATTTCACATGTGAGCAAAGCACATGTGAAAGTGCAGGTTTTTTTGTAGGACTTTTTTGTAAGGGTTCCCTCCCTCCATCTGTCTATCTGTCTCTCCCTCCATGTCTCATGTTTGTCTATATTAGCTCTGACAAATGAAGCCTCCCTTACTTCCACTATGATGCTAAGACAGGAGCTCTCTGTCTCCGATGCTGAAGCAAGAAGTCAGCCCGGTAAATGACAAGCCATTTGTCGTTTTCATTGAGATGGCAGTAAAATGTGACAGCACTGACAATGGCTTCCATGGAGTAGTAAAAGTTTAAATATCTCACATTTTGTCATCCTTCACTAAACATTTCCAAACCTATTAAAATGTATCCTGGTGAATTTTAACAGGCTGGAAGAACAAAGCTAGACCACCTCATGCATGTCATCCGCATGGAATAGTGATAATATGTCCATCCTGTCCAAAACGTCCCACACTTCACACAATGCCACAATGCAACTGCCCTATTAGGTTGAGTATCCACCCGGGACCTGTAATGTTGACATCAATTCCCAACACGATCAAAAAACACCCTCACCCTCTAATGACCATGACAGAAATTTGCTGTGCTCAATGAAATTCCTCATAATCCACATTTTCACCCGATATCTGTGACATCAGTTAAGCGAGGGCGATTTAACAGAGGCCATTGCTCCGTTAGCTTTGGGCTACTAGTTTTGTTTTGCTAAATAGGCGCTAACTGGCTAACAGCGGCCCATGTGAAGTGATGATCACCAAGCGCACTCGTATTGGTATCAGCCTTGGGTAGACATTCATCTGTCTCACTGTGAGTTACTTGCTGTCGTCTGCTTTACCCCCTGTCACTGCTATCTCATAAACAGGCCTACAGGCTTCTCCATGGTCCTTAATGGCCCCGAACACATCTGTAGACAAAAACTGTCCCTTGGTCCTTTAAGTCGTACATCAAGGTTGCTAAGAATTTAGTTATCTTTGATTCCTATTAAAACTAGTAGGGTAGCAGACTAAAAAGTGTCTCAGATATGTTTGTAGGAAAGATTAAATTGATAAAATTTAATAAAAAAATAAAAAATTTGTCTTTGTTATACTACGAGAATTATACACACTTGTAGCCTGATATCATCTCGCTTTGACTGATGAAACGGCTGTTTTCTTGTGTCTCTCCAGGTGGAGCAAAATTATGATGACAGGTTATCGGCTATGACTAAATGCACATAATGTTATCATACTGCGTCTACTTTAGCTTCACCACACTGGTTAGTGTTAAAATTGAATTTGAAAAGTTTACTGATTGATTTAAGGTTCACTCCCTCAGGCGGGGCCCTCCAAGGCATTGACCAGGGGTGACCAGGCTTTTGCCTTTCTGAGGAGCGTAGCTGGCAAAATCTGTGACATCTTGTAAATCAATTGTTAAAAACATTTTACACTCCGGACCGGACCGTCTTTTCATATGGTTATTATTATACATTTAGACGGCTCGTCTCATGAACTATCTTTCACCTTTCAATTTGTTACTTTTTGTTGTCTGCTTCCCTTTATCCTATTCTCTTCCTCGTCCTTTTGTCTTTCATGCGCAGAGACCGGTAGTCAGTGTGTGTGTGTGTGTGTGTGTGTGTGTGTGTGTGTGTGTGCGTGCGTGCGTGTGTGTGGCGGGTGCATTCATTGGAACATTATTGGATATTCTAGAAGTTCGGCCCCTGACATTTAATAACTACGTCTAGTCTGGTCATCTAAAATACCTGCAGCTCCCATCGGTGCGCTCGGCTCAGTGTCAGGTGTAGCGAACAGACGGGGACTTGAACCAGTAAAGCGAGGCTTCACATACACAAACATACACATGTGCACACACACACACACACGTGCACATGCCCGACTCTACCTCTGGCTTTGACAATGGCACATTTGTCTGACAGCTGACCTCCACACGATAAGAGATAAAAGCGTATTAGGTAGAACACACACACACACACACACACACACACACACACACACACAGACAATTATGTCTTTAGATGGTTATCGTATTTACATAATCATTAGCAGTGGGTGAGACTCTGTCACGATCTGTTCCTGCTGGCATTAAAGGCAATTACTGTCTCTGAGAGAGATAGGCCTGCACACACACACACAAATGTACACACACATACACACACAGGCGCATACATGCACGCACGGGCAAGCACACATACAGACATATGAGAGTGTGTCTCACACACACACACACACACACACACACACACACATGCACACGTACACCCACGCTCATGCACGCTGAGAGGAAGGCTTATTTCAGTGACTGGTAAAGAAAGACAATCACAAAACACATCAACACATTCAGTATTATAACAAATATCTAAAAACTTTGACTCAAAATCTTTATCTCATCCAACTTTCTCTCTTAAAATGAACTACATGGTCTAGCGCACACACACACACACACACAGTTCGACCCCACTGCCCCTCCCCTTCGCTGAGAGAAATTAGTACCACCTGAAGCGGAACCCTGTCCATCACAGAGAGGCCCCCCGTGCCCCACAGGTGTCCGTTAACATGCCTGAAGGCCCCCCTGCTCTCCAGGTGGCCATTCATATGCCTGCAGCAGGAGACATCAAAACAAAACACCTCCCCGTGGGGGCAAACCTCACAACTAACAATGCACGTGAATTACTCCACAGTGTAGACACAGCTTTAGAGCAGTGGCTTGGGAGTACTACTATGTTTCAGTGAGACTAGGTCCAAGACTGAGACTAAATCATGTCCGAATATACTCCATTTCCAAGCTAGGCTATGCTACGTTTCACATCTCCTGTTGTTTGCTCTGGAACAAGCGATTGATCTGCAGCCAGAAAGTGAAAGGAACAAATCGCTTCATTCCGCCCAGACACGAAGCGTGAAGATGAACACATCCAGTATATGTGAGAGACAGGTGGAGCAAAGTGCTGGGAAAAGAGAGAGAGAGAGAGAAAGAGAGCGAGAGGTTGAAGTCTCTGAAAAAATGCCAGCTGGCTCGAGTTTAAAGAAGCATTGTAAAAAGAACGATTTGTTTAGCGAAATGGAGCGATCAATGAATTTTGCTAAACAAGCACTCAAGTGAAAACCACCTGAGAAGCAGCCAAATCCTGACGCTCCGCACTAACAGGTAGTGTGATGACAACATGATACACACGTCAACAAACAAACAAAATAATTTAGCACGTTCTCTTTTTCTCCCCAAATAAACACACTGAAGAACCAGGACCGCTTCCACCTGAAAGGCAGATGGTGTAATAGTTTAGATGGAAATGAAAGAGAGAGAGAGAGAGAGAGAGAGAGAGAGAGAGAGAGAGAGAGAGAGAGAGAGAGAGAGAGAGAGAGAGAGAGAGAGAGAGAGAGAGAGAGATATGAACAAAGGGAAGGCCATCGGGCACCATAGATAGAAAACACACAGAGGCTGACAAACAAGAAGGCAGAATGCAGACAGACAGACAGACAGACAGACAGACAGACAGACAGACAGATGTAGACAGACAGACAGACAGACGTAGACAGACGGACATGCAAATCAGGCACAAAGACAGGCACGCCGCACAACGAAACACAGAGAGACTGTTGAAATAAACACCAGGGCCCCCGGTGTCGCCCAGGAACGAATTCTCCACTTTGATGTGAAGCCATGTGACCTCGCGGAGGTCTGAGGAATTGAAACGCCGCCCAAACCAACGTCAACACCGCTAACACCCTCAAGGTCGGCGAGTGTGTGTGTGTCTGTCCGTCTCATTTTCTCTGTGTGTGTGAGTGTGTGTGTGTGTGTGTGTGTGTGTGTGTGTGTGAGGGACACGTAACCTCAAGCGCTGGTCTTGGCACGTCAGTTGTTTGTTTTCACACTGAACAGTCACAGGTAAGATTTTAGGAGGCAAACTGGTTCGGTGGCCGGTGTGCCGCTCTGACATGAACGCACCGCAACTCTGCCAGCCAGGTGTTCATAAGACAGGAGTTTGGTGATATAATATATCAAGGTAGTACTACTTTACCTCTGCAGTACTAAGGGAGATTAGGTTTCAGGACGGATGTTTGCTGAGATTGAGAAAATAAAATCAGCATCGCAGTTTGTCAGCCGTAGCCGTCGTCTGGTGGCAGTGGAGGTTTAGGGGTCATTTTGGTTTCGGTTCCATGTCGGTCCTTGTTTTGGACCGGGGGACCGCTACAGGGTGTTGCACTAAAAGTGTTGTAGGATCGTTTTAAACAGTCACATTTGTGTTCATGTGGGTTGTTTGCGTACTTTTCACGCTTCAGCAATTAAGGCAATTTTTTATGGTTTTGGTTCACTACAGCTGAATGAGCACAGGGGCCTCCACTGCTACACTGAATACAACCCTTCCACCGCTGGTAAACAGTGGTGTCCCATTGCAGCAGTTTATTTAGGAGTCTGTTCCAGCCCAAACAGGGATTAAGACAAAGCCTACCGCTCCCTCTTTTAGACCACTAAGTACTTTCTGGTGCTGCTGCTCAAGCCTGGTAGGCCGCTGAAGGCTATGGACAGCTGCGTGTGTGTGTGTGTGTGTGTGTGTGTGTGTGTGCATGTAGGAAAATGGACAGAGGAAGAAAGAAAGAAAGAATAGGTGGCATTGAGAACAACTGTGCTTTCAGAGAACCCCTCATCACGGCAGCTTGCACGCAGCGACGAGTGAGCAGCACTTCAGATGTGTCCGATAAAACGCTGGCTGTAGCGAGTGAGTAGTGGAACCGTAGGACCTATTTACTGGGTGCACGCTGGCACGCACTGTGATTGACACTTCAACAAACTATGAAGTGTAAGAAAAAACAACAAAAACAAAGAAGACACTTGATGGAGATTAAACCTGCAGGTCTGATAGTACATCCCAGGACAAATGAAACGTCCACCTGGCTTGTTGCATTGTCTGTTGATCATCTGATTGTCAAAGGAGAGAGACAACAGTATGGTGCCCCCTTGGGGACAAAGGATACACATCCCCACAACTAGATATCTATGTAGCTAGATAACTACCCAGTTTAATGTAAGTATTAGGCCAGTAACCTAAATTGTTTGGGTGTTGACTATTCTGCTGTGATTTGTATTTCCCATGCAAAAAGAAATATGATGCAAACATATTGACTGTCATTTCTTCATCTGAGTCATTATTTAACAAAGTCAGATGTTGAAGTAACTAGAGAGGCCAAATTTCTCTCACCATCCCAGTACCCAGGTTTTTGCCAGCATGCTGCATTCACTGGAACTCCCTGCCATGATAAAGTCAAAGCTTGGAGTGGAAATTCACCTGGTGCATGATGTTTCTCCAGAGAAATAATAGAAATGGGAGAATTATTACGTAGAAAAGAATTATTATGCACTTTGGTTGGTATCTACAACAAACGCACAACAACAGTCTTTGGAGTGAGATGTAATGGAAAAGCAAAAGGAGGCTTCTTTTTTTCCATTCTCAAGTTCATGACCTCACCAATAGCTCCTTTCCTCTTCTTTTACACTCACTCACACACACACACACACACACACACACACACACACACACACACACACACACACACAGCTTTTCCACTCTCTGCAGTGAGTATCTCAGGGTAGAGCCTCGTCACGTTGAAAGATGCTGTTGCCAGCACACCTGTGTGTGTATGTGCACGAGGGTGTGCGCAGGCATATGCGTGCACCCGTTTGCTTGCGTGCATGTGTGTGCGTGTGTGTGTGTGTGTGTGTGTGTGTGTATGCACGCGCTTGTGTGTATTGGAAAACACCTTCTCATGTTTCAGCAGTAATGGCCCTGCTGAAACATGTGTCTCCCACTCAACAGTTCCAGGCTGCTGATGTTTAATGCAGACACCACACCGTAGCGTTTCCTCTACTACTGAACCGTCAGGGTGGGTCGCCTTGCCCACATAGCTAAAAAATAATTTCATCATTTCATCTGAATTGGTTGAGGTCTTCATGGCACTTGTGAGGAGTAACACTGTTAACCCAGTAGAGGTATGAAGGTTCTTAAAGTTAGTTAAAGTTATAGAAGTTAAAGACATGAAACATGACTTTGAGTTGCATCCCATGCAGACAAACTTGCAACAAAAATGTTTTTACTTGCATATATTGATTATTGCCAAAGAATTGCCAGTGATTGCACACAATTAACAGAATGTATTTGACATTTAACTTTTTTTTTTTTCACTACGCCTGTCTGATTTAAAGGTTTGGACATTAAATATTGGGAAAATAAGGCTGCATGTTCACCAGGGCCCTGGCTTCTCTCTATTGGTACTTTCAATTGACAGAAACAGTGTTGTGGCTGCACTGAGAGCAGAGCTTGCAAAGGACAAAAGTTTTAAATATTTCAACTTTAGCAACATGGTGTCATTCACAAGGGTTTTTAATTGTCACATAACTGAACCAGATAGCTACGGCTCCCTCCAGACCATAATACTGTATGTCTCCACGTTCTCAGATTCTCTCTGAGTAAGGCTTTAATATGTCCACTGAGAGCCTTAACACCAAAGATAAACCTGATGCTGTTAACCTGGATGTACAGAACACCATGACCTCCTCTGGGACAGAATGACCAGATAAGACCAGTAATGGTGTGATAAACAGAGCTAGACGGCCGGGGTGTGTCCCAACATGTGTCCCAGCTGATCTTTCCCTTTCTTGTATCACTACCACTCGTATTTTACCAGGAAGTGTGTTTCAGCATCATAGATGAGACACTGATGATGGCAACTCTAACCCTCTAACCTGCTTTTTAAAATGTGTATATAGATATAGAGATATAACTTGGCATGAACTTTGAAGTGAGAGGTGTAAAATAATAAACAACAACAATAGAGGGTAGATGGATGGAGTGAAAATGTTTAAAATATTTAAGAGGTACTAAAGTGGCATTATACGACACAATGCATGCTATTTGTTGGACGTAAAACAAGACTTTAGTGTGCAATAAATGTTTAAGAGTATCTTATAAAGACAGAAGGAACATTTTGTGGAACAATTACCATCTAAAAACAAAACAAAATGCTCTTACCTGCAAATGACGGCTTGATGTGAGCTGAGTTTCACTCCCAACAATTCAGACTGGCTTTACACAACTCTACAATCCCTGTACACACACACAAATACACACACACACACACACACACACACACACACACACACACACACACACACACACACACACACACAGGAAAACACAGTAAATACTGAGGACAGTTTTCAAAGACAAGTAATTCAGCATTCATGGTCAGTGTGTGTAAAAGAAGCGCTAACATGGAGCCCCCTCAGATGAAGGCTTCTGGTGGTCAGGTGTATTGCAGTGGGGTATCACCCACCTTATTTCTGTTCATTTAAAGACGTGAGTGGAGCAAAAACCAGAAAAGAATAATGCCATGCAACTGCAAACCCGCCAACCCCGAGGGAGGTCTGGATACTGGATTAAAAATGAGGACCACTATTGTGGTGCCAGACAGCAACTGACAGGTTTCCCCGAACTCAGGTAAAAAAAAGTAGTTGTTTTTTTAAATGTTGTTTGGTATATCAAGTAAAGTTAAATGAAACATAAATTAAGTTTCAAAAGAAGTTATATAAGTATTTGTATAAGGTTTTTCTGGATAGACCCACAGGTGTTGCACACCAAGGATTACACATTTATTATATCTTGTGATTGGAGGGTCAGGCTGTGCTGATTCCCACCTGTAGAGTTGGAAAATTAAACCCAAGTAAAAATTCTTTATATAAACATGACAAATCTGGGTGGGTCTCTTTCTCCATCTCTAAGAAAACACAGCCTCCAAAACACTGTAACTCACACTGGATTCATTTCACACAACATTTCTTTTTATTGCCACCCTATAAACCACTCCAGCCATATATATATATATGTGTGTGTGTGTGTGTGTGTGTGTGTGTGTGTGTGTGTGTGTGTGTGTGTGTGTGCGTGTGTGTGTGAGACAGCGAGAGAGTGTCTGTCTGTCTTTGTGTGTCTATGCCTCTGTCCTTGTCTGTCCATGCATGTCTGCATGTGTATCCCCTATAGTCCGACCCATTAGACAAAGAGGTCAATTCATATTGGGTGTTAAAAAGGCCAAACTGTCTATAAATCAAAGCCCTAAAAAGTTTATATCTCTCTCAAACCACACTAGTGGAAAAATACATTAAAATGACTACATTTACTCACATAAAGGTGCCATTCAATCCTGACAAAGCAAATAACAGGCCATGGTGACCGCTACGGCTCGACAAACACAGAATAATACCTCAATTAGTTCAAAAATAGCTCCAGTAAAATAAAGCACAAGGGATGACAACAAGTCTACAGTACAAAGGGTTTCCATGTCAACAGTCAAGAAATGGCAATAGTATTATCCAAAATAAAATGAAATATATGCTCAGAAATACTACAAATATCAGAAATTAGGGTGGGGGGGGGGGATCTGTGTGTGTGAGTGTGAATGAACAGATGAAAGTGAGAATGAGTGAGAATTGGATTTACCTTTAGCAGAGTATGAAAATACAACCCAGAAGAAGAGAAACGTTATCGCAGAGCAAGAGCAAGAGCCAGAGCCAGACTCATCTTCTTGGCTACTGTCTACGTGTCTAATATAGGCTGAATTAACAAACATGATCAAATCAGAGTGAAGGCCAGATGAAAACAGATAAAGCCCAACACAACACCCTGGTTTCACGGAGACCTTTGTAAGTCACTGTCTCTGTTTATGTCATGTGTTTCTCCGTGACCTGACCTGATCTTCTGGAGACTGCAGTCTGTCTAGCAGTGGTGAGGGACGAAACGACAGAGAGCATCACATGTACTCTCTCATATAATATCGTCATCACAAGGCTGGTACCAATATTGTTTCTCCACTGGCACGACTTCCTCATACACACAAGTTAAAATGACATCAACAACAATCATTCCCAAGCAAGGGAATAAAATCAATGCACAGTGGAGAGTGAAGAGAGAAAGTGAGGCTGTCCTGCCATGAAGGTCACCGGCCAGATTAAAACCCCAGATTAAAGCCCCAGGGTACGGCCCCTCAGCTCACCTGGACGCCGAAGACCAGTGGTTTTTCCAACTTAGGCAAAGAGCTCAAATCCTTTTTTTTTTTTGTGTCTCATCTGAGGTATGTGGGAAGCAGAAAATGCCACTGTGGGTGTCAGTTTACAGTCCAGCCTTCAGGTATCAAAAGCAGGCGTGTCGCGGCGAGAGCCAGGCGGTGTGCCAGACAGTTGGTTGTTTCTAAAAGGATCAGTGAAGCGGATTACCGCCTAAATCCCTTCTTTCACTGGGTTCCTACAAACATTTCCACCTGTCATTTCTCTGTGTCTGCTTTACAATAGCCAATGAAAACACTGACAGGTAGGCTGGAAGTAGCTTACAATAGAAACACACACGGGCACAGGTAAACACACACACACACACACTACAACATGCTATACGTATGTGTATCCATACATGGCTAAGCTTGTACAGTAAAGGTGCACACATATCCATACACACACACACACACACACACACACACACATGCATTTTCATTACATCCAAAGTCAATGAGACCACAGTGCCACCGACCCTCACCTCTCTCTGTCTGTGAGGAACCATGTGGAGAAAGGTAGAGGACTGTTGTTTGGAGAAAGCAGATGTGGAGGTGACGTATTCTGATCATTGTCAGATTGTAGTGGGTCAGCTAATTCACTTTGGCAGTCACGCAACAGACAAGCAAGCATATGCACACACACACACACACACACACAAAAATACAAACATACACAGGTATACACACGCACAGACACATAAGCAGCATGAACATCAGTGGAGGATCAAAGGCAATATCGGCCTCGATATTGTCTTCTGTTTCTCTTCTCTCGCTGGAACACACGTCAGAAATGTTCACATCGCTGCGGTCAGATGAAAACTGTCATCCCTACAACTAAACATTCACCGTATCAAGAAACAAAAATGTCTGTTCTCAGTTTGACTCCTCAGCAACAAGCAACAAACTGCAACACCCAAACCAATCCAGATCTAGGGAAGAGAAAGAGAAGGGTGAGGAGAGGAGAGGAGAGGAGAAGAGAGGAGAGGAGAGGAGAGGAGAGGAGAGGAGAGGAGAGGAGAGGAGAGGAGAGGAGAGGAGAGGAGAGAAGGGAGAGGAGAGGAGAGGAGAGGAGAGGAGAGGAGAGGAGAGGAGAGGAGAGAAGGGAGAGGAGAGGAGAGGAGAGGAGAGGAGAGGAGAGGAGAGGAGAGGAGAGGAGAGGAGAGGAGAGGAGAGGAGAGGAGAGGAGAGGAGAGGAGAGAAGGGAGAGGAGAGGAGAGGAGAGGTGAGGAGAGGAGAGAAGGGAGAGGAGAGGAGAGGAGAGGAGAGGAGAGAAGGGAGAGGAGAGGAGAGGAGAGGAGAGGAGAGGAGAGGAGAGGAGAGGAGAGGAGAGAAGGGAGAGGAGAGGAGAGGAGAGAAGAGAAGGGTGAGGAGAGGAGAGGAGAGGAGAGGAGAGAAGAGGAGAGGAGAGGAGAGGAGAGGAGAGGAGAGGAGAGAAGGGAGAGGAGAGGAGAGGAGAGGAGAGGAGAGGAGAGGAGAGGAGAGGAGAGGAGAGGAGAGGAGAGGAGAGGAGAGGAGAGGAGAGGACATATTCTACATCACTTCTGCAGATGGTTTCTCCACCTTTCTCTCTGTCCACATCTCAGTGTGTCTCTGTTTCTCATTTGAGATGAACCCTTCCATTCCTGCGTATATACAGTATATGCCACAACACACACACACACACACACACACACACACACACACACACACACACACACACACACACACTATCACAAACACATGCAAAGACCTGGATGAACACAAGTTACATGAAATGCACTCATTCTTTATACATGCACATTTCCATTGCCATTCCAAGTCATTGCATATCATAACTGAGCAAAGTGCACGTCAACACCCCACCTACCCACCTACCCACCTAGCCACCTACCCACCTAGCCACCTACCCACCTACCCACCTAGCCACCTACCCACCGTCTCCCCTGCCAGTTTCTCACTGTACTATCAGATAAAACAATTCATCCTAGAAAAACACATGATCAAATTAATGTGTCTTTAAATAACTTCTGTCTGAACAGAAGTTTGATTCAGATGAAGATCTTACTGTGACAGCCCAGTCTCTCCCATGGTTATTGCCACCACCCACCCCCGCCTGTCTGTCTGCTGCCTGCCTGCCTACCTGCTGCCGGTTACCCCCGCCCACTCTTGACTGCAGACAGATCACACCTGAGGGGAAGACACAAAAGCCTGGACTCCCCACAGCCCTGTCTCTCAGTCCCTGGAAGGCTGGCCCCGCCCCCTTTTGTTTGGGTGTCTGGTTTTTTTGTGTGTTTTCTGCACCCTACAACACCCACTCACCAAATACCATTTTCATGGCACCCAGATAATTGACTACCCACCACATAACCGTTTCTCTTTATTATAGCAGTATGAATAAAGTGTCTGTCAACCATTGCGTACCGTGTGGACCTGCTTTGTTTGTTGTGGCCTGAACATGAGTAAGGACAATGCAGCACTTCTGTTAGCTGGTCTTTTCAACTGACACACACACACACACACACACACACACGCACCCCACCCACCTTGTAAAAGCGCTCACCAGCAGGCAAAACAAAAACAGTTTGAAACATCGTGACTCGAACGTCCACCTGGCCCTCTGACAGCAACACACACACAATCTGTGACTCAAATCGGTTTCATAACCGTAATTCATGTCTGTCTGATCTGATCTGAACAGAAAGGGTGTGATCAACTGTCACAACTGTCAGGTGAGACTGAGGGAGGGTAGCAGCAGTGTATTGTACCCTGTGAATTTGGCGGACAGGGTACCACAAATCTTTCTCTTTCTCTGTTCTCTGCTACCTCTCTCTCTCTCTCTCTCTCTCTCTTTCTCTGTGTCTCTCTCTCTATATAAGACAAACACACACACACACACACACACACACACACACACACACACACACAGGAAGCCTATATTCCACGGCCAGCAGCAGCGGTGGTGTAATTGTATTTACAGCGACCCGGCTGGATTGGATTACAATGAAAACCATCCAACTCCCTTACGCACCACAGACTCCCCCATCAGAAACCAGGGCTGCCACAGTCAAACACCAGTTCAGAGCTGGGCAGTCGTATATATCGCAGGGGTGGAATCAGGAAAACGCAGAAAATGGCAAAAGGGAAATAATGAAGGGGAAGCAGGAAAACAAGAACGTGTGTCCAAACGTCCAGTGATTAATGTATTATTCCAATGTCCTCCCTGAATCCAAAGTAGAGGAAGAGCAGGAGAAACGTTTAAGATCAAGGCTGATTTCTCAGTCAGAATAGAAAGACCTAGAGAGAGAGAGAGAGAGAGAGAGAGAGAGAGAGAGAGAGAGAGAGAGAGAGAGAAGAGGGAGGAAGAGACACATTCAGAGAGACAGAGGGGGAGAGAGCTGTGGGGCAGAGCAAAGAACAGACACTTTATTCATTTCTAACAAGGAGGTATTTTTATCTAACCACAAAACAGCAAAGGACAGGCTTCCATCACTATGTATACGCACACACACACACACACACACACACACACACACACACACACACAATTTAATTCCAGATTCAAAGCGTTTTGTGAAGTGGAACACACTATCAAGGATGTACATCTTTTTTCTTTAATGAAAAACATTCCTAGGGCTTTTTTATGAGACAATGCCATTATCAACGCCAGCAGCACAACACAGGGAGCTTTAATTCTCTGAAGCAAACCCCTGCCAGCTCCAATAAAAAGCCAGGCAACTATATTATACCTCTAAGCTGACCTCATTCGAACCCTTACCATTGAAGTTTAACCTCTTATACATTCAGTGGCATCTCCAAAAAGTTTCATTTTTATTTTCCATTTGACACAAACTATTAGGCGGTAGGGAGACCGAGTGGTTAGAGTGGTTCGCTCAACCCCTAACTCTGAATAACATCATCAGCTGGATAAAGAAATAGTCAGGCGTTGTCATGAAACATATTTTCATACAGGAGAAAAGCACGTTCCTGTTCCTGTTCGTGTTCACATCTAATTTGTGTCCTCTCCATCTGTATCTTCCGACATTTCAGTGAGAGTGAAAGCAGTGGCGGACCACCCCTACCGGCTACACCTGTCAGAAAGCACCGGCTCTGTTTGCAGACCTTTGATTGACGCGCCGGTGTTGGTGTTGCTCGTGAACGTGTGGCTGACGTGATGTGTTTCCCCAGCAAACACCCCCAGAGGTGTGAAGTACAGTATGTAGTCATGAACAGGTTAGAGGTGGTGTGTGTGTGTGTGTGTGTGTGTGTGTGTGTGTGTGTGTGTGTGTGTGTGTGTGGACATGGCAGTGTGAACTTTAGGAGGTGTCTGAGATGGAAAGCAGCAGCTTTAAGGATATGACTCATTACTGGCTCTGTGGACCCCCTCAGTATGTACCTTCTCTACCTGGAGGATTAGGAGCAGGAAAAAATCTCTTTACCTGCCAGGTTACCGCGGCTTTTCCGCCTGCTCACTCTGGAACGTTTTTTTTTTTCACCTTAATCCTGCAAGGTTGAAATGTGTTGGGTGCACATTGTGTGACCCAGCATGGAAACATAAGACACATTGTGGGAGAATTTTGTTTGCGTTTGTTTGTGTTTTGTCTTTCACAGATTATTATTATTATTATTATTATTATTATTATTATTATTATTACTATCATCATCGCCATCATTATTATTTATTATTATTATTATTATTATTATTATTATTATTATTATCATCATTATTATTGTTATTATTATTATTATTATTATTATTACTATCATCATCGCCATCATCATCATTATTATTTATTATTATTATTATAATTATTATAATTATTATCATCATCATTATTATTGTTATTATTATTATTATTATTATTATTATTATTGCATTCTAAGATTTAAAACCGGTATGTTACACAACAGAGGTCAGTAAAATATTTTGCTCGAATTATTGATTATTGAATTAAAGTTAAATGAGCAGCAGTTCATGACATGGGGTCACACATCGAGGCTTAGGAGATCAAAACAGTTGTCACCTGAAGCTAATCCAACAATTATCAAGTCAATGAATCTGACACCTCTTCTCTTTTTCTTCTCTCTTCTTCTTCCAAACCACAAAAACAACAAACACATAGGAACGTGACACCGCAGTGAGGGGGGCCCACCGTGAAATCACATGCTCCTAACTGTGGCCTCATGTCTCAAATCAGCCAGGAACTCAAATGTTTTCCAACTGAAAATTGAATTCAGAGTTGAACTTTGAGCTGAGCAAGTTCAAGTTGTGCTCTCTCAATTTGGAGACATTTGTACAGTCAACATTACATCAGTAGCTGATTGTGCAATCTTAAACTCTAACTGGTCTTGATTCTCTTGATTCTGCAACTGACCTCTGAACATTTTCGGTGAGCATTATAGAGTGAAGTGTTTTGAAAACTGAAAATTAAATTCAATACTGACCTTTGTAATGAACAACTGTAAACATCTGAATGAGCGCCTCTTCGGTTTCAAAACACGCAGCGCCGCAGAGCACCTTGCTTGCTTCCATACAGTAGGCCCACTGATCGCTGTTTCATAACACCCAGCACCCAGGGCTGGGCTTTACCGCACCCCACCCTACCTGCACCCCACTCTGACTAAATCCCCAAGAATGTGGAATGGAGGAGTAGAGAGGGGGGGGAGGATGAAAGAGAGACTTTGATGTAATTGAATGAAACATCCTGCAACCAAACACAAGAAAAAGCAACTAAGACATCAAAACACTAAAGCAACAATAACAGAGCTGAATGTACCAATATCTACCCTGTCTTGACCACCATACCTGCAGGTATGACCCTCTTCTCCCACCGTACCCCCAAACCTGTTCTCCACCCTAAGGTGCATTGGGACCATCTCTTTCAGCAGTGTCACAGGGTCTGCAGGACTCTCTGCCCTCACCTTGTTCCTGCGGCTCAGCCAATCGGCCAACTCGGCCTGGCCAAACACAAACTTCAATATTCAATCATACAGTTACTTAAAGTGGTATTCTGCAAAATTGTCATCTTTGGGCGGTCATTGCTGTAGTGTTTTTGCACTGTACTTCTAATAGATCACCTTGCAGTCAAGTCGTGTCTTTGTCCTGGATGTTCTGTTGTTCTAGTTCCTGTAGGTACAGCTCTTTTCTAACAGTGAACAGTGAGGATATGAAAGAGGGGGAGGTATAATAAGATGAGGCAGGTGGAGTACTAGAGGTAGAGAGGTAAGGAGAAGGGCACAGTAAGGGCAGAAACGTGCAACACTAATTCACATTGGATGAAAACCAATCTTGAAGGGGACCCACTTCACCTGCAGAACGCCTCGTGGCAACAAAGAGCAGTCCATAGCCTCTAGATTATCCTCCAATTTCCTGCAGCAGAGGGCCTGACTACGGCTCAAACTAGTTTTCATTACTTAATTAAATACATTTGAGGGTAAGGAGTCGGTCTAGCTCTGGGCGTCTGCGTGGCACTGATAGATCTCGCCAACCCAAATATGAAGACTACCTACACAGTTCACCGCGTCAAGCCTCCTGGTGGGAAAAAAGAAGTCTTCGATGGGTCAGAGTCGTCGGTCCAAACCATACAAGTGGAACCAGTTGATGAAATATCACAGCGTTTGTTTTGTTGCTGAGGTGCCAAGGAACATTTCTGATCCCATGCCACGTTACCCTCACAAAGCCCGACTGTGGCGCGGCTCGCACAGCCTTTCATTACGGCATTACGCAAAAGCCTATAGGAAGTTCAGGTCACGTGGTAAGGTCACGTCCTAACTATGCAAGAAAGGTTCCCCATGAAGTCACGTGCAAAGTCACCCGTTAGCAAACGTCCTAATACATCAGATGCATCCTGCAGCATATAAGGTACCAGCAGAGTGATGGATGGATGAGGAAAAGAAGAACAGCAACACAGAGGACAAATACAAGAGGAGTTCTCTCCACAATGTGGGCATTTGAGCTGTTTTAATTTGTCTTGTACAGCCAGTCATTGTTTCACCAACTCAACCTTCACCTAACCCGTCACATCACGTTAGGTGGAGTGGATTGTTTTCACGCCTTTACAAGCTTGTGTCTTCAAGGCTTCAAGGCCATTTTGTGAGTTTGTGACACGACAAGCTGTCAAACAGCGAAGCTAGCCCAGTCCGACCCCTGGCAACACAACATTCGATCAACGTTTCAAAGTAAAACGCTCCCTCTACATGTGAGCCAGTGTCAACCTAACTTAGTCGCCAAGCCAGCCAACAGTCTAACAATGTTATACTAACATTAGCTAAGTAAGAGTGTTATTTTTTATTATTTTTTCTCTCAACAAACAACAAAACACAACCCGTTCATAATCCTATTAACAGTCAAACATCGGTTAATAGCGTTAGAGCAACAGCATCACATTAGCTTGTCATAAAACCTTCTGTCTGCGTACAAGTCGTCCAACCACTAATTCCCCGTCATTTGCTCCCTATTTTCCCTCTCACACGTTCTCAGACAACAAAGGACAGCCTTCGTTGGGTGGATTTTTTTTTTTTTTTTTTTTCTTCCCCCCCCCCTCCAGTCGGACGCAGGCCTCGTAAATGTCTCCAGACGCGAGGGCTCTGTCCGCCATCTGACAATGATTAGGACGTGGCCTCGCAGTACGTCCAACGCCAGTAAGAGCCTGCACACTCAATTGCCTCAACACACCTTTATATGCTGCAAAAAGTCAACATGCCACCCACACGTCTCTGAATTCAGTTTGGAGACACCCATCGGCACCGACGGTGTAAAATGCTGTTCTGCTGCACC
>JAXDDW010000002.1:11177500-11545000 GCA_034670385.1 Hoplostethus mediterraneus
GTCCAAAAGTGGATCCAGATGACTATCTTTCCCTCCTCAGTCCTCCCTTTTCTCTCATTCCCTCTCATCTCTCCATCATCTCTCCTTTTTTTTTTTCTTCTTTCTGAGTGAACTAAGGGACCCGGTGATTTCTTTGGTGAAGAATGAGCCAAACCAAACACAAGAGTGACTGGTAGAGAGTAGAGAGTTAGTTCTGGTCAACGGAAAAGAACAGTCAGTTAGTTCAAAGCGAGGCGGTAGGCGAGTGAAGGCGTCCTCATGGCTCGACCTGGTAACGTTTAGGGTCTCAGTGGACAGGGTTGGCAGCAATGCCTTCCATATGAACAATATACTCTTGCTCAACTCTTGCTTTATTTATTTAGTCATTAAAATATATATATATTGCAATATGGTGGATGGCCGACACCAAAACATGAGACAGGAGAAAATAATCACCAAGTCAAGCAATTCAAGTATATTGCTCTTATACTGTAAAAGCTGCTGATACCAAGTGTCTTTGAGTGTCTGACTCAAAAAGAAAAACACAGAAGAGAGGAGGAGGAGGAGGAGGAGTGGCTGAGTGTGACCTGTGTGAATTAGAGAGCAGTCAGAGAAAATAGCCCGATCATGAGATCAGAAGCTGGCTGGTAATATGTTCAAATACCCACCCTGTGGGACGCAGGTCTTAACTGATTCTGTGGGCTATTAGCCGAGCTAATAAATCGCAATTCAGGCTGTTTGTAGGCGACCAACCTGAGAGCCCTCTGCAGTATTTTGACATGGCCACTAGTTTTATTGTAGCTACCGAGTTGTGTGACCTACCTTCAGGTCCTGGAGCCGTTCTTAAAACAAAACAGAGGACTGGAACATTTCAGGTATTGTTTACAAAGATGCTGATACCAACTCTTTATCGCATGATTCATCGAGGGGGGAGGGGTGGGGGGGTGAACCAGCGGAGGGGAGTGGCTGAACTGTGTGACCTGTGTGAATTATAGAGTAGAGAATAACTCCATCATGAGATCAGGAGCTGTCTTTAAATGTCCACCCTGAGGGGGAGTAGGGGAGTCGAGGTGCTAAAGACTGGGATGAGGACACTGGATGAACTGGCTCTGCAACAATAAGACTGATAAACATGTATGAAAACCTCGTATCTCCAGAAAAAGGTTGGTTATCAGTTTGACTACCATGCATTTCTTGAGTTATCTAATTGGTCTAATTGGTTAGTTAAAACATGAGCATCAGCAAAACCGGAGTCACAAGGTTTTCACTCAACACTCTCTCTCTCTCACTCTCTCACACACACACACACACACACACACACACACACACACACATACAGACAGAATTTCACATCTATCAGAAAAGTTGTTCTATTTCACTCTCAAGTACATACACACAAACACCTTTCTGAGGCATGCACACATAAACAATCTCTGTCTGTCTGTCACACACACACACACACACACACACACACACACACACACAAACACGCACCGCAGGATAGAACCTGCCGTGGGCTGGCTGTGCTTCTATCAGTGTCTTCCTCATCAGTCATCTACAACAGCTGCATTCGACCCAATAGGCAAATCTCCTGCCAGATCCTATCTGGTCTCCACAGATCCCGCCCTGCCATAACATATCATTTATTTAACTAGAGGGGATTCTGAAACACATCCAGGCACGTCAGCTTAGAAATTAAGACCAAATTCTTGTTTACAGTGACAGCCTAGCAACAACGAGAGGGGTTCAGCACACTCACCCAATCACTTGAAAAAGAATCAGACATTAGAAGAATCAGAATTATTAGGTGCACCTGTACACCTGCTCGTTGATGCAATATCCAATCAGAGGTATAGAGATCACCCGACAAATAAATTGATCTAGTATCAATTGGCCAATAGAGTATGTGTGTGTCTGTTAGTGTTGCTATGTTTGTGTTTATGTCTGCATGTGCACTTATGTGATGTGTGGTAAATAGTGTCTTTGAACCTTGATGCCTGTGTGTGTGTGTGTGTGTGTATAGATATCAAAGCAGTAAAGGCAATAGATCACTTATTTCCGCCTGAAAAGTCTGGTGTCAAAATTCTAACTCATCCCAGCTTCAGAGTCGAGAACCATTGAAAACAAAGGGAGACGTGATGGGAGCCATGTGTGTGAAGACATAAGATATATCTCTCACACACACACACACACACACACACACCTACACACAGACACACACACACACCTACACACAGACACACAAGCGCGCACACACATACACACACACAATTTGCTATCAGCCTCATTGTCTTGATCAGCACTTCTAAACACATTTTATTTGATGTGTGACTGTAGAAAGTGAAAAATTGAAAAACAGTTATATAGAGTATCATTACTTTCAAATTTAAATCAAAATGTTAGGTTCTGCTTGAGGTTTAGTCCATAACAACGGCCATGTAGAATCAACTAAATCTAGTAAGATTCTGGTAACTGAATTTTCCAGAATTCACTCATAACTTGGTACTTTTTGCGAGGAATGTCATAAGTCTGCAGCTTCATGTAAAGCAAACAGATAGACACCTTTAGATGAAAGATATCAGAAAGAAAAGAAGACATTCTCAATAAATACAGTGCAATTTGGTCAACCAAGACTGTTGTTTATGTGTTAAGGTGTCCCTGTCAAACAATATATGTTGGTAAAATCACTTGAATTGAATTGTGCATTTGGTTCTCTGCACCAAAACAAACCAGGGATCAGGGGTGTCTCATTGCTTTATAGTACTGCAGCATAACAAAATGGGATATATATAAAACATATTAGTGAAAAAGGGAACATATTCACCTCGTGCGTCTGTAGAAAGTGGTCCATGTTCACATATGTTTTTTCTTACTCGGGTGTCGTGAGCGTTAGATGACTGATCCAGCCGTGTATTGAGATATACAGCTGCTGTTAACCTCGGGGCACTGAGAGATTAGGAGGGATGGCATCGCCTCAGGGAAAATGTGCGGGTGGAAAATAATAATTCACCTGTCCACAATCCCCCTTGGTGAATGTGAACAAATCCACCATGACTACTGCTGTCAGCCATGTGTTAGCTAGAAAGCCCGTCTGGCAGACACAGACAGACAGACAGACTGTGATGGTGACGGTGGCCTTGGGTGTTGCTGAAAGCCTGCCTCATGAGAAAATACTTAAAGTCCCCCTCCAATGAAAAATGTGAAACTGTTCAAACACGATGAAATGGAGCAACAGGTAATGCTTGCTATTTCAAACTGGCAGCATCGTGCATTCCCGCTACCGCTTCCCCTGGCAACATAGGGGAACGGGATTTTGACTGAGACTGGAGGAGAAACTCACACCGCATTCTGAGATGAAACCTTTCCAGAAGGTGTTAGAAATCTGAATGGCGTAATGAGCCCGACAGGCAGAAGACGTGAAGGATTTTGGGCAACAGTCCATCTTTGGCTGCCATGTTTATACCCTGTCCATTAGAACACAGTCAAAATCTGGCATCTGGTTTTGTGCTAGCCTACAAAAACCATTTGTCTCCCGAACAGTTATTTGGAGACGTATCAAATGTTATTCAACATATATGGAGCTTAAAGTAATAATCTGTGGCAAACATCAACAATAGAAAATCCAAGGAAAAAGACGTCACAGTGCTGACTAACCTGTTTGATTGCCAAGCGCAAAAAAACACCACAGCAATGACCGCCTAGCACCCTAAAATGTCACCAAATAACAGAAAAACTTGCAGATTACCACTTTAAATCTATTGGGATCTTTTTCAGTATCGGTTTGACGACCTGAATTCAGTCATAGGATTGAAAAAAAAATACATCAACACACGTGAATCAAGTACAAAGCTCCTAAAAATCAGTTTACTTGGGTAAGAGTTACAGCGCTGTGACATCTAAATACCTGGCCCGGTCCCAGCTATAGATCCTGCTAGGAACTAACAGCCCTTTAAGAGTCACTCACAGAGTTTCAGGATTCAAATAAAGTGTGATTGATAGAACGCTGGAAATATTTCTATTAATCACACTGACACCGTAATGAGAAAGAGAGTGAGATCTCGGGGAGGAAATCAGCCCTCGGGCTCGGGGCTGTATCTCTTTCTGGGTGTTATCGGCTCAATCTTTGAGCTGCAGGAAATGGGACATTAGAGAACGGGCGATGGCAGCACACTCTCCTGAAGTTCACAGCAAGAACAAATTGTTTTCAGCATATTCTCCCTCTCCTTGTCTCCCTGTCGCCATCTTAAAACCCACCTCTCTGGGTACATTTACACGCGATAATCTGGCTACTTTGAGTACTTAGATTAAGGTGACTGTTCCATGAAAGCATTTACATTCTTCCAAGTTGTGTTGGTCACGTTACGAAACACAATTCTCAACACCTTTTGAACATTTCACCTTGTTGTTGCTTACACACGTCTAAAAAAACCTCACGTTCATTTCATTCACCTGCACAGGCATGAAATGCGTTTTGAAGTTGTTCTAAAAATGCTACCACCGCCACTCGCCTTGTTTTCAGGTGTTTACACAGGAAACTACATTGAAAGATTGAGCAGAATCTAGTCGCGTTAAGTTAGTAGCTAGGTTATGCTTACACCGGTTACGACTTTCCTCTGATGAAGACAAACTAAATGTCACACCACTGCAAAATCTTCATCTTCTCCTTCTGTTCCTGAGTTCGCCTCCGACCGCAAAGCTGCTTCTCTTCGTTCAACCGATGCTCAACCAATACGAAAGTAGCGGGAGGGATTGATCGCCTTCTGCCAACATGGAGGAAACTCTCGTGTTAACCCTGTCAGGCTGTCATGGTATTTTATCAGCATGATAAAAAAAGGTTGGTGGTGACTAAGGTTCAACATAGCTAGATAACAATGAAAGCCAGTCGGCGCTGCCTCTACTGGCCAGTCGCTGGGCCGTATATATCCACTCTATGGCTGTGTTCGGAATGGTTCACTCACTCACTCACTCACTATTCCCTATGTAGTGTTTGTCAGATAGTCCACTATATGGGCAACGACCAACCGAAGTTTCGGACACTACGCTGAACATCACTGCGTTAAAAATATGCGCCGGATATTCACATGACACAAGCCCAGCATCACGTAAACAAACCGAGCACTCACGGCAGCAGGTTGAAATGTACTCAGGTAGTATCGATTTTGCAGTATTGAATATTAAATCACAAATAATATTAAATCACAAACAAATAATAATAAAATTTAAAAAATTGCCTTCTGCCATCTTCACGACTCTTCTTCTTTGGTAAGACACGAACGCATTGCATTGTGGAATACGGGAGAGAATTGTAGGGTACATTGTCTGTTCACTACAAATTGTTGTGCATTGTGGGTATTTTATAGTGAACTATATAGTGAACCAAATTAACCGTTGAGAATTCGGACACTAGTAGAAAATGGCGAACACACTATATAGTCCACTACTTCTGTAATAGGGAACAGTTTCGAACACAGCCCATGTATTTCTGTTCCGCTCGTCCTCCTCTGCTACAGATAGAAATTGAGTTTGTTTTTAGTAGATTTGCTATTCTTGGCTTGTAGCTTCGTGTTAAGCTCCTACGATGTGATCTGAATTTCCAGTAGTCACACAAAATCATCACGAGGCGTCTGATAATGTTAAGTGTCTCTACTGCTCGTTTCAGACACGCACGCACGCACACACACACACACACACACACACACACCCAGATGTGAGGAAAGTGCTCTGTTTACAACTGCTATCCTAAACTCAATTACACAGCCAATTGAGAATGCGTCTGTTTCACAGATTTGTGTGATGTGTTTTTGACCTAAATGAGATTGCCGTTCCAAGTAAAGCCTCAACTATACCCAGAAACACAACTGCATGCACTTACTAGATTGACACAGACAAGGAAAAGAACACTCGCGCACAACCGCACACACACACACACACACACACACACACACACACACACACACACACACACACACACACACACATCTGGTCCTCTGCTTCTCTCATTCATATTTGCTGAGTGTTTTCCTGCGTGGTCCCCTGGTGATACTGCCCCTGAACAGCTCAGATGAGGTGAGGTAAGATTTGGAGCTACAGTATTATGCCATCTGGATATACATACACACACGCTTGCTCGCATACACACACAAGCACACACACACAAAGATACTCTTGTCATAACACACACTGACAAACACCTGGACCTAGTTACTGTGCTCAGAGGGGGAGTTGAAGTGTGTGTGTGTGTGTGTGTGTGTGTGTGTGTGTGTGTGTGTGGGTGTGTGCGTGTATAAGTATGTTGCCGGGCTGCGGGTTAGTCTGTGATGGAGGCTGTAGGGGGGTTGATTAAAATGATTTTTTCTTCCACTTTCTGAGTCTGTGAAACAGTAGGCTCACTTCACCTAGTCTGAGCAATCAAGGAAGTGCTTCGCTACTACATACGCCCTCTTCTCTCATACATGTAAAAGTCTGCCAGAGAAGTTTTTAAACTTTTCAGTCCAAGACACAAACTGAGCGAATTTAGTCTCACCAGAAAAAGGCTTGTGACTTTCTGGTCAAGATGAACGCATCTCCAGTGTTGGAAATGATCCGTATGAGTTGACTGACACGTTCATTGTTTGATTAGTTTATCTATTTAGTTTTTTGTCTGTACGTCTAGATGTTTCTGAGGTTCTGGCCATGTATCCCTTTGAAAATAGATGCTTTTCATCTCATTTGCTTGAATAAAGGTTAATAGTAAAGAAAAGATCTGCTGAGTGGATGTTTTGACGTTTACGTCACAGAATCTAAATACGTACATTACACATCAAAAGAGCTGACACAGGAAGTAGTGAGATAAGCTCATGAAAAGCAGCTCACAGTCTTTACAATGTGGTGCAGATGGTCATTTTCCTGGTAATATGACAATCATATATTGTGAGAAAATCCCACACAGATTACCGTTAAAAGATTGTGTGTGTACTATGTGCTCTAATCCAGTCTACAGGTGAAGATAGATAGAATATAGAGATCGCGCTCAGCATCTAAGCATAACAGAAGCAACAGTTATTTTAGGGCCTAATAGAATAGAATAGAATAGAATAGAATAGAATAGGGCCATGTTTATGGATTACTGGGCAAAACTGTTAGGTGGTCTTGAAGAAGAACTGGAATAACTGCAATCCAAGCATGGCATGAATAAAGTTCAAGTAATAGTACTATTACTTTTGTAGATATTAAGATGTTTTCAATCTATAGAAAACAAGATGAAGAGATTCAGATATAATTCAAAATTGTTTCTTAACTAGTTTTCTGCTTTTGCTTTGGAAATGAGGGACATTTCATACCATTCATTTCATTTGAATTGAAGTGAAATCTATAACATACATATGAATCATATTGTGCAGACAGACTATAGGAAGCCTCGTTGCTGTGCTGAGAATAAAGAATAATGAAAAATAACAAACAGAGCTGATATGAAACAGAATCACCATCACTGTGGACAAACTACTCGCGGCTATGCTGCCTTCAATCAGTTCACTCTCCTCTTGCGTTTCAGGTTTAAAGCACACGGTCCTTTCAACAGCACGCTCAACTCAAAGTGTTGAAAGATCGACTGCGATCAATAAAGAGGAGCGACTGACAACACCCCCCCTACACAGAAACACTAGAACATACTGTCAAACTTTCCGAGGTGGCTGCGACCGCTGCGATTAAAAAGTAAGCACCGGAGATGTAGTAGTGGGTGAAAGCTGCGCGTTCAAACCGTTCACGGTTCCGTTTACTCACCGTCTGTTCTTCTTTTCCGACTTCGGTGATGAAACGAACGCGCTCCGCACCTCGGGGCTTCGTCACGGATGGAAGTTGGTCTCCGTTCTCCACGTCGGAGTCTCTATCCCACTTTCACTCGCTCGCTCGCTCGCTCTCTCACACTCACACACACACACACACACACACACACACAAACCTACACGCGTACACACACACACGCGCGCGCGCGCATAAAGAAAACCACCCCGCTCCTCTAAAAATCGCTCCAGTGTATGAGGGGTGATTCATGCCACATAGGCCGAGGAGGAGAAGCGGGAGATTTAATAGCACACCTGCTTACTTCTGCTTGGTGTCCAGGGTTTGACATTAACTTTTTTGCTTACCAGCCACTGTGGCTAGTGGTTTTCCAAAGTTACTAGCCACTCAGCTTTTTCACTAGCCAAAATTCCCCACCCAACAAAAGTAAAAAATAACATAGTTGGTACAACGGTAGTTGGAGACTATAACAGCATGTATTTGTTTGGCAGTGACATTTTATTTGATTGTAACACACAATAACTTACCACAGCAGACTGTATGCAAGCAACATAAGACTTACTCGTACATCCACACGTAGTCTGTGAAGGGTCGACCTTTCTTGCTGATCGCGTGGACGTTGCAGAACAACAGGTCCATCTTTTCTAGCTCGGCTGACTTCATTCGAACCAGGGACTCGCAAACCGGTTGTCTTCGCCCGCTTGCTAGCTAAGCTTGCATCTCATGAAAATTTTTAAATTGGATGTGCCAATGGTAAATGGCGCTCCTTTTGCCTTGTCGTTTCTGTATGTTCTGCAATCTGCAGTACATGATTTTCATCAGAGGGTCATAAGTCAGCCACATAAGTCAGTCTCCCCTTGGCAAATATCTTTTTCAGTTTGGTCATCACTCTTTCTCTTTGTTTGCTGTATAATTGTGTCGCTGGGCTTTTTGACCCCAGCAATGTGTCGCCACATTAGGTTGCCACAAGTTTGACTGAATGAATGAAGCCCCCCTAGCTTCTTGTCAGGTTACCTCAGTCAGCTGGCTGTCACTGGCGGCAAAGGATGAGCACATAGTGTGCAGGCAGTGCTCATGGGAGTTGTAGGATTGACTAGTATCACAATAGAATGACTTCAGGTGCCGTTTGAAGACCACAATGATTATTTTAGTAGGCTAGGAAAAAGTGGCTAGTAAGAGTGAAAGTGTTACACGCCGCCAACGAATTCTACCCGCATTTGGCGGGTGGGTGGGTGTTAATGTCAAGCCCTGCTGGTGTCTAATGTTTATAAAATATCCTCAAGTACTATAACTACACTCTCTTGTCTCTATAATGTTGCTCTGGAAATTAAAGATGAAAGTAGATGGGAAAAATATTGAAAATCAGATTAAAACAGTTTCAGGAAACTGGTTTGAACTGGTTTATCATGAAGATATTTAGTTTCCGATTGCACAAAACAACTCAGGTAGCAGACAGGAAGTCATTTCAACTTTCATCCAACCAAACCCTCATACCCACAAACTGAACTCTCTTTATTTCTCTCTGTCTCTCTTACTACATACAACACTTAAATACATTTGATACTGCTGGCAGCCCACTACAAAGATTCTCTCTCTCTCTCTCTCTCTCTCATGACATTTTCTCAGGGCAGTGGAAATATGCGTTGAAATCTGCATTTCACACTGCCTTTCTCAGACTCTACTGTGCTACATTGGCTGGTAAACAACCATGTGGTTTCTCCAAGCAATAATAAAGGAAGTTTAGTATGGTAAGATTGTATTACAGCAGTAGAAAAGATAGCAAACATGAAAAAACACAGGATATGTCTTGGGGGTGTAAAGGTTCATCAATTTATTTAACAACTCAGATCAATTTCAAGAGTTTAATACAGTGTGAACTAAGAACTATTTTTCTTACCTACTGTTGTTTTTTAGCCTTTGCTTCCATTTAGATTTATATGTAAAATAAAGTTAACAGGGAGTTGTGTGGCCATTTGTTGAAAGTAAAATAAAGCAGACCAAACCTTTGGTCATTGACACAGCAGGGGATGTGTGTCTACTCTCAACCACAGTGAAAATATACAATTACCAAGTCAACACATGCTAAAGCATTGGGAGAGTTTGTGGGTAGTCAAGTTAGACATTAAAGGTACAAAATAAACTACAACCCACCCACCTATCCACCAGTCCACCAGAACCCAATCAATTCATGATAGCAGATAGAACATTTCTCCCCTCTACATCAACATCAAATAAAATATACTACATAAGGATTAGTATCCATCTCTGACAGCTAACCATCTTCCTGTAGCCTAGACAGGGCTACTCAGGTTTACCAAGTTGTTGGCTATTGGAAGACCACACCTATTAATTCTCTCTCTGTCTCTCTCACACACACACACACACACTCACACACACACACACACACACACACACACACACACAACACCCTCAGTGTTTCACTGGATGCCTCCAGAAGTCCCAAGAACTTTTAACACAAAGGTGACCAGATTCATAAAACAAACAGGAAAATAAAATACATTTCATGAAAGGGTAAATAAAAAGTGAATACAAATTTAGTGATGAAGGACTGACAGCTCAACGTGGTGTCGCATCACCACACAGACTCCAGCCCACCTGTATTAAAACACCTAGTATAAGCACAGTGCACCTATTCTGAGAGACTTTAAGTGCAGGTTATAATCTTTTCATTGCTACCCAGAATGTGGTTTTGCCAAATTTAGACAGCAATGAAAGAGGCTGGGGCCCTTTTTGGCCCTTTTTGCCAAAAGGTATTTTAGTTCTGAACCATCAGCAACACCGAGTAGCTGCTGGTCAGATCGTTAAAGAACAATGAACACTTGCAATCAGATAGATAATTTGTTCAAATTTAACATATATTTTGTCACTGTCGGACTACACCATAACTATAGAAATCAATGATGTGTACTTTAAAAGGTTACCTAATCGTCTTTGTATATTGGCTTATAATAGAATATAACATCACCTCACCACTAACATGGTTTTGAGTCCAGCTGCGTATCACATATTAAGAAGAAGACTCGAGACTATACGGTTCTGGAAGACACTAAAGCATGTAGAGACGTCTTTTCTTAAACTGTAGGTCACATGCCTGTTTCTGGTGGGCCTCACATGACAAGAGTACACGTATGTTTTCCTTTAATGAGCCCCGGTCCCAGGACAAGGCTAAATTTACTGTTGGAGCCCTGGCAGTGTTCCCCATACCATTGCCTAGAGGAGTCACCACTGGATTTTTCTATTGCTGAGTTTTAATGTTGTGAGGTGTAATTACTGTTTAAGAAGCTTTTCCACCCCACCGAGAGAGAAAAAAAACACTGGGAAACACTGGGAAACACTGGGAAACACTGGGAAACACTGGGAAACACTGGGAAACACTGGGTCCCGGGCTGGAAAGGTTTGAGAAGAGTCCAAGGAGTTCATATCTTCAGTGTGTGAGCGTGTTTCTTGCAAAGAGGTTTGTCTTTCTTGGAGAAGAAGGTCTGGCCTTCCAGAGCTGTGCAGCACACCTGAAAAAAGCAGAACACACACACACACACACACACACACACACACACACACACACACACACACACACACACACACCAGCACACACACAGACAAAGACATAACAGGTTACAGTGGTGAAGAGAAAAGGGAAAACCAGTTTGATCGGTCTTCACATTTCTCCATAGAAATAAAGAAGAAGAAAATGCCCAAATAACCGTTATCACAGACGTCGTAACAGTGAATCTTTCATATCATTGGGAGAAACTGTGGATCTGTGGCCCGAACAGTATGGCTGTTTACTTACAGCGCAGACAAAGCAGGTGTCATGCCAGGTGTATCCAAGGGCCTCCAGGAACTTGTCTCCAGCCTCAATGGGGAACTCGCAGCCATGGCAACCAGTCCCAAACAAGCTATAGAAGTCTTTATAAAGGAAGTAGACAGACATCAAATAACCAACCAGTACAACAAGCAAGTCCCAAACAAACTGTGGTAGTCTATACCCAGATCATATAGAGCAGCGGTGGGAAACTAATCAACTAATCAGTGGAATGAGCTGCTGTAGTGTTTGGTTGCAATGCAGGCCTCCATGGCAGGTGGCTGCCCACCACTGATAAAGACAGAACAAAACATTTGCAAAACACTAAATATGATTTGCATGTTTATTATGGTCTCATCATTTATGAGCAGATAAAATCAAGGGGCGGGTCATAAGGAAAAAAAACTCGTCATGAAAACAATTCTCTCACTAGGTGCTCAGAGTCGTATGAACCTCTGGACTGAACCAGAGGACCAGTGGGGAACAGGCTCTAACTACTGTTGGACTCATCTCGGAAATTGGGAACGTTAATTCCTGCAGCAGGGGGGCATATTTTGTAGAGTATGTAGTTTGGATTGTTTTTTGTACCTCAATAAAAGTCACCTGGACAATCCAGAAGGCTATTTGTGTCCATCCTTCAATAGACTGCTGGGCCTTTTGTCTTCTAGTCCAAGACAACAGTCCCATCAACACGATCAGCACTTTTTTCACAGTCAGAATCACTCACCTTGTTCACAGTATGGTTCTCCGTCCTCCAGGTGGAAGGTGTTGTTTCTGATTGGCTGCTGACAGCAAGCACACAGGAAGCAGTAGACATGCCACGTCTGTTTCAGGGCATTTATCACTTCCTAGTTGCAAACACAAATAATTGGGTTAGTTAGGGTCATTGATCTGTGTGTCTCTGTGCTATGCATACTATGTCTTATGTGTAGCATTGGTGTATTTGCATGGTAATCTGTCAACAAAAATGACTGACTTCCCATTGGATCATATAGAGCATTGTCCTTTCTATCCCTTTTTTCTGAGAATGGATAAATCCATCCCTTTTACGTGCATCAAAAATGCACAGCCTTTCCTTCAGCACCTCCTTTTCTCACATGTCACACTTGAATATTGCTTTCTTCTTCTGGAACCACATGACCCGGCTTAAAAAAGACACACCACTTTCCCACCCTTAAACTGTGAGAACAAGAGAGGACAGAGGATCAATGGAGGGTTGGTGGGCCAGAGGAAAATGAGGGATTAAGGGTGGGAGGGGGGGTGGGTGAGAAAACAGGTTAATAAGAAGGTGTAAGCTGGTTGAAGATGTGTGAGAAATAGAGGGTTGAAAGGGATTGAGTCTAAAGAGGTTAGAGCATGTGAGGGATGAATGTCAGAGCTGTTATGAGACCCAAGATCTCGGCTTCCTGACACTCGGGGTTCAATCTACACCTGCAGCCTCTTATCAGCCTAACTCTCCTAACATCCTGACATAGCTTGCATTCCTGAGTTACAGTGGTGTTCACTGCAGGACTCCCTTCAACCTCCGCATCTCCTGCATTAGTCCGGTATATAGTATGTAGTATACTGCATCACCTTCTTGGGGTTTCTAGCAACAGTGCTGCAGCGATACAGAAAGCATGTAAAATGGTGGGATGATGGAGAGATTTTTCCAACCAACTAGAAAAGCAAAAGGCAAACTATACTTTTTTTTAGACTGGCACTAAGAAAAGTTTAAAAGTGGTCATGGCCTCTAGCTCAATTTTAACCCACATTTCCTCTGAATGGTTGTAAGAAAAACAGTAGATATTATGATAGTAGGTGCCAAAAGCCCTAGATGAAGTCCTGGATAAGTGTCCTGGATAAATGGGAACTGTTCAACCAACACAATCAAGAGACAAACATCTGTAATACTAACAGTTAGACTCAATTATACATCTCACATTTGGGAGCTACTCCATGTAATCCATGACCAGTCAGCTCCAGTGATGTAACTGAGGGCTGAGTACTCGTTCATATTCCCTGTCTAGATTTTCCCAGCCAGCTCGAAAAAATTAACCAGCTAATCTTCAAGCTAGCGTTGACCCAGACTGGAAAAATCCAAAGTAGTGAAGGCCAACTATGAATTTCATTGACCCCTGCCCTATCGAGTTGCAGCAGAATGCCGTTGGCATAAGAGATAAGATGTACTGGACGCCGTACTAACAGAGTGTCTGTTCTGGCTGCAGCATCTGAAATGGTTTCAAGGACTTCAATTTCCACTGACGCCTATGTCTAAAAGGAAAAAGGTAACAGAAAAAAAGAGAGAAAATCAATCAGCAAGTTCTGATTGACAAAGATCAAAATAGATTCACACGTAAAACACATGGAGCGAGTAGAGACAGAGATAGAGCTGGCATGTTATTGTTGGTCTGAATACCGCAGCGGTGCCATATCACCTCTGGTCTCCAAACAACAGGTGGTGGAGTTTCAAAACAACGGCCACACACAATGTCAAGGCCAGCTCTCGCTCACTCCCCGTCATTAGACACATGGATCAACATGAGCAGCAGCGAAACCTTCAGCCTTCAGATGTTATTCTACCCTCCAGCCATAACACAAACTAACTTGTCATCCTCGTTATCGTTTGTATGAGAGAAAATAATGAAATCACCTTCAAAAGAGTAGATTGAAGATGACGTTCTGTTGAATAACCATAACACACCCAGACACACACACCTCACAACCACACTCACCCCCAGTATCTTGGCCTGGCAGCGACTGCAGGTTGGAGCGAAGAACTTTTCATAGCAGTGTTCACAGTAGACAGATCCCTGCTCCTCCACAAAGCCGATGTCTGCCAGAGACGTACGGCAGTGGGCGCAGTTGAATTCCTCCTTGTGCCACGACTTTCCCATCGCTACCAAAAAGGGCCCTCTGAGGAGCAGAGACAGGCAGACAGACAGACAGACGGATATAAGAGGTGGATGTGACATACCATATACAGGAGACACATTATGATCAATCTGGTTATTGACTGTAAGGGAGAGAAAAGAGGAGTCATAACCCAAAAGGGATCATTTCACATCATTTCTTAGTACATTTTATTTGACACAGTTAAATACCTGCCACAGCTTAAGCACAGCTAACAGAAATGGACACAGATATTATGAATCCAGAGTGTGTAGATTATCAACTGGGTACTAAATCTATGTAGCAGACTCAGGATCTGTCTGATAAAACAAACTGCTTAAAGTGTTGTTATTAAATGTTATTACCAAGTAAATTGTTCAAAACTGGAATGGAACAACTATGAAGATACAATAATAATCAGTAGATACAACATTATATTCTGGTCGTTAACTACTGCTTCTGTAACATCCTCAACCTGAAATATTAGAAATGATTTAGAAAGTATTTAGAAATGATCCTGCAGCCGACGTGTTGTGTTACTAAAATTCCACAGCAGCAGCCATCCTCTGCTTCCACTCCGCCAGCACCTTGCCCCTCTCCAATTTGATGATTAGGTTAAGTGGGAAAACAAGGGAGACTAATTTACTGTACACAATGGCCGTGCTAATCTGAGCTCACTCTGATACTGACCCAGGCTTGGCATCCATTAGCATCTGCTAGCAACCCTATCCTCGGTGCTATGTAATACAAGGCGACACAAGTTGGGAGATAATGCTCAGGCTAGGACAGCCAGCTACCAGAAAAGAGAGGAATGGAAGATAGAGGGAGGGAGGGAGGGAGGGGGGGAGAGGGAGGAAGAGATTCCACAGCGATGTGGCCTTCTATGCAACCCTAGAGAAAACCTGCTATTTAACCTTTTGTAACACAAATCTCATGCTTTCAAGACTGTCTGCACAAAGAAATTCAGATTCGGTGTACAGCAGTTTCTCCATATTCAGACAAGCCTGAGCAGATTGTGTGTCAACAAGAGTTACACATGTTATACCTGTGAATAAAAGTCAAAACGTTCAAAGCTTTAGTGATCCAGCAACACCAGGCCAGTCCTAAACACTTCTGTTCCTGTGTTGGCACTTCAATTAACCAGAAAACAGCATTATTATTATTATTATTATTATTATTACATTACATATTATTGGCACATTCCTTATTAAATTACCAAAAGTTCCACTTCCCCATTCCCACTCCTAACTTTGATACTGAAACGGGAAGTTGGAAAATGACCCAAGGCCAACATCAAGGGCCAATGTCACCCTTCTATTATACGTGTGTGTGTGTTTGTGTGTGTGTGTGTGTGTTTGTTTGTGTGTCTGTGTGTGCAACATCACCCTGCAATCTACATATCAGCGTCCAGGTGCAACTTAAGTCACCTTGCCCTTATCTGCGCTACAGACGATCTCGCTACCTGTTTGGCTGCCTGCTCGAGACTCTGAGAAGGGTCACACTCTACTTTCCTTTTGAACAACGGCTCTAGAGTTTCATACACAGATTATTTACTCAAGATGGTTTCAGTCAATTATTTTAAGAGTATATTTGGAACCCTGAATAATTGAAGAGTGGATATATCTTCCTTTCCCAGTGTTAGTTTGTATTAGTACAAGGGGATGTCTGTGCAGCCAAGTGCAGACCTATTATTTGAACTCTTTTGATTATCCTTGAGCGAGCAGTGTATTAATGTTATTGTAGAGTTTGTTATCATATACGAGCAGAACATTCTTTAACCGATTTTGTTTGTTTTGTTTGTTTGTAGCATGACCATGACATCCTTTCTTCTTCCTGATGGCAGTGTCCATAAATCCTTGAAATCTGGTCATCATAATATGTCCGTATTATCAAGGATGATACTTTTTGCCAGGACATCATTGTGAGGATTTGTTTTTTTCAATTGACTTGTGCGGTTAAGTAAAGGCTACATAATATTAAACTTTTCTTATAGTCTGGACTGGGTTATAAGTAAAAGTCCATACAGCAGAGTAGTGTTTAGTCTAGTGTTTCCCCACGTCACGGGTACTAGCATGCTGAGTCTAGTTCCCAGAATGAGGCTAAAATAATGTGAAGGAATTCATCATCTTTTTGGCCAGTAAGCACTAAGACGAAACTTATCATTGTCTGATCAGCAGTTTCACTTCTCTATGTCCAGTATTCATTCAGTTTATTGTACTGCATCATGTTTAGTGGAAGGTATGACTATGATACTATGATCTTCGGGAAAGTTGATAAATGAGCTTAAAAGAAATCCTATCATACATGATGTTAAGCTTTAATATCAGACCAGTTGTACCTCACCTGATGACCATAGTGCAGTGGCCACACATAGGTGTGCGAGTCCCAGCGGGGATGTGTTCTGCCATCTGGACCAGCGAGTCCTCGTCTTTAGGGTGGGGCTGAGGTACGGGGCGGGGTGGGACGGGACCCCTCGGGACACTGACAGTGCCGTTACCCCTCATACCAAAAGATGGGGTGATCAAACCGCTCGGGGGACCTCGACCTGTAGGAGATCAGGGGTGAGGGTTAGATGGAAACAACAATAATAAGCAACCATTTACAACTATGGAATCTTTAAGCTTGTTTGTGTGTGTGTGTGTGTGTGTGTGTGTGTGTGTGTGTGTGTGTGAGTGTGTCTTTTCTCTCCAGGTGTTTCCAAGTTATTTGAGGTGACATGGCAGCCACATCACCACACCACATCATCCCTCAGCTAAACTTACAATGTCTCTTACAATGCCAACACATTCCTATGGCTAATATGTGCATGCATGCACATGCAAACACACACACACACACACACACACACACACACACACACACACACACACACACACACACACACACACACAGACCACTGAGACATTCCTATGGCTAAAACTTAGACACCTGGCTAAACAAGGAGTCAGGCTTGGACTTTGATCTCTAAACTGAGGACTGAGAGAAGGTGTTTGTGTGTGTGTGTGTGTGTGTGTGTGTGTGTGTGTGTGTGGTTGCACGTGGGCTCATTTTACTTCACTGTCACATGTCATATGTGAGTGACTGTAGGAATGGGGTTGTGTTTAAGTTTGATGTTTGGGCTTGTAGGCCGAGGATATTTCATTCATTTTAACCCTCATAATAAAAATAGAGGGCTGAAGTTAAAGCTTGGGCTGACAGTCCAAGTTGCAGGCTGGAATGCTGCTTTGATCTAAGCTTAAGGTGCCATAGATATTTGTTTAAGTTTTGAAAGCATTTACAAAAAAAGATGGGCAGCAAGTTTAAATTTTAACACAGCTCTATTATTGTTTTCCAATCGGCATGTGTCACCAGCCAGTGGTTTAATTAAGGCCTGGCTTAACTACGGGTTGCACTGCTGGGGCACTATATGAGCAGTAGTATATTTTCACGAGCCTGGGTCCTAGGGTGAGTGACTATTTATGATTTCTGCCGTGCAGCAGTTACATCAGGGAGAGGACTGGAGGAGACGGCTTGGGTAGCGGGACGGTGGAGAGGGCTGTGGGCGGGGGAGAGGACTTAGCGAGAGGGCAGGGACTGAAAGACAGAGATGTGGTAGCAGCTGAGGCTTAGGCGAGTCATATTCAAAGAACCAGCATGCAAATAGATAGAAAGATACATAAACAAATGATCAGACATTTTTAATATACATGCTATGATACACGAACAGGTATGTCCCTCGGTGGGCAGGCGGATCAGAAGCTCTGGGTAGGGCCGGAGTAGAGTTGGAGCTGGGACGTTATACTGCAGTTCTGTGCCTTGCCTTTAAAACGTAATTCATAACTCCCAGCAGGTTCGTTCAGTAAATATTATCTTTCTGACAGAGTCGAACTTCTGCGTGTGCGACTGAGCAGAGTGAGGCCTTCTCCCCCGCTTAATGGGCTTCCACGGAGGAACGCGAAGAGAAAAGAAAAAGAGTCTGCAATGACCTATTTCACAACATATGTCACGCTTCATCCATGGAAAATAAGCCTCTTTCCTCTCGCTTAACTGGCTGCAACAACATTCAATCCAACGGCAGTAAATCAGTTTTACACTTCGCCAGGATTTGGAACCAAACATTGATGTATGAGGAAAAAACTTTTTAACTGTAGGGGGGGAAATACATTAATCAAATCAAAATACAAATATAACAGAAGCTTTAGTTCAATTCCTGAATGGGAGTTTATTTTTAAGAATCTATTTAGGGGAGAATCTACCTTTTGGGTATGCATACATTCTCCATGACTTCTGTTAAGAAAACAGTTCAGGCACCGTAGTCTGATTATATTCCGCTTGTTAATTTACTAAAAAAATACCACAACATGCCTAGGGTAAAAGTAACTCACATACAGGCGTACAGACACACTTTTGTTGGATTTGGCAGCTGAGCATTTAGGCAGTAATGTACTATTCCACAGATTACACAGAGAAACTGGCTCAAGCAACAAAACTCGTTCTGGTCAAACGTTTAACGCACTAGACTTGGATTTACAGTAGGTATGACATTTACTCAGCCTACAGTCTATAATAATGTCATGAACCGCAATGGCGAAGGTGTGTGTTGTCAGTGTTGTTTTTCCAGAAAAGTTATGTTTTCAGGCACTGGGGGAAAATATAAATTTACCCCCTGAAACCCGTACATCTCCCATAGTTTACAACCAGATAATCCTGGTTACCAAATCATATATCGGATTTTGTTTTCCAATTAATGTTGCCTATTTTAATTGAATGCATACTTTTTGGTTTTGTGTGTCGTTCAATTCAATTCACTTTTATGTATCCCTCATGGGGCAATTTAAAGGTGCGCTGCTTTCAGGTAGACAGCAGAGGGACTACGTGGACACATGCCTACACTTACACACTGGAATAAACAACCACAATTAGGTTTTTTGCTTCAATTTGAGACACTGGCAGTAATTTCCCTAAAACCAAAAGAGAGACAAACACCCACACATGAGCAAATGTGCACATAGACACACACACATAAACACACACACATACACACACACACACACACACACACGCAGAGCTTACCCTGGGTGGCTGCAGGTCCTTTGACCATGGTCTTGACAGCAGCAGATTCATGACTGTTGAGTCGAGGCTCCTCTCCCTCCTCACTGGTTGAGACACAGTGCACAATAATGTATGAATTAATCCCCACAATACAAAATGTTCACAATATACACATTGCAATGCATTTGCACTGCTTATATCTGACAAAGTGTCTTTCTTTCACCAATGACTGAATGGCCTTATCACATAGAAGTGCAACAGGGCTGATTGTGTGTGTGTGTGTGTGTGTGTGTGTGTGTGTGAGAGAGAGAGAGAAAGAGAGAGAGAGAGGCTGCTACCACAGTAATAAATTTAAAAAAAGAACAGAAAAAAAGAAAGGGTCCCATTTTTCATGTTACTGTCAAATTAAGACAGATTCCAGACCACCTACCTGCTGACAGAGTCGAGGCAAATACGGTACCAACCAAAACACAGTACTCAACTACAGCCAAAACAGTACAGTACTCAATTTTACAGCACACTTCCTACCATTTACTACAGTATGAACAAAAACGGTGCCAACGTGCCAATTCCACAGCCGAACATACTCCACACCACCTGCCTAACGATGGATAAGAGACAAGCGGGTTTGCACAACACTAATAACACAGCGTACTCTTTCAAAACCGATGCCAGGATATCAGGTTCAATGACTCAACAGAGAGTAATTGACTATAGTGCAGTGAAATATAGCATGGTGTAGAAGTGGCCATGCCAGATGTAGACAGATGCCAGGCTGCCCGGACTAGTGATGGAGGGGAGACAAAGCTCTCATGGTACAGTGCAGAGCTTCACCCATCACTCACCTCATTCAGTGGAGAATTTGTTTATATTTAAGTCAACAGGTAAACATTGTTGTTCCTTCCTTCACGTTTTCTCAAATCTATGGCGAACAAGAGAGATGCCCCTGCGACCACACAACTAAACGTACATGGGCTGGGACACTAATTTGAGGTTGTGGAGGGATAAGCTCTCATTGGTCCCCATAGTAACATTGGCAGTTTTTATGGGCTCCGATACATAAAACTAAATTTCTCATTTGGGTCAAAGGCGGAGGAGTAATTTTATGAGAGCAAGCTCTAAAGTTCAGCGGTGATCACTTCAAATGGCGCCAGAACACCAGCTCTAATGACAGAGGAGAGAAAATTACCTCATGGGAGCCTGATGACACATACTGAACTACCCCAGAGGTTATTAAACGTTTCACTTCTGTGCACAAATTAGGTAAATTCAGCTTCACTCTGGTGTACAAGCTCATGCAAACATACTGTACTCTTGTCATGTGAAGGCACACCAGAAATACGCCTGTGGCCTTATACATACATGATTCAACGTATTCTTTTTGAGGGCAAAACAATCTTTCATTGTGCCAGATATGCTCTCGTTGGGCAAAACCTTTTCCCAAATGTCTTTCTCTTAGGGCTACAAATTATTTTCCAACACATCTCTCTCCAGAAAAAGAGAGAGATGAAAGACAATCTCTTTCAGGGAAACTTTCTTCTTCTAGAAACACCTCTCACACATGTTCAGGGTAACGTTGGTGCCCATGCAGGGTGCAGAGAGCTGCCAGAGCCGTGTTGTGGCGGAGGGGAGACAAATCTCTCCGCTCCTCACTCAAACCTGGCCCCGGGCCTCAACCTGCCTTAGAATGATGCAAAGTGAATGAACCCTCTATGAGTAGTGTGTGTGTGTGTGTGTGTGTGTCTGCGCCAGCTGAGGGACTTGGGTGGGCCAACAATCTCTCCCCAGACGTTCTACACCCATAATGCATAGTTGTAGCTGATGCCAACAGTTGGATCACTGCTGTCCTCCCCCTGTGCCTGGTTGTTAGGGGACTCATGGGAGACAAATGTTATGGCAACTGCTGTCATGGTTACGTTGAGTTGTGCCTGCATGTTGTGTGTGAGTGTGATAGAAAGAAAAAGAGAGAGGGAGTGAGAAAGTGTTACAGAGCGAAGGAGATAGTGAACGAGAGAGGTGAAAAAAAAAAAAAGAGAGAGAGAGAGAGAGAGAGAGAGAGAGAGAGAGAGAGAGAGAGAGAGAGATAGATAGTGAAAGAATGCAGCACTTGTGTGTGTGCTGGCTTCAACTCAGTGGATGCTCTGTGTTCTCAGCTGCCCTCCCTGCCTTTGCCGTGACATTCCATGTCCACAGTTCATTTGAACACTGTGGACATCCATAACATCAAATGGTCCCTACAGAGCAGGGGGTTCGCTTGGTTCATTTTACCACCCATGACTGCATCCAAAATCATTTACTCAAACTTTGTGAAAGGTGGGTTCCTCGCAGAGTGCTTAACCAAGTCATGCTTGGATGGCATTTAAAATCCTCATCCCCCCAACCAGCCCTAAAAATAGAAATAGATGTAGGTTAAGCTATAAAGACTTATAGAGGTTGTTTTAAAAGGATAAATGCACTTGAGGAGAGGAGAGGAGAGGAGAGGAGAGGAGAGGAGAGGAGAGGAGAGGAGAGGAGAGGAGAGGAGAGGAGAGGAGAGGAGAGGAGAGAAGAGGATTTACCTAAAGATATAGACAGAGAGAGGAGAGGAGAGGAGAGGAGAGGAGAGGAGAGGAGAGGAGAGGAGAGGAGAGGAGAGGAGAGGAGAGGAGAGAAGAGGATTTACCTAAAGATATAGACAGCATTGACAGGAGAGGAGAGGAGAGGAGAGGAGAGGAGAGGAGAGGAGAGGAGAGGAGAGGAGAGGAGAGGAGAGGAGAGGAGAGGAGAGGAGAGGAGAGGAGAGGAGAGGAGAGGATTTACCTAAAGATATAGACAGCATTGACAGGAGAGGAGAGGAGAGGGTCTCCCACATCTGCGGCTGACTGATGCCAAGACACTCTTTGATGTGAGGAGAGGAATAATAGGATAGAAACGAGGTTTAGAAACTGAACGTGACCACCAAATGACATTGACAGTTGTTAAAGATACACCCCGAAGAGATGAATCTCAGCAGGATGGATAAATGGTTAAGAGAGCTCCTCTAATTAATACACACGCTGTTAAACATTAAGCACACAAGATGTTATGACAGGAATCATGATGAATGCACCCAGTTGACTGTTGTGTTAGCATCAATTCCAGCTAATCCGCCTCTAGCCACTGCAGGCCTAATCTAACGACTCTCTATAGGAAGCAGACTGTCAGACTGCAGGGCATCTCTCTTCATTTTCATTATCAGGTTATCAATTTGCACACCATGTGTCTGACGTGAGCCAGTGGATACGGTGCATGGGAGCTTGCTATAGCTACAGCCAGAGACAAAACTGATGGATTTGGGCCAGCAGCCCAGCAGCACTCACTGGCCTTCGCTAGACCCCATTCACATTCAAACCGTTGAGGATGATTTTGCACAACTCAGGATATATTGTCCTGTGCCTCAGACAGCTGTGTACAGTCTACGTTGTTTCTGAATACCTTTGTTTCTGAATTGGCCATCACCTTGTTTCACAGTACTTTTCAACTGCTTGCAATAATCAGATGAATCCTAATAACTCATGCTGAATGTGACACATCACACAAGTCAGTTTAATCAAGTAAGTATGTCAGGAAGTATTCAAGCAAGCAAGCTAGTAAGTTGTGTAAATTAAGAAACGTAAGTAAATAAGTAACCCTGTAAGAAACGTACTAGTTAAACTGCTTAATTTGACTTGAAACCAAACTGGGTCTTGTATGGACAAGAAGGGGCCATGTCATCATCATGATAGCTGTTCAGCCCTGTGAAGCAGCAGGCTGCAGCTCCATCTATTCTCATTATCCAAGCAAACAACATTCATTCACATTAGCTACGGTAATGGGCTAACAACAGGTGACAAGTAGAGCAGGAAATAAGATGCTCCCCAGTTCTTCATTCATTAGAGCCAATTATAGCACAGCTCGTTAATATTCTCCACCAATCAGGCCAATTAGAGGGGAAGGTAATTGTATTTTGCAGGACTGTGATTGGTTGATTAATGGAGAGCCCTGCTGGTTTGATTCAATAGGAGCTGGTTAGAGCGCTGACCATCTGGATTTACTGTGAGCCTTTTTAACTTCAGGGGTAATGAAGGAGGGATGGAAGGAAGGAGGGAAAGAAGGAGGGAAGAGGAGAGGAGTGTTTTTGTTTTTTATCTCAATATTGTTGATGCTTACATTTTGCACCTATATAGCACTTTTTGAGCAGCATGCTCTCTGCCTCTACGCTCTTGTTCCTGTTTGCTTCATCCTCTCTATTTTAATCATGTGACTTCTTGCTTGATGGCATTAAGGGATGGTTGAGGAATTAAGAGTAAATTTCAGTGCACCAACTGTTCACATATGTAAAGTAAATTCTCGTGCAGCTACAACAAGAACTTGTATTATACATCTCATAAGCATGTTGGGTTTGTTTGAACAATGAACAAATGGTCCATTAACATAGCTGACTGCTGTCCAGCAGCTCTCTCCTCCACACAACAGATGGTCTATAATTCCACACTGATATTCTTTGGATCAAATTCAAATCTCACATAGTATAACATCCATGTGTGTACACATTCACACACATAGACACATCCATCCACACAGACACCCACTCATTCAAACTCTTTCTCTCACACACACATACACGTTTCACTGTTCGCAGTTTCAAGTGTGTACAGTTGTGTCCACTAGGCAATGACTGAACTCTGTGAAATGCTGCCAAGTTGTTTCACAGTGCAGTGACCACAGAATGTCGTAGCTGGGATAAGATGTCTCCACAGAGACATATGTATCATGCTTTTTGTGCTGGCATGGTCTGAGCAAACACATCTATTGCCACGGCTATGCATGGCATGGGCAGTGGAGCGAGGGGCCTTGTTTACACTGTGCATTACATCATAAATATACCTCCAAGCATTTATTTGATTTTTTTTTTTTTTTTTTACAAAATACTGTATTATTAGCCTATTTTATGATAAGAATTAATTACCTGACCTTCCACTGGAGCACAACACACAATTGTTGGATGAAATCAATGGAGTATATAACAGTATTTTCCAAGTCCTAACCCTAAAATCTGTTGGACAGCAGCTGCAAATAGTGTGGCAAAAAAGCAAAAACACAGTAGGACCAAATCTTAGTATTTCTGCATAGTTTTGCACATGCTGTTAGGTAACGTCAATATGTGGGGTTATTTTAAAACTGTGTGCATTACACCAGTTGATACGTAGTTGAGAGGGCCCAGAGAGAAGAGTTGAGAGAAGAGGGAAAGAGAACAGGGAGGGTCGTCACATAGCACATCATATATCACACAGTTCTTAAATTAGTCAATGATATCACAGCCACTCACCAGACCTGGACAAAACTGTAGCTTAATACAATAAATTTAAAAATATATATGGGAAGTTCTTGAGTTAGCTTTTCATTTTTTGAAATGTTGTATAAAGTAAATACAGGGCACCTCAAGCAACTGAGAGCGTTTTCAGGTGTACAGTAGGACCTAGTTTTGTCCAGGTCTGCCCTGTCTACCTCTTGTTCTTGGGCAGGTGCAGCGCGCTGACGCTACGGCGCTTCTTCTTCCTCAAACGTATCGGCAGCGCTTGAGTGATTGGAGTGATGAGCAGGGCATCCAATAAACACTGAGAGACCGACTCCCCAGGAGGCCTAGGAGGGCTCTGATAGGTTGTACTGGCCAGGAAATGTCATGAGAGGGAAGAGAGATTATGATAAAACCAAGAAGCAAATCATAAGCTATTAAATAAAAGGAGACAGGAAAGAGAGAGATAAGCTAGAGAGAGTAGGAGCCAAGAGCAAGAGGTTGTTGAGACTGTTGAAAGAGAATTGAAGGATACTGTCAGTGTCCAATACACACCCCCCACACACCCCACACACACACCCACACACACACACTAGTCTGTTTACTACTTGTGGTACACTCCATTTACCTTGCCTGCATGGGACTACGGACCTCAGGGAGGTTGAGTGCAGGCTGGGTGGGGGCACTGAGAGTGAGGGGAGGGGGGCGGGGGGCCGCTCGGGGCAGGAAGTCCAGAGGACTTGACAGGAGCTCTCTCCTGTTTACAAACACACCCGCACGCACACACACACACACACATACAAACCCATATACGGTAATGCACAAACATTAACACGTAGGACAATGAGCAGAAGACAGGAACACAAAACCTCAGACAGAATCTGTCATGTTGACATGGAGCAGAAATGTTTCTTGGCAGCGTGGACAGGCATGTCAAATATCACTTAGACTGTGTGACATTAACAGCCTTCACTGAAAAAACTTTTTAAATACATATTAAATATTGAATTAAATAGTTTTCAGTAAGGGTGGCAGCTCCACTAGACAGGTTGGCATCCTGCCTATTCAGTAATAGGGGTAAGCAAGGTCAATTCATACACAGTCCTTGTAACAATGAAATGAAAATCCTTAAAGGGTGTAAACTTGTACCTGACAGGTTTGGCAGATAGTACATGCTGAAGCGTCGATACATGAGAGACACGAGTGTTCTCTTGGACTGGGGAACTGAGAGGACGGAGAGTTGACAGGCAGACAGACAGATAGTTGAAGCAGTTAAATTACCTGACACTGAACAGTCGACTGTATTTGTAAAATGTATTAGAATTGTGGTGCAACACCTGTGTTGAGGTGAAAGGTCAAACTGAGCTGCTGCTGCCTTCAGAGGCTCAAAAGAGGGAGTATCTAGTTCATGGAGGTCACGATCGCCCCTCGACTCAATGTTTTTTGAGGCTGCGCTGCCCTCTAGTGGTGCCAGAGGGGAACTGCTAGAGCAAAGTGAAAAGCAGAGGAAACGCAGTTGTGATATATTAATAGTCAATATGTAATCGTTTAGCTTGCATACAACAACTAGCTTCAGCTAGTTACATACAACTGGGATCAAACTGTGATCTATGTACCTGTCATTGACTACAATGGTGGGCAGATGATTACTTTTTGTAAGAGGGGCATCTGAAGCAGCTGGTCTTTGGGCAGGCACACAGTAAGGATCGGAAAAGGCATGAGGTGCTTGGATTTGAGCTAGTAGAGGCTCGCTGCCATGCGAAGAGTATACTGCCAGTGTTTGAGCTGGTAGTAAGTAAGAAATAGGGACATAGGATGCCAGAGACTGGGTAAAAATGGGGCTTGAACCAGGAGAGGCATTTGGTGTGTTGCTCAGAAGAAAGGCCCCAGGTGAAGTGTCCTCTGGTGTTCGGGCCTTTAAAAAGCATGAATAAGGGGCATGAGTTACTTGTATCTGGCTTGGGGTTGAGTCAGTAGATGCTAAAGGTGCTGGCATTACAGCTAATACATAGTTAATGTTAGAGGAAGGGGTTGGTTGTATTTGACAAGGCATGCCAACAGAAGTTGAATAGGATCCCGGTATGGCAACTAGATTTGTTGTAGGCGACACATGGCTCCCTAGAACTTGGTCTTGTAAGAGGTCGTCAGGAGAACGGGTCTTTCCGTGTATTTGGACGGGTAGAGGATTGGAAATGAGGACATAGTTGCTGAGTGTCGCATCCTCTTCTGGCCATTCCTGATTGGCTGACGAGCCTGCTGTCTGTAGCTGTGGTTGGTCAGTGTGAACAGATGTGGGTGTGGCCTCTGCATCATTCAGGCCATTGCAGATTGTGACTGGACGACTTACTTGTTCAGGGGATTGCAGTGTTGGAGCTCTAATGCTGGCAGATAATAGATAATAGAGCACAATGTTACTGGGTTCACCAAGATGAAATAGATGTTACGTTTTTAGTGCTTTTTGAGTAAAGAATGAAGTTTGGTTTTGTGGGTCAGACGTGGTGTGAATACGATCAGTAATGCACTTTTATTTTATGTGACATCTCTGTTCAATCTTTCAAAACCTCAGTGTAACTAATAATAGATCATTAGATCACCAATCAGTAACATAATAGATAATTTGACACTCTCAGACTAGCTGTGGTCAGTTAGTTCCTGTGATTAAGGGCTTTATGCTACGATTATTTTCTTTAAAAGTGAGCACAGTGTCGAGAGAGACGATGCAAGGTGACAGGTGAGGAGATGAAAATAAAAGCGTTACAGGTGATTATACCTGACCTCCCCACTGTCTGTCTCAGGTTCAGGGAGGCAACTAGAAGAGGAAGGAGTGAAGGAACTTAGGAAGGAGGGAGGGTAGGAGAGTAGGAAGGAAAGAGAGAATGGATAAAGAAAGGAAGGACACCAGAGACAGAGAGAAAAGAAAACAAGAAGAGAAAAGCTTCATCACTTTATTAGCTACAATATGGAATAATATGTTTTCAAACTCAAAACTTAGAAGAAACTTCAGCCATTATATTTCCAGCTGTTTTCAATAATAGTGTATTAACTCAACGCAGTGCCTTTTCAAGCTATTAGGAGTGGCACTATAATCAAGGTTAGCGTAAATGCAGCATGATAGTAAACATAGGTATGCAATAAATGGAAAAGGCACAAGAGAAATATTTTACATTGCAAGGCCAAAATATACTTTTTCATTACAAACCATATATATCATTTACACAGTCACATTTCCATACTGTCACACAGCAGCTTGCTCATACTGCTCTGCCTGCTCATGCTTCTCTAACTTGCCCATACCTTATACCATTCAAGTTCTTATATATATCAGTCATGGATATATATACAGAAATTCCCAAGGGGCTGGAATCTCTTCACGTATTTCAGATGCCATCTTATTTCAAAATACAGGTTGATTTAGCTCCAGTGTTAACAGATACAACAGATGTACACAAGGCATTAACAGATTAACAGATGGTTTTAAATTCTTTACTGTTATGGACAGTTAAGTACTCCGAGCCCGAGTTAATTTATTTGAGAGTGAAAAAATACCTTCAACTCACTGATATTACTGTACAGAAACAGTGAGCGTATAGGCTGTCAGGTACTAGCACTGAGGATTTTCCACTCAATTGATCTTTGGGGTGGAGCAGCAGTAGGGCAGTGCACATGCACATCGGCTACATCTCTGTATTGCTTCAACCTCGCACAACATCCCCCTTGGCCCACACAAAAAATAAACATTTCCAATGTGGCATTCCAGGCTGAGTATCCATCATAGTTGGAATAGGAAGTCCTTCTATGAAAGGATTTGAAATAGTAGGTTGGCAGCACTGACAGATGGGAAATCTCCTTTTCAGTGTACACACTTCCGCCAGGACAGAGTGGTTGTGTGTGTGTGTGTGTGTGTGTGTGTGCACGTTCCATGTTTACAAACTGAACAAAGTTTGAATGATTTGTAACATGCTGTCGACAGACCTGTCAGCAGGCCACCTGCCTTTTGTCAGCGCCATGGGAACAGGTCCTGTGTATTGTCTCCATCATGGCCAGCACTGACTGGCAGAAACTAACAGGGATGCAGTCACATACATACACCCCCCCCCCTCCACACACACACACACACACACACACACACACACACACACACACACACACACACACACACACACACACTTATTCAAAACCTTTGTTCTTGCCATTGCTAAGGTGAACATCTGGCCAGGTTCGTTCCTCCTTTTTGTGTCTTTATGCTGACTCAGTTTTGTTTAGGGCAACGTAGCACAAAGTCAGAATTGGCAACGAGTGTGATTATTTTCTCAGTATCAATCACGATCTTACTGATGTATTTGCCATTTATTAGGATGCAGATTCCTTGTTTTACATCATGAAAGCGATGGGAGTGCTAGACATGTTGCATAAGGAAATCGTGCCCACACAGTGCTATATAGTGACTATATAGTGACCAGTGTTGGGCTCGTTACTCAAAACATGTAATATATTCCTCTTTACTCGTTACTCATTTCAAAAGTATTAATATTACTTTGCCTATTATTCCCTTGGAGAAGTTTACCTCCCCACCCCCCCCCAAAAAAACGGAGACTAATTCCTCTTACCTTCAAAATACCTGTGTAGCTTAGCAGACAGGACTTTACAGCTAGCGCAGCGTGTGGCGCATCTGACATGTACTTTAGTTTAGTTTACTATACTAACAATTTATTTCTAGAACATGTATGTACTCAGTAACACACACACACACACGGACACGCACACGCACACGCACACACACACACACACACACACACACACACACACACACACACATACACACACACACACACACTCTTAACAGTTCCTTTGTCAGTGTCACACTTTTCCCTTCATCTGTCCACCTTTATCCCTTCAACATTCAAATTCAAAAGGAACCATTAAGTCTGACTCATGCACTGTATACATACAGTGGTAGACACACACACACACACACACACACACGTGGGCACACACACACACTCTACTGGACATTGAGGGTGCGAGCAGACACTCCATGGTGCCAATCTCTCAGCTCGTTGTACTTAGGGCCGATCACCACCCGACTGCTGGCCTTGTTCATTCTGCCAGCCAGGACACACGAGCAAGGAGACAGGAGGCAAGAGAGGAAAAAGAAAAGAGAGGACAGAGACCAAAAGAGAAAGAAATAACTGATTTAGGAAAAGTAAAGATGTGCCCCAACTTCTGCATTTAGATATAAGCCATGCCACTGGGAAAGCTTGATGATGATGATGAGGATTATTACTGCTTCAATACCGATAACGTGACGATAGACAGGCAACATTTTGATGCATTGGAGGTGTAGGAGTATTACCATCATCAGGATAGAGAATGGAAGACGGGACAAAATCAATATGGATAGTGAAGTAAGTCATGAAAACACAACACTAGACGTTAACTTTTTCATCTTCATTGCTTCAAAATGTTGCCAATGAATCTGATGATCTTTATGGACATGATTGCCACACACTGTGGCCATACGCCAACGCCCACAGTCAGTGGGAATTGTCTGCACGTTAAGACAAGTGATCACAGACACATGGTGATCATATGCATCGCAACACACCACCAAGAGCAATGGACAGCCATCGAATCACATCACACTGGGACAAGACCACAATCCAGACGGTCCAATAACACACAACACCGCAAGCCTGTCACGTTCCACAACCAAACGCACGAGCAACCACGAGGAGCATATGGTATGGTATATGCTTAGACAACACACATGGGAAACACACTGCCTAAATCAGTGAACTCAAGATCAGCCTTCAACAATTTGAAAGGGGGATTTCAAATCAAAATTGCTTTCTCTTGCTTTCTGAGCTGATGTGATCTTATCGTTGTCGTCTAGACACAAAGAACCCACACAGCATCCACGTAATACTCGGTGTGATAGAGACACCCGGTTGGGCTGGTTAACCAAGATGGGAAAGGTTATACTGCAGGGGAAATGCATTGTTACTCCACACAATGCGGCCATTCACACAAGACCATAGGATGCCCGGGTTTATCAAGACCACAATATCAGAGTCGACCACAACAAGAGAAGCATTTTCATTGGTGTGCACTTACTTTGCCTTCTTGGCCACGTCAGTCTCCTGCTCTTGAGCTACAGGGGGGAGAATAGGAAGCATCAATCAGTGCATTTTGAAATTACTGTTGAATGAAAAGTTTTATAAGAAAGTGTGTGTGTCTGTCTGTAAGCCATTCAATCATGGTGTGCGGTGCCTTTGATCTAAACCTGAAAGATCTGGACTTCAGGGTTCTGCTGTACGCCTACGCTGTGTGCAGATGCGCTCTGTCATTAATTCCTGTTCGGTACCGACAATCTGTGCAAAGGTTCTGCAGGATCGATACCGGGTGGCTCTGTCATGCGTGCTTGTCTCTTTATGGGCTACTCACGGTGCTCGGTGCCGGTGATCTGAGCCAGAATCCTGAAGGATCTGGACTGGGTGGTCCCGGTGCGCGGGCGCCAGTCCTCCGTGTCTTCCATGATGCGCTGCTTGCTGGCATCGGCGTGAGAGGCCACATGGTAAAACTGAATGTCTGTGTCCACGACGTGTTTCCTGGGAACCCTGAGGAAGGATGGAGGACAACAGTAAATATGGTACTTATTTTAAATACTCCTTACTGTATTTCTTCTATGGAGGCAACAAAAAGGTTAGCGCTAACGGCTAAATGTTCCTCTCTTCTATCAAGGTGCTAACGTGAAATGGACAAGCTACTATGGGATCTGATTCATGTTTTCTTTCATTCTTAGATTTAAAGTAATAATCTGCAACATTTTCATATAAATACATTTTTTGACTGTTTTTTCGATTTATATGACTCAACCTACTTCATGAAAGATTTTACTTTTACTGTTCTAAACAGTGTACGGTAGGTCTTTCCCAGGAAGTGATGTGTTTTACATTCATTGCAGCAGTAACAGTTTGTTTGGAGTAAATGGAAGAAGAAGCTAGCATGACCAGCGATAGCCACCATGGCTGAACAGACGAAGAAAAGACGTCACAGTACTGGTCACACTGATTGCCTGGTGATCACCAAAAATATAACTAAAAAAAAGAGGAACTCATAGATTACGACCTCAAAATATTGCGCTGTAGTGTACCGTGTTACTACTGTAATTTCACCAGCAGACTGTGATGTGGGGCAAGTCCAGGGTTAGTTTTCTAGAAGGTTACTTTCAATCGGGGATTTGAAATCATATACTTGTACTTACAACAGTTACTGGCTGAGTTGCAATAATGGAGATGTAGTTTTACACTCTTGTTAGATGTTTACACTGTGCAGGTTACGTGGGACATTGTACAACACATCACCAACCACATGTGCTTATCAGAAAAGACAAAGAAGTAGGAAAATCACTCCACGCTTTGTTACACGTTATTGCAGTCTAGGTTTGAACCAATCTGATACCTTGGTGGTGGGGGTTTTCTTGAAACCCAACGAAGAGGAGAGAGTGACGGGAAACAAGAACACAGAAATAGACCGAGTAAAGACAGGCAAAAATGAAACAGTCATATAGAAAAAACTCATTATGTGAAAAGGACTTACTTCAAAATACTGTGAGGTCCACTAGAGGGGAGGCAAAGCAGAAGAGGAGAAGGAGAAGAGGAGAAGTATGGAGGATTAATTAAAGGAAGAGTTAAAAAGGGGAGGAAATGTTGAACAATAGAAGGAAATAGGATACAGATGCATGAATATTTTTCATGGACCACAACTCCAAGCGCATGCAGAACCAAAAGCCAGAATGACGATGGAGACGCGTGATTGCATCGAGGAGGGTAACCTTTCAAATCAAGTTGTATTTCCTACCACATGGTGGTGCAGCTTGCTTTGTCAGAGATTATACACAAGAACAAATCCTCCCAACTGACCACAGATCATGTCTGGACAGTTTGAATTAGAAGTATCAACTGAGTAAAACATCTATTTGTTTTTGATAAACGATGAAAACAAACAGTTCTTGGTAGCGGACTCACTCACTGTATGTTCTCTCGGATGTGTGTGCAGTGTAAATGTGTGAAAACGTGTCTGTGTGTTTGTGCGCTTGCATGCATGTGTGTGTGTGTGTGTGTGTTTGTGTGTTATCTTCCTTAGCAACTAGGCGTTGACAGGCTCAATGCTAATAAGCTGTCAATAAATCAACTGTTCCCCCCCCCACACACACACATACACATAGAAGGGACTAATATATTAGCAGACTTTGAGGCACTGCTGTCAATAAATCAACTATAAATACGCACACACACGCACACACACACACACGTACAGTGCATTTTCAGGACTGATTTATGAACACCTCTCAACACATTCCTGTCACAGCAGCACCTATGTGGGTGTGAGAGTGTTGACAACTATATGTGAGCATGGTCCACAATTTCTGAGTCTATATGTCTCCAACAATGCATATGTGTGTGTGTGTGTGTGTATGTCAATACCTTTTGTGCATATAAAAGTGCCCTGCATGTGTGTAGGTGTAAGTCATGGAGCTGTGAATGCAGCTTCAGCGTTTGTGTACCACACACCAGCTCAAAATAATTAATTTAAGTGGCATGGGTATCGCTGCAAAGCTGCAATGCCATGCTGCCCTTCTCACATATTGTACCCTTGAAATCAGCCGGATCTAACTACAATACATTATTGGTTATCAGGAATCACTTTATACGTCATCAGGGATATCTTACTGACCACAGTAAACGTTAACACTAAGCTAATGTACAGCCTTATGTAAGAGTCATTCATTCACTTCATGGCTCGGGTGAATTTTCATCCTTACTTTTACAGTAAACAACTGCTGCTAGTGTTAGTGCTATTGCTAGTGTTTGGTACCAGAGGGTTGTGCATTCATTTTTAATAATCCACTCCTTTTGACATGCTGTTTTGCACTGAGCAGAGTGCCTTTTGGAGACTACACTGATGCATATAGTTTTCTCATGTTGCAATTGTTCATATACAAAAGAGAACCATTGCATAATACTAATAATGGAATGCATGCAGATGAAGACAGACAAAAATAACAAAAACACAGAGAAATAGATGGAAAACATGCGGCCACACAACTGGGAATGCTTCAGACACTAACTTTGTGATGGCAGGAGCTGCGTTTGTCTGCAAAGCAGAGACAAGGATTGAAAGAGAGAGCAAGAGAGAGAGAACACTGACGTACACATTCAAATTCTCATTTAAAAGACAAAAAGAGAATTAAAAACATCATGTGGTATAAAACGAAACAGTGACACCTTCAAATGTCCCCTCTGAAACGAAGCGTCCCACACAGCTCACATTTACAGCATGCATTTACAAGACACACGCAGGCGAACACATGCTGTCATATACACCTCACCTACAACGATAAACTGATTCACTGATGCTGGAAGAAACAGCCGCCACACTAATATGATTAGAAAGACAGGGTGACTTAAGTAAAGGTGCAATGTGACATTTCCTGGAACATCCTGTCCCAATAAGAGTCGTTAGACGATGGTGCCAGACCATCTCTTATGCAACACTTAGTCAACATTAATCGGCTGGGCGCACAAAGATGGTGGCCTTATGTTTTGCTCTCGTTACCCATCCCACAGTAGAAACTTGGGATGGGTCCACGTTGCACTCTGGAATGAACATGTGTGTGGCATAGCACCTGCTTTGCCAAACAGAGAGGGTGTAAGATTATATTGTGCAGATCCCCGGTATCTGCTGACTTTCATAGAGGGAGAAACCAACTGGACCTTTGTCAGTCTGCTGCCAAGAGAGAAGAGCACTGACTATAAAGATGAAATGGAAAGAGAAAATGAACAAAATGAAGGACAAAGAGCGCCAAAAGGAGCACATTCACTCTATCTGGTATCTTGAGTAAAATAACTCAAACATACTCCAGTATACAGCCTTGTTTTTGAAATGAATCACTATGAATCAATGAATAAGCAGAAGGTATTTGTCCAGGGTGTGTAACAGTTTCTTTTGGTCTGTGAATACCATTGTAAATCTACATGGATCCAAGACTGAAATCCTTACTGACTGGCTGGTTTGCTCCGGGACCAAAGAGAGTGCCACACAGCTCGAGTTACCGATGCAGGCTATTTTTACACACCTTAGTCATAGCATCAGCTATACCCACTATCCCTGTTGGGAGAGGGGAGTCGGGGTTGAGAGAGAGAAAGATGGAAAAGAGGGGGAGGAAAGAGATGATGTGGGGATAATGGAGAGAATAATGGAAAGAGAAAGTGAGAGAGTGAGAAAGACAGAGGCTGCATGGGTGTGGAGGACGGCAGGTGAAAAATTTAAACGGTAAATACACGGAGAGACAGAGAGAAAGAGAAGGGGAAGAGAGAAAGAGAGATAGAGGGAGAGACAGAGGACAAACATAGTAGAGGAGAGATTTTCACTCAGTAACTATTCTCTTCACGCACTAGTAACTTGTAATATGGTGTGGTGCTGCTCCCAGACAGCTGGGCTATACGCAGTATAACAGAGTATAGTAGAGAGTGAAGTTCAGCTCCACTTAGAGATGGGAAAGATGCAGTAACTGGAAGTAAAGGGGGCAGTGACTGTAACTTAGTATGTTTTATGGGTTCACAACAAAAGGTAAAAGGCACACCAGAAATATTGTACAGTGGTCCGTTTGATCTATCTCAGGTTTCCTACACATTTTTAGTAAATAAGATCTATTATTTTTTGGGAAATTTCCCCTGGTTGAATTGCTACAATAAACTAGAGTACATTCTGCCAGTTTATTTTGCTTTCATATCAGTGTTTCCAGACTGGCACAGTTTTCCATCTCTAACTTGAAACAGTACACAAACAACCAACAGTATTTCTGTTTGGCTATATAATAAGCTTTATGGTAAAAATAACCCTTGGCAGAAAGACAACCTAACCGACCGAGCACTGCCAAGTCGAGACTGACACACTTCTTGTCACACTTGGCTATTTTTTTCTAGTGTTTCCCGCTGTAAACAAAGTACAAAGAGCTCAGGCTTTTGAGTTTAATTCAGTAAAGTTTTCTAATTCAAAAAGCACTTTACCCCCTTTAACCAACGGAGCACAGCCAAGTTGAGACTGGCAAGCCTGAACATGGGCTGCATGGAAAAAATACAAACTCAGTCGCAAAGAGAAACTTTGAAACAGGCCTTGGCAGGACGCCATCTTCAGACTCACAAAATAGTCACAGAATTAGTTAAATGATTATTTATTAAATTATATAAAGTCGGATTTTAGTGGACTACAGTGGCTCCATCTATACCTGGAAAGGTTGAAACTTAAGTTAATTTCAACATAAGGCAGAGCTACTGTAAATAGCATGCATTTAAAATTCCTAGTTGCACTTCTAAAACCGCATGAAACTGTGAGGGACTGTGAGGGAGAGAGTAAAGAGCATGCCTCTTGTTTGACAGCCCTGTGTTTCTCTTGAACATGTCCAAGATGGAGGAAGGTGGAGATAGTGAAAGCGCAATGTATTGATTCATTTAATTGGCTGGAGAGACCGCCACTCACCCGTTGAACTGCAGTGGCAAGGCTCCGCCCTGACTCTCCAATAGGCCCCGCCTCTGCCCCATGGCCACCTCACACGCGTTTTCATTGGAGTAGAGGTTGATTGGCGTGTTATAAACTGATGGCTGGGGCGTGACGAGGCCAGGGGGGGAGGAGGAGGAGGAGGAGGAGGATGGGTAAGACACAGGATGAGGAGGAGGAGGAGGAGGAGGAGGAGGAGGAGTGGTGTGGGAGATGGAGGCAGGAGTGAAGGCAGAGGACGGGGATGGGATGGAGGCAGCAAAGGGGGATCGTGAAGGAGGGTAGTTGTTCTCCGTTCCACAGCCCCCGTAAGGTCTGGCCGCCTTGTTGTAGGGGACAGTGGAGGAGCTGGAGGAGTGAGGATGAGGATGGGGTGGAGGAGGGGCGTGGGCGAGGGCCACTGGTTTTATGATGTCTGATCTGTCGTCCTATCGGTGCGAGGGAAGAGCATGCAAATATACACAAAAAACACATCACAACACAACACATGCTATACTGATGCTTCTTAGGAAAGTGCTTGTAATAAAAAAAATGTCTATTTAAAAATGTTTGATTCAATTTGAATATAGAAAAAGTAACAAAAAATCCAACCATTCAAATCATATATATGTGTGATATATATACACGTGTGTGTGTTTGTGTTTCTGGAAATAGGGAAGCATTAGTATTTTTTACCTTTATTTGAAATCCCAAAAAACAAAATGCAGCAACTATGAAACCTACATCAAGAAGGTTGTCATGCAACACAAAAGTGTGTATGGCATCGTTTCAGAAGGGCACAAACTATGAAATGATAACTGATCCAAAGCAGTCATAACACTTGATTAAATAGACACATTCTGTGATTGGCCTGTATTTAGTGATAGTGAAGTGTATTAATCCTTGTTGTTTCAGTGACACAATACTGTACCTTGGGTGCCACAGGAGGAGGCTTAGGAGCACTGGCAGCCCTGGAGAGAGGGGGGGAGGAGGGAGAGAGAAAGAGCATGAGTTACAGTTGCACAACAACATATTGTTTCATATTGTTTCAATATATAATTTGAATTTAATAATTTAATAATTTAATTTTTTTTTTAAATATCTGCACATTTCTCCACATTGATTGATGTGAGTAAAATGTCTCAGGCTATGCTACTCAAAACCATACTTGTTGTTGTCCATAGAGGCATTCTGTTCTGCTAAGATCATACTGTCGTATATTCAGACCTTCCAGAGGTTGAGAGAGAAATAGTGGTTATGGTGGATAATGAGGAAACAGACTAAAGACTAGCTCTGAGAACAGAGACTAAAGTGGAAAGGTTGCTGTCACCAGCTATGACAGCATCCAAAAGACTCTCACTGTGTCTCTATGTCTGACTATGAAACTTGAGCTGCCAGAAGCGAAAATTGTGGTGTGTGTGTGTGTGTGCGCGCGCAAACGTGTGAAGCCAGCTGTATTTAGTCTATAAAACCTTGAATCAATCTGATACTCTGATACTCAATCTGTCTTTTTGATGCCGTGTTGCGCCATGAGCTCCCATAAAGGTCATGAGAGGAGCATGCCTGTGTATGCATGCACTGTTCATCTTTGTTTACGCTGATGCATGTTGTTCTTAGTTGAACTGCCTGGTTAGAAATATGTTGGTAATAATATATTGCTGTAAAATTATCTGTGAGAATCTGCAAATGAATGGAAAAAATAACACTAGTCAATAATGATGATTGGGCTGATAATGATGATTGGATTTGCCAATTTTCTGTGATAAACTACATGGGTTGCCTTATATAAAAGGTTAAGGAAACACGATAAACTGCAGTAACTGAAGAAGCATGAATGTCAGCAGCAACACATTCCTTTCAGATCAACCAACCAACATTCTAGAAAGTTCCTGAGGGACGTTCATGACCTCCGCCTCTGCAAATTTGAACCGACAACCTTAGATAAACCTGTGGCTGTCTACAGATACAGCTACTCGTATGCCTGACCCCCACTTCTCTCTCTCATCCCAACCAGCTTTAGTGTGTCAGCACAGCCCTGATATCATCGTGTTCCTTCACGATGAGACGAAGAACGTCTTTGATGAAATGAACACTGGAGGCAAACGACCATGATGCAATAGAATCATTCTAAGACTCCACTTCTATTTTGAACTACATACCAATGGAGACATAATCCCCTAAAATAAGTGTGTAGGTACCACATACCTGACCAACAGGGCAAGTGAAAGGCAGAGAGGTCGGAGGGAAAACAAGTGCAAGGGTATGAAGACATTCCTAATGTCATTTGGGACAATGCCTCTCACACTGAAGACAATCTGCTACTAATAAAAGAGATCACTGGAAGTGTTGTGGTTTCCGGTAAGGTTGTGTCAGCATGTCTAACCCTAACCGCCCTGTGGGTTTAACTGGACATACTGTAAATAAGACCACACACATGAATGTTACATTGGCAAAGCATCTAAATGTTTTGTGTGAGTGTCTATCAGCTCGACCTAGTTAGTCCTGTAAAGTCCTTTGAGACTTGTTTGTGATAAAGGGCAATAAAAATAAACTTGACTTGACTCTAAATACAACAAACAAGTTTAAGTTTATTTAAAACAAGTAAATACCTGCCCAAGTTGCTGTGTGTGTTTGTGTGTTAATATATGTGTGTTTTCAGCAATAATACCTGGCTGGTTATTCTTTACTGTAAAACTGTGATGCATGTCCGATATACCAAGGTGCCGACATTCACAGTAAATACTGAGTACTACGGCTTTTAAACAATGGTTGCTAACACACATGTACTCTCTGAAAAGTTTTCTTCAAAGTGACGCACATCAGAAAAACAAAACAGGAGAAAACAAGAAGGATCGCTCCCTGGTTACCACAAGGTCTGGCATAGCACGTAGCTGTAAAGCTCAGCTAGCTGCTGTTTATGGGAATTATCAGCGTGGCTGGGACATGTCTTTGGCCAAATAGATTGCTTGGCTGAAACTAAAACTGCGTAATATGTCTTATTAATGAAGTATTTGGGATCCAACATACTCGGCTTCATTACAAAGAGTATCTGGTGGTTCTGTGTGTATGGAGCTAGCATTTCTGTATGAGGTGAAATAAAAAACATTTCATTAATCGAAACTAAGCAGTCATTCAAATAAGTATTGCAAGTTGTCTCTCTCTGTCTTAACTGTACTGGCTGTAGCTCTGCCAAATGACACTGTAACTGAATCTCCCTTAACACAGAAGAATTTATCTATGGCAGAGCTGACCTGAGTGCAACAATTTTCTCACTCAAACAACAGCTATGAAAGCATCCATGACATGGAAATGTGCGAGGGTAAGAGAGTAAGAGCAGAGCACAGGGGTATTGAGTAGGTATTTCAAAAGCGCCACGATTATCCCTGTATGCCGTCGCCTCGATTACACTGCAGCTATAACTGGAACCACCAACATGGAAATGCGTGAGGGTCATATGGCAACAGGGAGGAAAAAGGATGCACGCTGAAAAAGAGGTCGTGAAAAGTGGTCATCAGACGTTTTCTCTGGGGAACTACACTTTCAAAAGTAATTTTAGGCTTTCAACTGAATTGCTTTATTGTTTTATTAAGATGCGTTTATGTCATTGAAACTTGAGAAGGCTTTGAGAAAATTTTTTAAAACTGAGGTACTAATATCTCCACACCAGAGACCAACCTTAACCTTTCGAGACCAAGGTTAATCTTATGTGACCTGCCTTTCGGTGTCAACAAAGCCTTTGAAAAACAGATCTTAACAACTTGATCACACTAGCCTTCTGAGCTAATCCACCTTATCCATATCTTAAATCTTTAAGTAAGAGAAATGGCACAGAGGGGGATCACATTCAGTGATTGACAGGGTCAGGAGACAGATGCAGCATTTCCAAAAAGTATTTTTAAGCAAAAATGTATGCAATGTTTTTTTTCACGGACCATAGGATCATGAAACCCACGCAGCCCATGAAGAACCGCATCAGTTTTCAATTGTAAGTGAAAATGAAATTGAAAACACAAAACACAGGTAGGTAACACAAGACGTAGGTTTGATGCCACAGCAGTGGTATACCAGATACAATAGCATTCATCTCCTAAACTAAATGTTTAGACTCTCATCTTAAAACCTAACAAACAAAAAAATGTCACTAGAATATGAATCTTTCAGTGGCGCACTGACCTCACTGATACCACACCTTCAACAACAGGACCTAGCACTTTGCCACAGGAATGTTTCTCCATAACTCACATGTGTCAGGGTCAGGGAGTAAGCGGATGCAATAAAGACAAATGGTGCTAGCATGACAAACATGACATGATCGGAAAGCTACCTCCAGCACACCCATCTACTGTAAGCTGAAGTTTAAATATTTGCTACTGGATCTATGCACTTTTTTTCTGTCGTGTTTCACTGTTCTGACCATGCATCAACACTTTTCTAACCTGGGACCCAAACGAGAGTAACAGTCTCTCACCCTTGGATCAGGCTAAATATAAAAGTGTTTCTGCTGACACGTGGAGACCCACCAGCAACAAAACCCATTTTGATCCATAGTGTAAGAACACCTGCTATATAATATCTCTATGTTTCTACTCCCTGTGTTTGTTTCTGTAGCTATGCATGTTCCGTGTTAACTGTCACCGATCAACCAATGGGAGTAAGGGAACACCATGACCAACTCTGATGGACCGCCCCCTCATTATCATAGGGACAGGGAAATACAGAAATAAATAAATAAATAAATAAATAGGGAAAAGAATATATACGGAAATGCATTTATAAGGAAATAGATAAAAAGATACATTTATAAATACGGATTTAAATTATCAGGGGAATAAATCCACAAATAAGTAAATAGGGAAATAAATATAAACAGAAATAAATTAATGAGACAATAAATGAATAAATAAATAAATAGGACAAAAAATACAGAAATATACATTTATACCAGATTTCATCTAATTATTTATTTATTAGTGTGTGCATTCATGCATTATTTTATTTATTTATATCTATATACTTTTATTTATTTATTTATACATACATATACATTAATTCAATTAATTCACTTATGTCACTTTTGGCTCTCCATACTCAGGATCTGTTTCCTCTCTTTGTTTTCTGTTCATTTCCCCAGTACATTTTTGTGGTGAGGTTTATTTTGGTTTTTCCATGATATCTCATCGTATCTGAGGCCAAGTTTCGATTATAGTAGTTATGAACAATTTTATTTCCATATTTTATTACAGTAAAGATTTTTTTTTTTATTATTTATTGTTCATACACAAGTTTACACACAAGCACAGGCACACAAGCACTGACTTCAGTGTTTGCGTGTGTATGTGTGTGTAACCATTTCAAACAGGTTTTCTTAATTTCTCAAGTTATTTTCCTCGATAATGATTTTTTGGAGGCATGAGGTTTTCAGCAACATGTTTTCATGGTGCTGCGGCTGTTTCATGTTCTCTTTATCTGTTTCCACTCTGTTCAGTGTTTCATCTCCCTTTGGATAATGTTTTTTTTCTGTGGTTGTATTACAGTGTCGACCTTGTGTTTTTGCATCTGTCATTTTTCAACCTTTTCTAACCCTTTTCTATATACTTTCCATGGTTCAATAATCTTTGTATAGTATTCCCCTATCTTCTATTACAGTATGCATCTTTTATAGTGAACTAAACTTTGTTCCATATAGTTTTTATGGTTTTCCTACTGTATTTTGTTTCCAATGTTACTATAGCTGTTCATATTCAATATTGTCTGTATATATTATTTGTATCATTCTCTTCCAGGATTTTCCTACACGCATGCACTAAACTCATATGTCATGACGAGAAGGATGCTACCTCCTTTCCATCTCCTCTCAAATCACTCCTGCTCTTATGGCTGTTCATGTTCATTCTCTGTTCTGCATTTGTGTTTAATCTCCCTGGTCTATTCTTGTTCTAGTGAGGACACTGATCGATGTTTCCAGCTCTGTGCCCCGACATGCTATCAGCTTCCACAGCTAGAAACCAGCCACACTCAATCATTAAGAGATGGTGGTAAATTTACAGTGTGTCTGCGTATGCATTTGTGTTTCTGTGTGTGTGATTTAATATCTGAAATAGGGGGTGCCAAGAACCAGGGTGGGATCAGGTAGAAGGGCTATTGACTGGGATCTATTAGAGACACGTGTGGAAGTCAAACGCTCGCTGTATACCACACAAACACGTATACATACGCACTCATAAATACATGCACACATGCAGGTATGCACACACAGACGCACACTAAAACCGCACACGCCTGATGGAATTTTATGAGTGGGAGCGATTCGCACACAAGATGCCTTCATGTGTGTGACCTCTCATAAAGTGAATGTGTTTTATGCTTTCCACCAGACAAGGCAGTAAAGGCTTAATTCAGTCAAACAGAAACACATGGGTGCACCCTCAAAAAAAAACAACACACACACACACACACACATATACATGCATACAGTACATACATACAGTTCATCTCTGTCTGTCTCCCACACCCACACACTCATCGTTCCAAGCTATTCAGTAAAAAGCAGGCCTTTGATATAGTGTGCTGCCATTTGGATGACAGAGTCGTTAAAGGCTGTGAACCGACAAAGGCCAGTTAACACACACACACACACACAGGCACAAATATAGACACACATATACACACACACACGAGCACACAGTGATGCAGTGTGCAGGGTGTGGTGACATTGATTCAGGCATGACGGGTTGGCCCAACATTACTGGGGCAGTGAAGTAACAAGACCAGAGTACAAAGACCAGGTTATACACTCCACAACACCTGTAAAAAGGGTTTCATGTACACACACACACACACACACACACACAAACACACAAACACTCTGTGGTTTTGAGTTTATTTTGACATTTTTTACATCTTAGAAATACTTGTGGTCTCAATGTTTCTGGGTTTGAACTTGACTAGGTGGTTTGGTTGTTGAATTCCTGTCTGGCATTTTGTAAGCATTGATCTTATCTTCGATTTGAAACTAATTTGTCTCGCTGAGGCATTTATGTGGTGGCTCTTGTATTTTTGCCAAAGCCAGAACAAATAAAAGCCCATGTCTTGCCCATGTCTCCAAATTATAAAGATCATTTAGAGAGAAAGAGAGAGAGAGAGAGAGAGAGAGAGAGAGAGAGAGAGAGAGGTACATGTGACTTGATGGTGGGCACTGACAACATTGTAAGCTAGCCAGTCTGTTTAATGTAAATCTGCCACCATGCTGTTTGATGTCACATCACATTCCTAGCTAGCATTACCCTATTGGTGCTTTAAAGGCTGTAGATTTACCATGAAAAACACGATACGGTGCTCTAGTATGAATGTAAATGTGCTTGAGAAAGTGCAGACATCTGTGCATATAGGATCCATGTGTGTTTATGCATGTCTGTGACATTACACTTCCATAAGATCAAACTTGTCCTTTCTTTCCCACGAGACCCAATAACAGATGAAACCTTGAAACACATGGTTCAGAGAGGGAGACACTTTCCCCTCTTACTCTTTGAATCAAGAACTGTAGCAGCTTGGTAATTTATGTACAGGCACAACTGTGCCCAAAGGCCACTGACTTAAAGCATTACTGTTATTTAGTTCTTCTATCTTAATAACTAAAAAAACCTTTCTTTTATTTCCTATTTCTGTTATTCCTCTTGCCTCTCTCTTTCTCGTCCTTCCATCTCTTGACCTCTCTCTTTCTCGTCCTTCCATCTCTTGACCTCTTCATCCTTCTTATTCCCTTTTACTTCTTGTCTTCCTTTCTTCCTCTGACTCACTCTTTCCTGTCCTTCAAGCTGTTTGTCCTTTCTTTTTTCTCTTTCCCTGAAGTGAGGTCACCCTTTTGATTATACAAAAGCGATAATGATCATTAAAAAACATCGAGAATGTATGCAGTCGTCATTCCTGAAGGTGGGACACGCTCCGAGCCCATCTCTATTTATTTCCCTTTCTCTGCCTTATTAGGAAACAGGGGGGGGAAGAGTGGGCTGGTTTGGTTTCAGGGGTTTTCTAGTTTTACCTTAAACTGAAGCAGACAGACGTGACCAGGAGAGGATGTCAGGGCACTAACTAAGAACAGAGTGACTGGCAGAATTATTGCCACGTGTGTTTCAGCATTTAGTTGTTTGAGTGTGTGTGTGTGTGTGTGAGAGTCAATGTAGGTGGGACTATGCGAGCAATACAGAGTGAACAGAACTAGTGAATAGAAAGAGAGAATGAGACAATTAAGGAAAGAACGAAGAAAAAAATGGAAGAACTTGGATTTGATTTCCCCCCCTGCCCCCCGATTTCAAGCCACTGCATTCCTGCCGGTGTGACTGAATACAAAAACAACTGTTAATTCTCTTCTATTTCAAGACCAAACTGGGAGTTTATCTAGAAGTGGCCTTAAAATAGTCCTGGAAGCTGAGTGTGCCTTTATCTGGCCTCACACTAGGCAAGACCAGGAGAGCCAAGGGGTCACCAACAGAGCACATGTACAGTCTTTATGTTTAGTGAGTGGGTGTGTGTGGACATTTGTGTGTGTGTGTGTGTGTGTGTGTGTGTGTGTGTGTGTGTGTGTGTGTGTGTGTGCCTACCCATTCCTTATCCACTACTTCCTCCCACTACTATCTCTACAGAGGCCTGGACAGCCTGTCCAGCCTGTGAGATCCTAAAAGAAACCTTGACATTGACCAGACCAAAGAAACAAATATTTTAAAAGAGAACAAAAACATTACTCAATAAATTCAACTTTCTGAGAAAATGTTCTTTGTGCAACAGCAGTTGCAGCAGGGAGAAATTATTGTTTAATGTTTCCTTCAGTGTCTCATGTTTTGACTCATTCACTCGTTAAATCCTTCACCCATACATTCACAGTATACATTCACTCATTCAAGTGAATAACATGTACATGTAGGGATGTGGGTGTTATGCTGTATGTTTATTGTAGTGTACAGCCTACTCTCTCTTCTGCAAAAGATCAATATGGCTAGACAAAGAGCCTGAGGGTAAGAATCCTTTGTATCTCTCATCGTGGACCGGTCTTTCATCACAGCCGGCTGTTGTCCGGTTATCTGATGGAAAACAAAGAGTTGCAGCAGATTCAACACAGAGCCTGACCTGAACTAGAACCCAGGGGACTACTACATTACATTCAGGTCAATAGCAATTGCACTATGCTTAGATCCAAGCCAGCTATGCTGTGTGTAACATAGTGGCCAAGACACAAAATGTTTCTTGGATCAATCAAAGTAAACGAGAGAGGTCCACCTCTCCAGGCTTCCCTAGATACCTTGTACATGGAGGGGATTTGGTGATTCTGGTGATCCATTGTCTGGGCTCTGTTTTTAATTGTTAGTTAACTAAGTACTAACGGTAGGTAACTAGGAATGAACATAAAATGGCCAAACTTTACAACAATGTTGTAATCATGTTTCCTATGGTTACCTAGCAACAAACTAGCACCTTTTATGGTCGCCAGCTTTCTAACCAAAACACCCAGCAGTGGACGGGTACCCTAAGGAGTCTTAAAAGTAGACCATGAGAAGAAACAGTAGCATTGAGTAAAATCCCACCAGGGCAGGAGAGAGGAGGCAATGTCTTCAACAGCCTGGAGACCTACAGTACAGCTTCAAACCCCCAACGGAGCCGAGGAGCAGGGGGTCACAGTATATCTGCCTTTTAAAATTAATACTCACATTCCACAGGGTGAAGGACGGACCAACTATAACTTAAAGGGTAAACAAGGGTTACAAAATACAAAGGATTCATGTAAGTTCCAATATATAGAGTTTACTAAAGAGTGGACATGAACTCTACGATAGAAGGATTAGATGAAAGATGAGAGAATTAAAAGGAGGCATGGAAGCTAGTGATGCTACACCTATACATGCTGTAACTTCATTGGGTTTTGACAATTGAAGGCACAAACCCCATGATGGTGTGAATAGGAGGGGTGGAGACGGGATGATACTGACAGAAAGATAAGTAATCGAAGAAAAAACGTTACTTCTGTTAGCAACATACTAAGTGACTCACCAAAGTTAATTTAAGTGGGGTGACATGTTGTCTAAAAGTATAGCTACTGTCTCCTCTTCATCATTGTCATTTTTCATAAATCATAAAAACATTAGGAAAGCATTTTATGTGACATTACATTCATACAAATATAGAACAAAGGCATGATGTTTTCTTTTTACTTGAAATTGTATATAATTGTCTGTCCTCAGGTCAGTGAGTGTCTGTGGGAGCATGCAGAGGGCTGTGTTCTTGCCCTCAGTTTGTCTGGCCGTCACATCTTTGGAGTCACAAGGCAGTAAAATAGTCAAGAGGAGGACTGGAGTCCTGTGTTGTCTTTTGAAATCTAATTTAAACTTTTATAGGTCCACTGTACAGCAGACTGACCCAAGGAGTAAAAACTGTATGTGTAAACAGACACGGCGACACAGACACAGACACAGACACACGCACTTGAAATGACAAACAGACAGAAAACAAACATTAAAATAACCATGGATATACACACTTCTTTTATCATAAGATGACTAGGCATGCTGTGTTTAAAGCAAAAATCTATCTATCTATCTATCTATCTATCTATCTATCTATCTATCTACCTACCTACCTACCTACCTACCTACCTACCTACCTACCTATCTATCTATCTATCTATCTATCTATCTATCTACCTACCTACCTACCTACCTACCTATCTATCTATCTATCTATCTACCTACCTACCTACCTATCTATCTATCTAATATCTACCTATCTACCTATCTACCTATCTATCTCCCTATTATCTATCTATCTTCTATCTATCTATCTATCTATCTATGTACTAGAACCACTAACCCTGAGAATTTCCAGACCCTCCCCAGAGCTAACCTGCAGTCCAAAACAGCAGTCAAGGGTTTGTCAAGGCCAAATCAACACACAGTCAAGTTTGTTTAAAATACATTACACAGTGTGTTTCTGAAACGACTGGTCACAGGTTAAAATAAGAAGTGGTCATGACAAGAGTCCTCACATGATAAGAGTACTGGTGTGACTTCATGAGCCTGGGTCTTATGAAAAGTGGGTCCTGGGCTGAAAGAGTTTAGGAATCCCTGCCTTCAGGCAACATCCGTGCAGGTTGGGGCCCCATAAGTGGTGGGAAGGGGTAGCAATGATTCAAGCTGGATGAGGACATCCATATGATTGTAGGGGGCCCCAAATGGGATGGATTAAGTCAAAAGTCTGGATTAACAGGGCTTTACTATAGTCCGATGGTCTGGTAGTATCTATCCAGCATTGAACTCTGCTCTCCAATTATGTACTTCAACACTACTGTACATAGTCAGCAGACGGATAAACAGTAAAATAACATGTATAAAGCATGTGAGTAAGAGAGGGAGAAAGAGAGAAAGAATGTTTTGGTTTCTTAAATCATCGTACTGTCTACTTTACAGTTGTCTTTTTCTCTCTGCCAGTTCACAGTTAGCTTCTTAAGGCAGAGAAAACATACAGAAAAAATACGATACATCCAACAGAAGAAAAAAAGACAGTCCGAAGAGACAGCAGTCCAGCTGGCCCCAATACTCCCAGCCGAGACGGCCTGCCAATCAAAATGATCCACAGCTGGACCAGGAAGCATTTTTCGTATCCAACATCTGGCCGTAAGTCTGCTGAGTGGGTTATGGATATCTATGTGCTTCAATATCACTCAGAGAGATTCACTCACAGAGATGCAGGATTATTCTATCTTCCTCTTTTGTTTTTCATTTTTCTTCTGTTTTTCCTTCAACTCAACTGCCCAGGTCCTTTCTCTTCTCTCTCTCTCTGAGTGACATTTAGTCAGACGTCTTATAAACCCATTTGACAGAGATATGACAGTGGCAGTAAAAATGATCCTGGCCTTGACATTGAATAAATACCTGGAGTTATGGAAACCTCCCAACGTCTTTTTCCCCCTATAAAGTCACGGCATTTCCAACAGATGAGCCTGACGAGCAGACATTATGGAAAGAGGTAAGCAAGGGATAAAAGTTCACGAGGGAGGAATATGGTTTATCCCCTACCTAAGTGGAGTACAATGTCATTCAATTATGTAATAAAATAAAAACAAACATAAATACAAAAAGCCGAGTCATTTGGCTGAATTTAACTTCCTCCTGGCCAATCAGAACTGATAAAGGAAGCTGTTTTTATCCTGCATGGGTAATATGAGACCGAGAGAAAATAACGTAAATAGTGTCTGTGTATAGTGTATAGTGTATGAAAACATGTTGATTAAAGTTTATTATGGATTTGTGTATCAGCTTAACTATGATTAGATGTGTATTGTGTTTGGACTACAGCTTATTTCCAGACTGTACATTACACCCTGAAACCCATTTACAGTATTTACTCAACACTCAACTCAACTAGTTTCTTACAATTCTCTCCTAATCACGCCAGATGAGTCTTCAGTGTTCCCGCTGTCACGTTTGGGCATCCATCAGCAGCGTTGGCTGGCCTAACTATAGATGAGTGCTCTTGGCTTTATGTTTGGCAAATACCACAGATGAATTAAAAAAGCAGAGACAGATGAGCTTAACTGAGTATTATTGGCCTCCGAATATCTTTGGCTACCGCCACAGACCCCAAATGTTCTTGGATTTGCATTTTCTTTGGCAAAAACAACAGACTAGCAAGAGACAGGCAGAGGCAGGTGTGTCTAGCTGCATTCTCCTGGTATTAGAATATCACTGGTGAATACAACGAGCCGAGCCAAAGATGACTGCTGTTGGTTTTAGATGATCTTTGGCAAATACTACAGACTGCTGACAGACAGATGCAGGTGAGTCCAGTTGAGCACTCTTGGCTTTAGAGCATCCTTGGCAAATATCAGAGTAGAGTAAGTGACACTGGCAGGTGTACAGAGAGTGGGGTGAGTATATTAGCAGAGAGGATTTGTATATGGCTATGAAGCGGCTATAGTATATGAAGACAAAATAGGGATAAGGCAGGACAAATTGTTAGGACAAATTTGTCATTCTAATGTTAAATCGGGGATCTTAATCTTTCAATGTGATACTTTATTGATCCCCGGAGTGAAATTCTCTTTTCGCTTCACTCCCCAAAACAGAGAGGTCAGATTGCAGGGTCATTCAGGGATTTCTTCAATAAAAAAAATGCACATTTTACATTTGTGAGTTTGTGAATTGACAATTCTGTACAATTTTAAGACTGAGAATACCACTGGTCCACTGTGCAACACTAGTCTATGGTGGTCTGGCATCTCCAGTACATGTGTATGTGTGTGACATTTGCTGTCATCACGTGGCTGTGCATCAGTACCAGCCCATGTAGGGATCTCTAGGGATCTTTTTTTTCATGGTACACAATGTAAACAAAATGAAAATGTATACCCCAACCCCGCGTAAATGTCCGTCACTCAACCTTTTGCCTGATAACATCCACAGCCAACTTCCAGACTCAAAATAACCCAAGCAGCTGTCTGTGTGAGGTCTGTGCAAGTGTGTGTGTGTGTGTGTGTGTGTGTGTGTGTGTGTGTGTGTGTGTGTGTGTGTGTGCGCGCGCGGCATTTGTGGATGCTAAAGTGTGCTAGGTGTGTTTCACGTGCATATGCATGTCTATATGGTAGGCAGAGACTGTTGAGGTGAGCTGAGCTTCTATGTTGGCTGGTGTGCGTGTATGTGAGTGTGTGTGTGTGTGTGTGTGTGTGTGTGTGTGTGTGTCTAATTAAAAGTGTGGCTCCAATGTCTCATATCTTATTGTGTCAGTGCCTGCTCAGCTTATCCTCAAATAAAACAAGGATTACAACTACTAAAAATGAAGCCCCTTTGATTGGAGTCATGGAGTCAAGATTACTATACAGCCTCTTGCAAAAATAGGGATAGAAAAGAACGCACACACTATAAGGTGCTGACCAACAGAAAATAACTAGGAAACCCTGATGAAACGCTGAAACATTGGTGGTAACCCAGATTAATTAAATCACTGTAGTATACTGTGTGATTTTCATTTACTTTCTTACTAGCTAACATAGATAGATAGCCAGATAACGACCCGTTAGCACGGTGAACACCCTCACCCAACTCAGTAGAGTCGTGAAAGGGGAGAAAGGGGTGCTCCTCCACTCACTGAAAGAAGGATGGAGATTCATTTGGTTATGAGCAAGTCTTCAAAAAAACAAACATGCTTCAACAAAAGTTTAAAACATGCCAGACTGTGCAAGATGCTAGCTAAGCTAATGAATTATTATTAACTGTATTATATGAGCTAATATGCTACTACAGTGTTTTAATACTAGAGCGATATGTCATCTGAGAAAGAATGACAACCAATCACACCAACTACTACCAAAGAGAAAAGGGAAATCATCTGATTCCCTTCTGGACTGAATTTAACTGTCTGCCACTAACCACCTTGTAAAACGTGAAATCTGATTGTGTTTATCCATTCCTGTGACTTACTGTGGCCTATCCTTGTGGTTGTCTACATGAATGCAGGAGACCGCGCTATTATGTACTGTATGTATGTGACTACTCCACCACTGAAATGCTGAGCCATAAAGAACAGGCTTGTCAAACAGTGTAGTTATCCCATTTGGGGTCCTTTCACCAGGGTGAGATCTCCACTCTGACAGAGAGGAGGGAAGTGGAACCAATTAACTCAGCACAACACAAAAGCTTCCTCTAGATGTTGCTGGTTCGTGTGATTGCTTGTATGCTTGATCACTCATTCATGTGTTTGTGTGCAAATTGTATGCATGCATGTATTGTCTGTTTGAAAGTGCATCTATCTATGTGGGTGAGTGCGTGAGGTCGACTTTGTTTCAGCTTTCGTCAAAAGCACCATTTTGTTACCTACTTGTACTGCTTACACAAGACAAATCTTTTGGTTTTTTTACTTTTTTTTATCCTCTACTATTCTTAAAAGAACAATCAAACACACACACACACACAGAGAGACACACACACGCGCTCATTAAATAGTGAAATGGGTTTCTAAGAGACCTGGCTATGGGGAATAAATCGTTTATCCAGACACTGGCAGTCACAGTGCATAGCAGTGAAATACAAAGGTGGTTTTGTTGAGAGAAGGCATGATTGGTTGAAATCAACAGTTTAATAGTTTGGTGTCCCTCTAAAGAGAATAATTACATTCCTAAAGAGCGTAATTAAACTGTTGAAACATTGTGATTGTGCTGTGCTGCTGGGACTGCTCCAGGAGAAAGACATCATGAGGTAACATCCCTCATCTTTTCGACCTCGTCAGCACCTTCCAAAATCTGTTTATCCCCACTCCTCTCTCTTACCCTTCATCTCACCCCTCCCCTCCAACTCTACCTTCACTTCCTTTCCCTTGCCGTCTTTCCATTCCTCCCCCTATCCTTTTCTCAATCCCACACAATCCCCTCAATCTCTTCCTCCGTCTCCCTTTTTTCTCCTTCTCTTCCTCCCTTTGCTTTCTCTTTCCCCTCAACTCCCCCATGTCCTCCATCATCATCCTGTCATCCGGATTCCCCTCAAATACCTCCATAAGACACCCCTGCCCTAACTAATCAGTTAATCAGTCTACACATTTCGCCTTGTTGTCCTTCCAACCATCCATCTGTCCATCTCACTCTCTTGACCTCTCTATCCCGAACTCTTCCATTAGCATCCATCGGTTGGGGAGTGTTTTTTCTCGCCTGCTACACCTGGGGAGATTCGGTGGAATGTCCCAAAACCGATCAGCCATTACTCATTGCCTCTGTGTGTGTGTGTGTGTGTGTGTGTGTGTGTGTGTGTGTGTGTGTGTGTGTTGAGAACAGATGCACTCCATATGCATCTGATACTAACCTCATTGTAAAACAGACCATCTAGCTAACAGGATATTAGTTGTGTTTTATTGGTCTTATTGAATGGAAATGAGTTTGACATTGAAGATCAGAATAGAAAAGTGATTCAATGGGGGGAAAAATCCAGACAATCAATTATATTTTTCCACCGCTGTCTATCAGCGTTGACAGTAAACCTTTATGGAGAATTATTAAACGCGGGGCGGTGATGTTTTAACATTCTCTCTCAATGTGATCAAACAGGGTGATCCAAAGTTCACAGCGGCTCCACAGACGTCACGGAGGATCATCAGAAACTCTGGGCCTCAGATCATCCATCTCCATTTCTCTCGATGGATCTCTCCCTCTCCATCCCTCATCCGTTCTGACCTCCCCTCTACCTCCCTCCCTTCTGCTGTCTCTATCTGTTGCTTCCATTTGCTTCCCAAGCTTAAGTGTCTAGTCTAACATATCACACCAACAAGCAGCAATCTGAGATTGTTGTGCTTTGATTGGTAGACAGTTAAGCTTGGGTATCCTCACACACACACACACAGACACACATACTGAGAGAGACATGAAGGCACCAAAGGTCATGGACCATAAGCTAGTGTTTTAGTGCTATTATTATCCTAACAATACAGAGAACATTCCTGGACAGAAGCGAAAGCTCGGTCAACGTAAAACAACAAATACTCCGGATCAGTGGATCAGTTATGTCTACTGTAACCATTTATTCCCTTACTGGTATACTGGTTCTGTGGGAAATTAACTTTCTGTTTTCTCACAGAAATAGATTAGGCGTACATATAACTGATTTCACTGTTAAAATAAATAAAAAGATGGTAATTATAGACAATTTAGACAACATCTATTAGTTTGTGTGTATATTGCTTAACTCCTCTACTGGGTTATGGAAACGGATGTGATACTGATCTTCCTTTGAAAGCATGCACAGCCTCTCTCACGCTGTGACACAAACACAGCCATGTAATTTAATTTACACACTGCATTGCCAGACACTCGGTGCTATGGCCTAACATAGTTCATCCACATAAGTTCAGATGTAGTCCGATCTGTACTGATGATGAAAAAGACGTGTGTGCAGTCTGCATGTGCCTTCAAATTGAGTCTATATACAGGTTAAATTATCGTCTCAACTACTGAATCAAGGCTTTACATTGTCATCTCTGTTAGATGGGTGTTACAGTTGGAACAATAAAGCTGAGAATGTGCTGCTAGTGTAAAGCAGAAAGCTTTAATTCTAACATTGTTAGAATTAAATATTTTCCAGTCTAATCTTTACAAACTCAAAGTTGGAGTTACAACTTCAAAAAAAGAATAAAAACGGCATCATTCACGGATGAAAGAAGCTGAAAAAAAAGACACTGATATAAAAGCCTTTGATTTATTTTAGATCTGTGTCTAAAGTAAAAAACCTGCGTGATGTGAAAATCTTTGCGAGTAAAAAGCTGCCATTCAAGATGGGAACCAGCTGATAAGTCGACCACCAACTCCTGCGCCAAAACAAATCTGCAGAAAGAGTTTGTAAAAATGAATCTGAATATCAAAGAGTGTTTAATACGCTGCTCATGAAAGAGAAATCCCGATGCATGTATTGACTCGGTGCTCATTTTAACCTTTTATTCTTTCTCTCTTCTCTCTCTTTCTCCTTCTCACATCTGCTGCCCATCTCCTCGCCCCATCCCTCCTCCTAAATCATCCCTTTATTTGGAAAAGGAATAACAACCTGTCTCCTTTTCAAATACACACACCACGTGTATTGTTACCATTTCTCCCTATCTTCTTTCCACTGCCATCATTCCTTTCGCTATCTGACCCAGTGACAAACCCAATCAAAAGAGGCAAGCAGGAGGGAAAAAATGAAAAGAGAAGTGAGAGATGCCTATAAAAACTAACAGAAACAGAGGACCAGATTGTTTCTTTCCATTACGCATGTACACCCATTAAAGTCCAGATGTCGACCTAGGCATAATACTCTCTCTATATATGTCTAACTCTCGCTCTCCAGTGCCAGTGAATGCCAAGCAACAAATAGAAACCCTTATATTATTTCTTATTGTAAATGGGATCTGGGAAAAGATCAGGGGTTGCTCTCAATCTGCCGCACCCCAAAGTATCCCAGTAAAACAGAATCTGGAGTCAGCTGTCCCCAAAGTGGCTGCCTGGTCACAGAGGCCATAACAGCGTAATAATGCCACTTAATGAAACAAGCCGTTCCATGTGTTTCCAATAGGGAGCAAATCAACCCCTCAAGGGCTGATGTCTCCCACAAAGCACAGAGCAATGCAGCACAGATAACTGGTCCCAAATACAAGCGCACCCTTACATGAGAGTTATTCAATTACACTGGCACTTGGCAGCTCTTTTAGCGCCTTAATGAAATAATTGAAAACAAAAGTCCACCATTTCAAATTAATAGCCCCTTTCTTGCTCTGGCAATGAGCAATGAGGAGATTAGTGAGTTATAACAGAAAGTATGCAGTGTTGCGTTTGAAGCGATAAAGAATATTGCAGATGGTAGTTTCAGTTATGTGAAAGGTTTTGCAACGCAGCGTGTCAAATCGACCGTCTCTGTCACTGCGCCAGACAAAAAAAAGTAAAGTACAGTAATGTTGAATCTATTAGTCTTTTCTCAGTATTTTTTCTCCACATGTTTTCATCCAGCTCTGGGCAGACTAACTGTATAAGCAGATGCAGGGTGTGGTGGTATCGTTTCACTATATTAATATATATATCTTTGTTATCATCATTTAATCCTTGTTTGCCCACTCTCAGCACCCACTGTACCCCTGACTGTCCTGGAAGGGGGATCCCTCTGTGTGGTCTTTCCCAAGGGTTCTTCTTTTTCTTTATGAGGTTTTCGTGGGACCTTTTCCTCGTTCTCAGTGAGGGTCTGAGGTCGCGGGGGGTTATTTTTGTTTTCGTTTTCATGAACTGTTTTTTTTTAATAATACGGGCATATATGAAGCCCTTTGAGACTGCAACAGTGATTAAGAGCTATAAATAAACTTGACTAGTTTTCTTCATAACCTTTTGTTTTGTATACCGGCCATATAATTGGCCAACTAATTGTAGATTGAATTGAGTTTTTCTTAAGAAAACAGCTCATTGGGATGACATGTAACCAGGTTTTTGTTTGTTTGTGTTTGAATCTGTTTTAAGGTTTTAATCAAAACATCGCTACTGCTCCATGCAAAAAGCACGGTTGTGTAACTTCCACATCGTTGTCAACGAAACGTTGTGTTGGCCTTATTCAGTGTAAAAACCTTGGCCATCCATCATAATGTGGACTTCCATCCATGTCAGGTAAATCATCCATCCATCCATCTGTAGCCCACTGTTATTCTAAGACCTGCTTCCCTCATCATAAAGAAGACTTTGATCATGGATCTCTCTTCCTCACTCTACACACACACACACACACACACACACACACACACACACACAGAAACACACACACACCGCAACATGAAATTACTGTAAGCCCTGTGGTATTGCAGTTTGGGTTTTCTGCTATTAAACCAAAAGCAAACATCTTCAGTCTGTCATCGTTTCGACAGAAATTAGAGGACACGCTCAGTTAGCCTCAAATGAGGGAGGGGCGAGAGAAAGATGAAAAGGCGAGTGAATGAGAAATACAGACATGCAGACCAACAGAAATGAAGAGACACAAAGAAACAGACCATTATGAAAACATACAGAGACAGAAAAAGATAGAATGGTGGGGAGACAGACAGACAGACAGACAGACAGACAGACAGACAGACAGACAAACCACAGAAAGAGAGAAAGAGAATTTGAGCATTTTACTTCAATCCTTTCTGATTTCATATATAAGAACATTTTCTTCCTTTTACCTCTGTACATACACTATATGGCCAAAAGTCAGTGGACACCTGACCATCACACCTATATGAGCTTGCTGGACATCCCATTCTAAAACCATGGGCATTAATATGGGAATTTGTGCCCATTCAGCCAAACGAGCACTGGTGAGGTCGGGCAGTGATGTTGGACGAGAAGGCCTGGCTCGCAATCGGCGTTCTGATTCCTCCCAAAGGTTCAATGGGGTTGAGGTCAGGGCTCTGTGCAGTTCTTTCACACCAAACTTTCACACTAAAATGTCTCCGTATCCTGTAGCATTAAGATTACCCTTCACTGGAACTAAGGGGCCAAGCCCAAACCCTGAAAAACAGCCCTTCCACCAATTAGTAGGGGTGTCCACTGACTTTTGGCCATACAGTGTGTATCTATTTGTTTTGTTCAGCTGTAACTACAAAGACAAGTGTAGAATGAATATCTCACATTGTTCTAATAAAAACAACGCTGCTTGAATTTAAAGAACGAGCCAGAGCCAAGAGCCAGAGCCAAGAGCCAGAGCCAAGTCAAACGCAAGTCAGACACACGCGCACGCACACACACACACACACACACACACACACACACACACACACTGTAACACTACTGATCATGATAAATCAGCTCCACTGTATAACAGGATTCCTCCAACCGGTATGGAGTAGGCCTTGGGGAACTGGGATGGGCCACATGTGTGACGCCCTCCCTGCGATTTCAGTTATTTCTCTTCCTTCTTTCCTTCGGGGAATTGGAGATCGGGCAGAACTAATGGTGTTGTAGCATGTTAGCGCCAAGATTAACTCCTATAACAACAGTGAACATCTGCCTGTGTGTGAGATGTCTGGAGGTTGAAAGGGGCAGCATGGACTCTTAAGCTGATGCAGAGAGGGGATGTTTGGGAGGATGTAAGAGTTTGAAAAGGAATGTATGGAACCTGTGTTGCCATGGAGATAAATGGCTTCCCACTCACTGCACAGGGTGTACAGTACATGCGGTTCACACGTTAAATCATTGTCATGTGAAGTGGGGTAAAGTTTGTTACACCCATAGTTTCAAAACGTTTTTGTCAGTGTGTGTGTGTGTGTGTGTGTGTGTGTGTGTGTGTGTGTCTCTTACTTCTGCAGGGTGAGGTTGAGGTTGCCGGTGCAGCTCTTGATCTTGTTCTGGGCCTCCAGGTGGTTCATGCCCTCCTGTGGCAATACCGTCAATAGACAGAACCATGTCTCCAACAGCAATACCACCTTTGGATGCCTTCCCGCCATCTGTCAGCTGCAAAAAAACAAAAAAAAAACAACAACCACAAACATCATCAGCTAACCGCCAGCCAACATCATCATTATCGTCACTGGGTGGGGCGAGGTGCCATGTTAAGTAGGGAGACATTTCCTCGTTATTTATCACAGGATTTATGGATCCTTTCCAAAACGGAAGAATTTGGCGGAGCCTAATGATAGACGTAATTCTCGACCACATGGGAGAGGCTGTACTGTACGTTCACTGATGCGTGTCTAATAGCAGGGACCCTCTCCTTTGAGTTACCTTCTTTTGGTACTTTACGACCTGCTGTCATACTGGGCTTACGGCTTCTTAAAGAACGGAGAGGAAGTTCAAATGGTCTCATACCCACAGCCCACGTGAGAGAAAATATCATGGCAGTTAATAAAATCCTTTTGTCCACACTCTCCATTACAGCATGTGGCACTTCCTGACCAGTTTGTTCCATAAAAATGGTGACGTGGGAAAATATTTTTCCAAAATCTGTATACTGAAAATGCATCAGTAAGCTGCAAGTGCTTTGTGTTTTCCAGGATTGAGTAAAAAACACTTACTGTAAAATAGTAGAGTAAAAACTACCCCAACATTAACTGTAAACAACAACAATGTGACACAAGACATGCATCAGCATTTGGGCTTCGTAGGGCTTGAATGTAGTTTGTCGAAATTGTCAAGGAGCAAACTGATATGTGAGGTTAGTATTTACAGAAGGATTGTGTGTATACTGAATGCATTTCACACAAGTAGTAGCCATTGTAGCAGTTCCCATACCCTGCATGTGTACTGTATTAGTACTGCAAGACATTATTATTCTTGAGTGTAGAGCAAAAGTGCAGCAGCAGCAGCATAGCTAGCATGTAAAAGGTAGGTGTTCTACATCTCTAAGCAAACAAAATGAAGATTATCTCAATGCACACACAAAAAGCAATCCAGTAAAATGAATTTAGCCCTAGTAAAAAACAATTAGACCATTATACTCCACACAAAATGCTGTTAAAAAGGTGACAAACGGCCATTGGGACTCTACATGGTGTAGACACATACCAGTTTTATGGGCTTTGAGGAAACTGCAATTACAAGCCAGACAACTCTTACTTTGCACGCATAATAAAATATACATACACTCCATTTCTGTTGTCTCTGGTTTTCAATGTCCTGCATGATTTTTGTGGTATGCTTTAAATGTCAACATCTAAACAAAGTTTAATTGCTGCACTTCCACTCTGGGGGAAGCTGGTTAATTTGAAACAGACACACACACACACAAGACACAAAAAGGAACGTTCATGCCCGAACAGCAGGGCTGGTACGAAATACAAGGAGTCGGGGTTTGCTAAAACATATGTTGTGCATGTTGTATCAGTTGTATCAGTTGTGGGATATTAAATTGAGCCAGGTCATAAATGAGGAATTAGTACAACCAACCCCATGTGACAAATGTAAGTTAGAACTGACTGACGACAGCCAGAAGTCTAAAAATCATTTTTCCACAACCATAACTAATGTTGTTGTGCATCTCTTTGCAAGCAAAGGCAAAAATATTTTGTCAACAAGTGGTGTCGAACAGCTGCGAGGCAACAACGCATTTAACGGGCATACAAGTCAACACCAAGATAAATTAAATGTGTAGTTATGTGTTCTCTATGTGTGGACTGTACAACATGCTGAACTGTTTCCTTCAGAGTGAAGTGAAAAATAAGAAGTGATACAAAAGAGTCAGTATGTGCTCGCTGCAGGGCATGACATTTTGTGGGCTATATATTATATAATATAATATAATATTGTGGGCTAATTATATTTTGTCTGGGCTAGTACAAATTTAACTCTAGCGTCTAAGGTTCCAGCCTTATCCCCTGTACTATAATTACTATATTAGGCAGGATTCATAAAGAAGCAAAATATATGATTTATGAATCCTAATGGTCTCATGGTTGTCTGAACAAGCAGAAACAATTTAAAGTAAAAAATCCAATCTGTCCCAAATACCAGGTCTTACATTTAAGACCTGGTATTTGGGACAGACTGGTATTTGTATAATTTGTATTGTATAATTTACAGTATTTTACTGTAAAGAGTTAATGGGGTTTCTATCACTCTTCTTGCATTCGCAGTCACCTCAAAGAGAGGACACTACACCGTGTCAGTATCTATCATGTAAACCAGAACCATCCTTATCAGTTGGCTGGGGGAGGACAGTGACAAATTTGGAAATGTGCGTAGGGTGTTACACATACAGTATCTCATGTCTTTTTCCCATGACGCCAAAGCTCTCAGACCATGCTGAAGCTGTCATTACAACAATACTTTCAATAGTTGATATCATGTTTCAATTAACATATAGTCCAGTGTGTAAGTAAGTTTTCTCTGTTGACTCTATCGACTTCACGTCAAAAGATGAATACAAGAATAGACTGTCAACTCTTGATTGTTTGTTGGCCTCCATATTTATATAAATACATATAAAATAGCAACTTTAGATTCAGCTAGCTTTAGCTCAACTGTCCAAATACTTTGACTTCTGACTGTTATCTTTAATAAAATGGTGCTTAGATATTGCTAATGTACTTAGAGAACAGAAACACTATCCCAGCTCTGCACTTCTGACCATTCTTGGTCACACAGTAGACCCAAGTGTGTCCAGGGGAGTGAGGTCATTTGTTTCTTTTGACACCTTAAAAAAAGGACCACACAGAACACCTCACTGCACACGCACACGCACACACACACACACACACACACACACACACACACACACACACACACACACAGACAGACACACACCCCACTTCAGTGCAACCTGCAGTGGGCAGATGAGACCAGGGAAACATAGCTGTGGTTGTGGTTTCTCTCACTGTGAAGTGGCTCCCACTCGTTCAGGCTGGTCTAGCCAGCGTACGAGTGTAGCTGTTGAATTTGGTGATCCTACAAAGCAAAAAAAATTTGTCGCTACTGAATGTGAAACTACAGCATGAGAAACAAGCATTGTCTCTTTCACTCGCTCACTCGCTCACTCACTCACTCACTCACTAACTCACTCACACACACAAAGAGAGGGCTAATAAAAGAGGCTCTGCACCCGGATTAGGCGTTAAGGCTCTGTGGCCCCAACCTTTTATAGTCATATTAGTCCAACACACGCAACGTCACTCACCACCACTCACAACCACAGAGGGGAAGGAGGGAGAGAGGGATGAAGGATCTATATGACAGTGATTGAAGATGGGTGGATGGAAAGGGAGAGAGAGAAAGATGATGACATGGAGAGAGGGAGAGACCTCAGAGATGTTGGAGAAAGAGGAAAACTGCGTACTGGCTTCTTTGAATCTGTGGGTTCTTTATTCTGTACATTTTGTCCCGTTTCTAGGGGTGTGTTCACATGAACCACTCTGGCCCTGTTACGGACCGAATGTTTACCGCGAAATACTCAATCCTACTCAATCCCTCAATTAGCGCTCCATTCCTTGCCCCCTTACACACGCTCACATGCGCACACACACACACTCACACCTAAAGACGAGAAACACTGCTCTCTTTCCTTCAAATCAAGGTCCAAAAGTCATTAAACTGAAATGTAAACACTGCGGCTGCTGCCTAACACTTCATTAAAATGGGGTATTAATGACGACATTAAAATGTGTTAGTCTTTTTGCAGCAACAGAGTCTATGTAAGCCGTAACCTGCATGTATACAGGAGTCTTGTAACAGGAATAGCATCTGGTCGGGAACTACCCGTCAATAGTTTGATTGTGGGTGTGTGTTTGGATGTGAACTACTTCATCTTAACAACACAATACCTCAATACATAAAACTGTACAATAAAACAGAGTAATCTGCACGGCTGATATGCAAACTATGAAAACGTGTAAGCATGAGTAGGCTATATGATATGAACACATGTGTATGTGTGAGAGAAAGAGAGAGCAGGATAAGAGTGTGTGTGTGTATGTGTGTGTGTGTGTGTGTGTGTGTGTGTGTGTGTGTGTGTGTGTACGTGCATGTATGCATGCTCTTCTGATGTCTGTCAGAGTATGTTAACAGCCCTGAAAGGAGGCCTTACAATAGATCAAGATAGAATAGAAAATATTTTTCAAGTGAAAGAATGTGTATGTCTTCATTTACAAGAGTAAGAGAGAGTGAGAAAGATAGCGGGAGAATAAGAGTGAGATAAAGTGTGAGACAGAGAGAAATGAATGAGTAAATTGTTTTATGCCGGCAGAAAATCCAGACAAACCTTTGTCAACTTTTTTTTTCATTTTCATAGCAAACTGAATGCAGCAAATAACCAATCATAGAGAAAATCAGTAACAGAAAGTTATAAATCCGTCTACACAACAAGCAAGAAGCACCAAGTTATGACTCTGGCCCACAGGCCCCAACAGCAAACAGTTGCTTCAACACTACCCCCAAATCCATGTCAGACAGTAACACACAAGCACTTAGACACAGATATACACACACACACACACACACACACACACACACTCTCACGCACTCTCTCTCTCACACACACACACACACATACACACACATCCTGTTTTATCCCACACAATCCCAGTCAGCAGCTGAGCTCAGCTCCAAATGTGCAGGGACATCCGTTAACACTGGACCACTGTTTGTCTTCACTATTACATAACCTATATTAATAAACCTGCAGGAATCTGCCCTTTGATGAACCAGCTACACAAACATCTCAACAGCGAGAGAACAGCTATGATAAAAACAGATGAATGAGCGTTTGGGAATAAGAATCAATACTTCCTTTCACGACTTTGCTGTGATTTGCACTCGTCAGACTGGAGCTAATGAAACAGTGTCCTCCCTGGCCAGAATTAGATTGTGCACCAGTGGAGTCAGTGGCTCAAGTGGCCAAAGAGCCCAGTTTGTGATCCACTTCAAAAAGGTTCAGGGAGAGCAGAGAATAGGTCAAATTTAGTTCAGCTGAATGACAAAATTTACAAAAGTAGGCATGTGTTTTTACTTTTTACTTGTTTTTACATTTCCAATATGTTTGATTTACACATACACTCCCCTCCTCTGCCATATATTCATGTAAAATGAGCAACTGAATGGTGAAGGATGTCAACATCCCTTCAAAAGAATGAGAAACACACATGCAGCGTGTTAAAACCTTCACCGCTGAACTTGCCATGGTGCTTCCAGCAATGTTTTCAACACATACACCAATTGGATTGGGTGCTTTGAACAAAATCTGGTTTCAACACATAGCTATAAAGACGGGTTGGAGTGCTTCGAACGTTGTCTGGTTTGAACATACACTGACCGACTTGAGTGCTTTGAACAATGCCTGCTTTCAACACAAAGAGTGACAGAGATGACAGGCAGATGGTTCACATCACGCTGAGAGCAGCAGACACAAACACCAGGATTGTTTCCTTGTAACAGAAACATCCACAACAGCCGCTTCCATATGCCAGCCATCAGAAGTATTTATTTCACTTGGACCTTGTTGGGTTCGGACCAGAAAATGGGTTGTGAGTCTTTTACAGTGTTTCCACATGACAAGAGACATTATATGTTTTAACCACAGGGGGCAACAGTAATATTTGTTTGGGTCGCAGGCTGAAAGTGTTTAAGAGCCCCTGGTTAAGACCTCTCCAACCATATAATCTGTTATCAAAAACATTGTTAGTGTTTATATGCCAGCTCCTTGTTTTTAGCAAGAGGGGGGATAATAAAATAAAAGCTGCAGAGCAGAACAGTACAGTAGCTACAGAAATGCTCTGACCCCTTAAGCAACTGAGAAAATAGCAAAATAGGAAGTCGGTCATTAAGAGTTGAAGAAGGACAGACAGACTGAGAGACAGAGGGTGAAAGAAAGACAGGGGAGAGCAGGGAGCAACAGAGAGAGAGAGAGAGAGAGAGGGAGACGGAGAAATTACAAGAGTGTAAGAGAGACAGAAAGAGCAGACGGCACCTCAAACTCCTTGTATGGAGCCGTCAGTAACACATAATAAGCTGCATGAGGGAAGGCTTCATATAAAGTACATGACCCTGAGAGGAGTCAGTCGGGTCAGCAGCATCACGAAAGACCTGCACCTGAAACAGGATCCCGTGTTAGTCCAACAAAATCCACTGCTCTTTTTCAAAGGTTAGAAAGACATTATATTTTATGAATATACATATATATATATAATATATATTCTGCCACATGGTGATTAGTTGAAAGAAGTTAAAACCCATGTGATTACTACTGTAATGTAGGGGAACACACACCCCAGTGGGGGTAAGCCCAGGACATAAGTACATGCTATGAGCATGGCAATCAGCTACCTCATACGTACAGCACATGTCCACTCAAATCACTTTTCAGACAAAGAATATGAAAATATCTTCTACTTTCTTGTACTTTTTGATTAAACCCTGAAAATAGATTTACAGCACGAGGCATTCCTTACTTACGTCTTACGTCTTACTTCCATTCCATTCAAGCGTGCCATACAGGACACAACGATGTGAAAAAGGAAATTGGAGAAAGAATTCCTCATCAAACTCTGGACCCTCTACAGTATATATAAACGGGAGTGTTTCGAATGCCAGTAAGGATCAATATAATGTTACGGCAGATTTAAAAGGGCCCCAGCCCGCCAGCGGACCTTTCTAAATGATTGAACATTCCTGTAACAGTGTAAGGACCGAGTGTGTGTTTGTGCATTTACGTGCACACACACAGGCACACACCTATGCCAGCACACAAACACACATACGCATATACACACACAACCTTGCAACACATCTGAAAACAACTCAGTGTGGTTTCTTTCCCTATAGCTGTGCACCACTGTCTAATAATCACTTCCTGGCTTGTATGTCAATACCAGAGACCCTAATGATAAAAGGCCATACTGGGTTGGCTTCCCATAGATAGTTCACCGCAGCTACAGCTGCCAAACCCACAAAAAACACATTATGGAACATAATGCTTTGCACACCAGATTGAGAGTCTGGCCCGGGCTTTGCCATACTGGCTGGCTTCTTACAGGCAGCCTCCAAAGTCAAGTTGTGAAGAGTGAATAAAAAAGTTAAAACGGAAAACAGCAAAAAAAAAAAAAAAAAGAATTAAATTAAATGGAAGTAGCGTGAACTCCCAGGTGTAAGAGGGCTATATTATAAAAAAAGAAATCACCAATCCACACTACGTAATCTTGTGTTGTAAAAGCTAATTGCACTTTGCTAAACGAGAGCCAAACAAGCCAGCAGTCACACTCTTACTCAATGATGTGATTGTCATGGCATTGAGGGACATAGCACGGACAGGGCTAGGGAAAACACATCCAGGAACACAGCCATGTGAACACAAGACTGAATTGTACTTACAGTTACCTGTGAGTAGTCAATAGCATACACTTACTAGGGCTGTAATTCAAAAAGAATTTGGGATCATGTTTTGTTAACTGTGAATGTTTACGAGAAGGCCTAATTGCATCCTATAGTGAACACCAGAAAAGAGAAACAAAAAAGATCATTAGAGGAAAAAAATTATTTACCCATATCCAGAAGAGTTAAGTGCGTGTTATGACTTGGCACGCATTTACTCAAGTAAATGTGGAGCTCGGTGGGTGACAAATTCACCCTGGAGACTGTGGGAATGAGGATTGTTTGCCACCACTCCAGGATGTCTTTAAAGGCATCCTTAACTGACTTATACCTATTCTGAATTCATGAGTATTGTGGGGTTTCTGCTCACTGTGCAAGATGAACAATATCCCACACAGGAGAGCATGCAATGCCTCATCAACAACTAAACTCACTGTGCTTGAAAACGGTCCTGGACCAACACAATTTAACATCTGTAGAATTCATGGTTTGAGGACTTTTAGGATTTTAGGAGATGTGGAGATTTGGTGTTTTCTTCTTTTTGGAATCTACAGCATCCTTTTACACGTGTTGAGAGCTGAGAAACCCTTAAAGACTAAACACTCCTGAAAAACACAAAGTAATACTATATCATTATTATGATTTATATAAAATGATATAAATAATATCCTCCATATCCATAGTTTGCCAGACTCATGATCCAAAAACTGCTGTCAGCCCAAACTACTGTACATCCACTCACAGGTAATCTGTCTTTATAGATTTGGGTGACTATCAAGCTACATTGAACATCTAATATTTTCATGATCTTCTTATACCCTGAGATATAGACAGCCTCTATGAAGAAACACAATGGGTTTGGGAGCCCAGGGCGCCAAGCCAGCTGGAGCAGTCTGGGCACATATGACAGTTTAAAAGTTGGTTGAAGTGACTGGTAGAAATATTATCCTTCTCCCTGTCCAGGAGCACAGTTTTGAATTGGCTCTATAGTGTGATCTCTGTCATGCCAGCAGGCGCAAGATTTGCAGGTTTGAGACTGTGTACATTACATTACAATACAGTCATTTAGCAGACGCTTTTATCCAAAGCGACTCTACCAACTGAGCTGTCTGAGCCGGACAGACACCCACAACAAGAGGAAGCTATATTCCTCACTACCATGAAAAGAATTTGTAGCACAAAGTCCAAATGAAGCTTCAATGAAGAAAAAACAGGAAAGGGGATAGATACTGTTGGCAGCCAAACATTTTCTTTTTCTTTCTATTGGATTTGGTTCTCAATCCACCTAAAGCCACTCGAGACATATTTCTATCAGTCCTGCTAGTCTACCAATATCATCATGAATGAACACAATAGCTCCCACGAGGCCCATTGTCTGAGAGGAAGACCGAGGACACAGCAGGGTTAGTAGTCACCGTGGAAAATACATTGACTAGCCTTGAACAATAAGGTATTCAAAACTACCTATTGTGAATTCATTGTAATACATGTAATGATCTGGGCTAGCTGTCAGGGTTACAGAGCGTTTTGGGCTTAAAATAATAATAGACAGTTAAAGTAGCCAACTTCAAAACGTGTGTTACTCAAATTAGCACAGTTTATAAAAGAGATAAATGGTGATAAAATAGTGTTATATTACTGGCTCATGGCTAAAATGCTGTCATCATTACACCTCTCTCACTTCCTTCAACTCATCCGTATAGATAAATGACGATGAAATCACAGGTAAAAGGTTGGTCGCTCTCTAACAGATACAACCTTTCAACTTCTCTGAGCTATTTCAAAACCTTTATTGAGGAGGAGCCAAATTACCACTCAACAGAACTGCAACAAATGTGACCCTGCTTACAAAAAGACTAAAAGGCTTTTGACTGAGGTGTGGTTTTCATTTCAACATGGTTCCTGTACTGGTATGTGCGAGGGTGAGTGGACTTCCACAATGGATTTTCTAGCCAATTATCGGTGTGGACAGAAGTGCCTTGATGAGTTCACTGGTACTTGATAACTGTCAACATGCGGTCTGGAGGGATGAGCATGTTTTCAATAGGTAATCCCATCTCTTTTCTCTCTCTATTCATCACTGGTGGAGTGGCGTGCGTGCACTTCACAACCTAGAAAATGCCTCTTGACTAAAAAGGTTTCAGGACCTTTACCAAAAATGGGGGTATAACATTCGTTTATGAATAAAAACAAGTACAAATGAGAACGCTGTAATGAATTCATTACAGATAATTCAATCTCAAATTAAATGAACTCCAATCCCACAGATTGTGAGGAGTGTAGAATGACCTCTCCCACTGCTGCAAGCCCAGAACGGTCCTGTATGTCTAGCAGTGGCCAAATACAACATGTCAGCCCCCCTTACACACACATACACACACACACACACACACACACACACACTGACAGATTGATTTGTGGGAGAGGAAGTGATAACCTGTTGATTCTGGCTCTGGACTGATTTCATTAAGATGGATTGCTTCTCATAGAGAGGCATGGGACCTGTTTGATTAAGATGAATTAAAGTATCATTAAGTCAAATGGAAGGGCTGTCAACTGGCTCTGATGTCCCAGCGGGCTGAGCCACGATGTTTGCAACATCAGGAGTATGAGATCAATTTAGCAATACGCTGTGTGCGTGAGTGTGTGTGTGTGTGCGAGTGTGTGTGTGAGTGAGTGAGAGAGAGAGATTATTTAAAGAACAAAATTGCCTTTAAAATAGATCCATCACTGTGGTCAGATGTTATAATCGCCTGTTGAAAGGCATCTCTGGGGAATGCCACCACTAATGCAGTGCCAGGAAATTCATTCTTCCTTGAAAAGGTTTTAATATAGACGAGCTGTCCAGTCATTTTGCTGTGGACGCTGCTCTAACTGTACCAAGTGTGATTACTGATTCTCCAACACCTTCTGATACATTCAATACAGAGTAATTCCAACATCGATTCTCCTCCAATGTGGAGGATTAACTATCCTAACATTATGGTGAAAATTGTACTGTCGTGTGGTTTCTGAAATACCCCAACTACTATCACTATAATATTCCAGGAAAACTCTTAAAAGAGGAGTACTGATCTGAGACCAGCTAGTCTCTTAAGAGGGTGTGGTAATGTGAGCTGACCTGTGAAATTGTGCAACTATTCTTAGAAGCTTAATGCATATGTTCCCCTGGGCCAACCAGCAAATGGGCTTCACTCAAAAAGGGTTTAATATTTATTCACTGTTGTAAATTTAGCTGTAAATGGTAGGTAGGTATTTTCTGTCTAGATATATACAGACGTGGGACCTTTTCCCCCCCAATTCCTTTTAGCAGAAAACCATATTTCCTCTTCTAAGGTAAACTGTCTAGCCACTGTATACGAATTGTACAATAAAGAGACATAAGAGTGATTCCTCAGCTTATCTGCTACTGTCTCTGTATAGATCTAGGTCTAACTGTTCAACTATTGTGCTGCAAACTGTTCATACTACCTCAATTAGTATGAACAGCATGTGTCTGTGTGTAGAATTATCTGGAAAATCCTGCAGAACTGACGCAGGACGGGGGCAAGGTGGGGAAATCTTCAACGTTGGCTACCAGTGCAGATGACATACCTGAAGAAAACTTAGCAACCCTTCTTTGTGACACTGCCTGTAAACTGCCCTCTCTTTCCTCGCCAAATGGCTCTTTTATGGACTAAATGTCAAGCCGGGGCGCCGTGGAACTCTGAGATCACAGTAAAACATTTTATTGACACTTTGGAGAAGCAACACCATCAATCTAGGACTGTTATAGAATTGCTTCCCTGCTCCGTAAAAAAGCAAAAAAAAAAAAAAAAGGGACAATTTCCATCAACAGCAGTTACTGGGCAGAGAACTCAGGACATAGTAGCTACAACTATGACAATCCCATGATGCAATAAGGGCACAATGTGATAATACCATGGATGGAGCCAGCGCCATAAAGGGAACACACAGTGTATTCACATATAGAGCTTAGCAACAGCAGCTGTGACAGTGAGTGTGGTTTGGCACTGGCACTGCGTTCCTAATAACCCCTACTCTGTGGTCACTTCTCAGAACCAACTCTATGGTTAGACTGGCAGGGAGCAAGTGTGTGTGTGTGTGTGTGTGTGTGTGTGTGTGTGTGTGTGTGTGTGTGTGTGTATATATATGTGTGTGTGTGTGTGTGTGTGTGTGCGATCAGTGGTCAGAAGCGCCGCCCTCCGCTGCCATAAACAGGATTTAATGGGTCGGATAAGGTTGGGTTAGGTTGGTTTCTGGCTCGGTTCTCTTATCCAGACTGAAAACAATATAATTTATGAGGAGTGAGTCATGTCTAACTAACTGACGAAGAGAGATGAGAGAGAGGTAGAGAGAGAGAGGGAGAGAGATGAGAGGAATGAGGGGGTAGACAGAAAGATACAGATAGATGACCTGTTGAATGAAGTCATAGATTTGCGTCATATGCACAGGCTGTCATCAGTCCTCAGTCACCTCAAGTTATTGCTACCATATATCAATATCCGCTTACATTTCTCTCCTCTTTTACACAAGTCTGCAACAGAATCAAATAAAATAAAATCACATTTATTTGTATAGCCCTTAATCACCGTTACAGTCTCTAAGGGCTTCACAGTGCCCAACGTGTGAAAACAATGAATGGTTAGCACACAACATCCCCCAGCCTTGGAGCCTCACAGAGGAAAAACTCCCAAAAAAAACCTTTTAGGGAAAAAATTGGAAGAAACCTCGGGGATAGAATTAGAGACTCAAGTTAAATAATAGGGAGGTGAAGTCGACATCATCCCTGCCTGGCTCTGGTTCACGCCTGTCTATTCCTGTACATACACTACTACTACACTACCCATTACAATACACATTTGTTCAATATGAACAAGGCGCAACTTCCTAGTTTGGAATGTTCCAAATACGTAACGGGGAATTTTCCATGCAAAGCTAACATTTTGACTCGAAGTGTAGACGTGATGGCAGTCTGGAACAAAACGAGACATCACTTGCTAGTAAACCTACTACCTAACGTTGCACCATGAAAATTGTATAGCTAGTGATAGTTATGGTCTTTGGCCAGGGGACACCTACCAGAAAAAAGTGCAATAATTTTGGTATGCTCCTTATGGTGAAGAGAGGCCAGTTCATGTAGTTCATGTAGTTCTGTAACTGCACTGTAAGAACTCAGTCTTTTACCTGACCTTTTCTCGTCGTAACTGCTTATAAAGACCATGTAAACGTTCTAATAAAGTAAAAACAGTTGGAGTTGTGAACTTTTTAGAAGTGACCTGGCCTTCATCTGCATTCAGACATAAATGGGTTGGTGACCATTTACATTCCATTGACTTAACTATGCTTAACAAACGTTTATTGTATCAACACCGAAAACTACCATTACTTTATTCACACTCCTGCCAAACACTCAAAACCTCAAAACCATATGTCCGTCATCCTGATGTACTAAAGGTCACAGTGGGCTGGTTGGACAATTATGGTTTACTTGCTGCCAATTTCTCTGGGCAGGAGAAAACCTTCAGTGGCCACCATGAGCATAGCTAGCATCCATTTCCTTGTTCCTTTGAAATGAAAAATTGAAAGGTGAAATGATTCCTCCATCCTCTCTCTTACCTTTTATCTCTCTGTTACTCAGTTAAGGAACTTCCATGTTTCTGTGTACCCTTTTCCCCCCCCCAAAAAAACACACACACACACACACTATGGCAAGAATTCACATGGCTCCAGTTAGTGGGAAAAGTATCACATCCAAAGCAATAACACAAACATGGCAACCCAAAGCGACCCCAAGGGGGATTGGCACAGGACTTGGCAACCCATTCATCAGTCTCATGTTGCCCTAAGACCTCACATTGCCAAATTTAGTGATTTGCTGTGTGCGTGTGAGAGAGAGTGTGTGTGTGTTTGTTTTGTTACATCTGCCAGTCTGCCAGCTGCATGCAGAGCTAGCCAATTAAGCTACATTGTCTTAGCAGCACAGAACAGAAGCTTGTGCCTACTTAGAAATAAGACCAGGACGTTTCAGGAGCAGAGTACAGTTAGAGCGAGGAGGGAACTTGTGCACATGTACATGTGTGTGCGTGCATGTACAGTAGACTGGGAGGGCAAGAAGAGGTCTAAATGTAAAAAGAGTGCACACTGAAAGGCACAGAAATCAAGGGACCATCAAGTTACTTGTTCAAGCAGGAAGATTGAAGCAAGAGTTTTGTGCCAGAAGTTTGATTGCTGATTTGATTTAGTATAGACACTCGAACTGAACTGGAAATCATAGAAAGCTAGAAAGCTGTTCCTGTGTGGTCGTTACATGTCAGATAACATATGTCTCAGTGGTAGGGGAGGAAAGGGGGGAGGAATGGGGGAGAGAGAGAGAGAGAGAGGGGGGGATGAAAAATCTTTTTCATCTTTTTCATCACCCACCAGCCAAATGGCATTGTGGGAATCTTTGGCTTCCCTCTGTTCTCTCTGAGGAGTAGTGTGTGTGTGTGTGTGTGTGTGTGTGTGTGTGTGTGTGTGTGTGTGTGTGTGTGTGTGTGTGTGTGTGTGTGTGTGTGTGTGTGTGCGTGCGTGCGTGCGTGCGTGCGTGCGTGCGTGCGTGTGAAGATTAAAGAGGGGCATGCCCTTTCACGAACCAGGGAACATTTAACAGAACACTGGACTCATCTTTTGAGTGTGCGCGTGTGTGTGCATGTGTGTGTGTGTGTGTGTGTGTGTGTGTGTGTGTCTGCACAAAAGTTCTCTCAATCTTACCTTGGAGATAGTGAGTGGCATATTGAAGTCCTTCCCTCCTTGCAGCCTGAAGCCCCAGGGGGCGGGGCCTAAAAGAGCGACACTGTAGTTCTTGCTCATGGTCTCGCTGATGATGTCAAGGGCGCTCGGTGAAGAGGTCAGGTGATGGCAATGATGTTGCTGACGGACAGCAGGCAATAACGATGTCAACGCACAATGACGACTTGACTTCTGATGGCAGGATTCAGCTGTTGCTCCAAGATCTGAAAGCAGTTAAGGAAGAAAAACAGACAGTGGATTTGTTATCGTGTGGTTATGTAAGAAAGAGGAAGATTCAGCGATGCATGTTCAGAAGTGGAAAAAGAGGCGTGAAGGGGGAAAATACAAGAGGGGGTATGAGAGGCTTTAACTGAAAAGGAAATGGAAATAATAGAAATAATATCAATGCAATATCTAGTTACAGTTAAACAGATCCAACAGAAATTAAATGTATATATTTCTATTATTTTTATTGTTTATTTGCATTTGTTGAGTTACAGAATGATCAAATTTCATTACATTTTCAACAAATAATTGACTGCACCCTCTGAAACAGGTGAAGAAAACATGAAATATAAAAAATATATATATATTATTTTGAAATCTCAGCCAATTTTTCAAAACTTTCAGGACAACGATTCAAAAGAACATTTGTCTTCTAAACACACATCTAAAAGTACAATACCCTTTAAGCAGCACAAGCCGGAGGAAGTTTAAACAGCAAAGCTATTAACAGTTTTAGCTTCTATTAGTTTAATGCTATTATTCTATGAAGGAAAAGCTGTACCTCTTAATGGAAATTCCAGATAAGAATACAATTCCTTGACAGGCAGGTAGACAATATAATCCCTAGTTTCCCCTGGACTATCCCCTTCCCAGCAAACACACCGTATGTGTGTGTGAGAGAGGTGGAGAGGGATGCAATGCTCTTATATACCAGCTAATGACAGAGGGGAGGGGAAAGGTGGAGGAGGGGAAACAAGAGGAGGGAGGTGAGAGGAGGAGCGGGTAGGGGATGCGGTGGGAGGAGAGAGAGGAGGGGAGAGAGGAGGGGAATAACCCATGACAGCCCATGTGGGTGGAGTAAACAGAACACAGACCAGGAGAAAAGAGGGAGATGATAAAAGGGGGGAGACTGGAAGATGGGTGGAGGCAACATCCAGAAAAATGAGGGGGCGGAAGAGAAGGGAGTGGGAGGGATTAAGGAATAAGTGGGGGATCACCACACACACACACACACACACACACACACACACACACACACACACACACACACACACACACACACACAAAATGACAAGGGGCATGGGACAGGGAAAGAGGGGGGTAGGGGAGGTTTATCTTTCATCCAGATATTTTGGGAACATGGACTCAGCGCTGCAAGGGAGCAGGCAGCTTGATCTAAGGTGGAACAAGCCATAACCCCATCATGACCCAGACACACACCCCCCCCCCCCAAGGCCCGGGTGAAAAGGGCTCTCACAGGGGGGAATACTCCACTAACGGTGGCTAGTAAAAGCATCTTGATAGCACCAACGGTAGCAGTGGCGCTTGTGTAACATATCAACTCATGATCGCCTTCTCTTAACTCCTATAGATGTAGCATGCTTGTTGCACTGTTGCACTGTTGCTCCAACCTATGAGGAATGCTTTGTAAAACCCATGGAGGGAGAGGAATCGTCTACCCCCGTCCCCATCATTTTTCCCCTCCATAAACCCTGCGTTCCATCCCATACTTCCTTGGCCCTGATCAAATTATGGTTTCAGATTACTGGATACATATACAGTCGCACTGCCATTTAAATGGATGAAGTTGTTGCTTTGCAGTGTCATGCCTCAGGAAGCAGATGAACCAGTCGAGTGATTAATTGACGTGTCCCACAACCTGAACCTCATTTTTATTTGGCATCCATTAGCTGATAAGCTATTCTGTAATTTATCGATCTAGTCACTAAGTGCAGCAATATCATTTCAATCAATCTGGTTTAGTTATCCATTCCCTTATTCATTTCTCACACAGAGAGCGGGCCTGTTTTTTTATATACTGGCATCTGTCCATTCCCCTTTTTGTAGCCCAGACAGACCAATATTGACATAGCATTGAGACTGATTTAGTAGTGGCTCTATTTAACACTCATCCCATCCCATCCTTGGCCCTGACACACACACACAGTAAGTAACCCATGCCAAGTCATAGCTCTGCTCTCTGTTCACTGGGCCAGTTATAGCTTCCTGATGAGTCATAAATCAAAAGAGGATTTCTCATAATAAAGCAACAAGGGAATGAGGGACAGAAGAAGAAGAAGATGAAGATGCTGAGAGAGAGAAGGGGGATATAAAATGAGAAGAGAGGGCAGCTGGGGGGGGTAGAAGAGATACATGAGAGAGAGAGGTTGATGGAGAGCAGGAGACAAGAGGAGGCTGAGGGCCAGTAAGTGACATTTGACTTTTGCATTGTGACCAACTGAATACATCTTCTCTGTACCAAATCAATCCATCACAGCTGGATTACACTGCATCCATCTAACCTCCCACAGAGCACTTAACAACTTCTATCAGGTAACACTATGATGGATAAGGCATGAGGATACTGAATGTACAAAAATGCACACACACACACACACACACACACACACACACACACACAGGATGCTCTTCATTAACCTGCTAATGAATGTTCCCACAATGTGTCTAATACAGACAGTGCACTTCTGGACAACAGCCAGTTGCAACAATGGCAGCAACAGAAGAGAAAATCCTGGAAGCAGTACAGAGGGGAAAGTCATTAACCATTTTCCATTGCAAAGCCAAGTGGGTCTTGACAGGGCCAGCACTATCTAAAGTTTTACAGCAAATGTAATTACAAAGAGCGCTGTGTGTTTGTTTGAGACTTTGCCACAGATGGCTGTTCATGTCTGTTGGCAGCAAGCGAAAGGAATCACAGCAACTTTATTTGAGGTGAAATATGATGGCATGGATAATGGGTAAGCCCTGGTTAGTCCTGTTTGATCCAATGGTGGAAACTAGGCTAACAAACCAGGGTAGTGTCAGCACAACCTGTCATCAGGGCAATCTGCTATTGAGGTACAATGACACGCACAGTGGCAATTTTTACTAAATAAATACATAAAAAACACTTCCCAGATTGGCGATCATCTAACATCTAACACTATGTCCTTAAGGTCAGGGTTATCGAAAGTTAACAGGGGTCAACAGGAAGTCAGGGGTGGGGAGGAAGAGAGAGAGAGGAAAGTAACAGGTAAGGAAGTGGGGGGTCTTGAAGCTAGACCCTGTAGGAAGTAGGCTGGACTGAATCAGGGATGTGATCAGGACAACAAAAAAAGGAAAGAAATAATGGGATGAAAAAAAAGCAAAAGTCAATCATCAGTCCAACTGAAGTCCAGAGAAAAAATACCATCTCCAGGAGGACAACATCAACAACATCAAAGACAGCAGAATAGTGCAGGGTCGTGAGCAGATTTGGCACCAATTAGCTCACCCAACTAATTTTCAAACAAGGGTTTAAATCTCTGTGGCAGACTGGGGGGAGGGTGTCGGTGAGGCATAGACTGGATGCAGGATAGATTTGAGTCAGTGGACTGGTTCTGCCTGTGTCCAACACCGGCTTTAACCTGTGCGAGTGTGTGTGTGAGAGAGAGTGAGTGTGTGAGTCGACAGGGAGACGAGAGAGTCGACTGTCGGCTAGTTGAGGCTGAAAATCGGTCATGGACCAGCGTCATGTGACAAGGGTCCCAGAATGAGGTGTAAATATAGGCCCTCCTATGCACCCAACAGTCTATAAGTCTATATATATCATATATATATTATTTATGTTTTCAACAATGGCCGATGTCCAGGAACTGAGATAGAGAGAACAAAGGATATTTGCATTTACAGGCTCATGACATCAAACAGTAACAATGGAGAGTGTGCATGACGCCTCAGACACCCTGCCTGTCAAATATCCTTTGTTCTGCCCAAAGGTCTATTCCAGTCCCCATATGCTCACCTCTCCACATGCTTAATGATCAGAGCTTAGCAGCCCCCAGCCAAATACACACACACACACACACACACAAACACGCAAACACTCCAGCCCCACCCCCTAGTAGCATGATAATCTGCCCCTCTAAATGACATTTAATGCATCATCCTTGTGAACAAAAGAGGACTCCCCACCCCCTACTCTGCCCCCCGCCCACAAATACACACTCACAACTGCACATATAGACACACACACACACACACACACACACACACACACACACACACACACACACACACTCTTTCTCTCTTTCTCTCTTTCTCACATTGTATAAATTATTCGGTTTGGGTCAAATTTGGGTCAAAAAACGACAACAGCTGAGGTCTGAATAACAATGATTCTGGATTAACTTGCCATTCTTTTCAGTCAAATCTATCCCTGATGGTTTGATTTGATTATCCATTTGTCATTACTGATTATAAATACCAACTATAACTATAACTGACAGGAATGTCTAACATGCTAAACATGCTAAAACATGTTAAAACTAACGTGCTAAATTCTTTAAATTGGATTTCTGCTTTGGTTGATGTTAGGGAGCAACAGGAAAGATGCAAAACAGAGGATGACATAAATCAAGTTCATGAGCCAGAGCCACCAGAAAACCCATCATTCTAGTATTGTTATATGCTATTGCCCATATTTAACAGCACAGCAGAAAGCTGTAGCAATGTGAAGCAGGTCATTGCTGAAAAACGGCATGCAAACCTTCCTGGGATAAATAAAGGTTAAAGATGCGCTAACAAGGTAGATGCTATTTCATGATACAAGGGGGTTGGTTTTGCCTTGCAGCATCATAACATAAGACAGCTAGGTATACATAACTGACTTCAAAAGATCTTGTCTGAACACTTTTGTTTAGTAGAAAATGGAAGAGTGCAAAATTATAGGTATTGTGTTGTCGCCCTCGGTTAGATTGCTGCCTGGTTTCTAACTTGCAGGAAATGGGCAAAATGCCAGCCTAAACAACATAAGGGATACAGTGAGTAGGCACACACTATAGCATAGGCACATACAATCACACACCACATATACAAACACAAAGTTGCATGCATACAGGAACACTCACAAGTGTACACACATACATGCACAGGCACACAACCAACCAAACACCATTTTCTACTTCCAGCAGAGTATTTGTCTGCCGGCCGCCTGATTAGCCCCTCCAGACTGATATAAGCCTCACTAACCCCCCAGCCTATCTCTGTAAAATACTGTACACTGATGTGCAAAAGTTCAATGGCCGTTATTTTCCTTATTTCATACTAGTACTGTCAATTAAATGGTCCCTATCCAGGATTTAAACTTATGGGATGGAAATTGGCCTGCCAGACATGGTGGTAGTATTCAGTCCAGAATAGTGGAAATAAATGCTTACTAGCCAGAATCTGAATGTCGGCTAATGGAAAGCGTACAGAGATCTTAGTCAGAGAGAGACTTGACAGGTGAGGTTTTACTGCTCATAGATTTACAGCCCTATCTAACTATTGCTGCATGTGTTGTACTACATTTCAAAGAAACAAAGTGGAATTCTGATATTTATGTGTTGCTCAAGATTACCGTTGCAATGTGTTGTTAAGGGAAACTAGATCCCATTCTGCCAAACCTCCCCTAACTAATCTGAGTTACTGTGGAATAACATCATGATAAAATATGATTTTGTCTTGATTTGATGCACACAAGATAGAACTCTCTCCTAGGTTTTGAATGTGTTGTGAATGTCCAGTGTAAGCCTTTTTTCCTCAGGGCCCCCGAATCCGTGGTAAAATGCACACGCCCCACAAACTCACAACTTATTAGTCAGGTCCATAAAGTCCCATTTTGTCCGAGGCCATGGAAATACTGACCAGCGCCCCCGGTGTCTGGAGATGAGGCTACTACCGAATGCTTCAGCCGAACTGACCCTGTATCTCCTCTCTGAGCTCAGTCACTGTTTATAACTGGTCTCTTTCACAGTGGAAAGTATTCCTCCCCATTAGCCTGCCAACCAGACAGACAGAGATAGACACACACACACACACACACACACACACACACACACACACACACACACACACACACACACACACACACACACACTCAGGGGCAGATAAACCAGGCCCTAATGATGGGGGATTGTCTGTTCTAAGGATGATAAACTGAGCAAAGTCTGGCTGTGGCTTCAAACAAACATGAACACACGCTGACACACACACACACACACACACACACACACACACAGAGAGAGACACAAATCCCAAATGTACACACAATCACTTAATGTTTGGGTCAAGTCTGGGTCAACTAAAGATATTAGCCAAGTATAATGCTGCCACAGGGATAGATACACATTTCAAAGAGGCTATCCCATCCCTCGATACAGTACAGACCAGCAGAAGGGCTCGTTCCACCTTTCATCCTATTTAGAAGAGTAATAACACATTTAAGACTCAAGTCACTGAATCAAGAGTTCTTTCAATCATTTTCAGAATAAAAAAATCTACTATTACACTAATATACTAAGCTACTATTTCTTTCTTTTCTTGGAGTTCAGAGCTTTAAACTGCAGCAATAATAATGTTTCCCCTTTGTCACGTCTCAAAGTCTCCTGTCATTAGATTTATTCCCTAAAACTGGCTGAATCCATCACAGCCTTCCTTATGGTGTAATATTGTCATCTCATAACGCCTAGTGTCATCTGACTTGACAGTTTGATGGGTCATAACTCCGTGACAGATGTGGCTCATTCAGAGCACAGCCTCAGTATCACAAATACAGGTTTGCTGTGTTTCATACCACTTTTGGGAAACCCACACACACATAGAAAGGCACACAACAAACACCACGTTTTTGGAGCATTGAGTAGACTCCTGTGTCTTTTCAAACACTTAACGTCCTTCCTCTCTAGAACGAGGCAGCTGTTCTGTGTTGACTGCAGAAAGAGAGGGAAGGATAAACGCAGAGAGCAAGAATGAGAGTGAGGCCGACAGAGGAGGACAGAAGCAAAAGGAAAGAGAATAAAAAAAAGAAGGTGAAGGAGGGCAGATGAAAATGACAGAGTAAGGCAGAGAGAGGCCGAAAGAAGATGGAAAATGGAAAATGTGGATGGACAACATTCATGCAGATTCAGTTCCATCTCAGCCTATGTTTAACTGAGTGTCGTAAGAGCCCATAAAATGTGTGTGTGTGTGTGTGTGTGTGTGTGTGTGTGTGTGTGTGTGTGTGTGTGTGTGTGTTTCCGTACACTGTAATCCCAGCCTATATGTCAGTGGCCAACGAGGGGCAGAGCTTTAGTATCAGCAGGGTCTCAAGGGGGCATCAAAGCATCTGCTCCATTCACCACAGACTGGGCGCTGAGCATGACCAAACATCAATACTGCCCGCCCCCCACAACACACACATCATGCTCTCCAGCCCCTTTCTCTCTATCTACCTTTATCTTTCTTCTGTTTTATCTCATTTCACTTCACTGTACCCTTAATTTACAAGCTACTCCTTCTTGTATTACCCACTCTCTATTTCCCTCCATCTCTTTATCTTTCATTTTATGTTTTATTTACAGTGACAGCCTTTCTCTCTGACTAATGCAGCCACAAACATTAAATACACATGCTCTCTTTCTCTCCTTAGAGAAACAATAGTGTATCACAGTACTGAGCATTTAAAACCAGATGTCCTGCAGAGTGATGCAGTGTTAATTGTTATTCTTCAAGATCATATGATTTATCCACTGGTTTTCATGAAATAATGTAGTGGCCATGTTAAAGTAAGAATGCGACATTTTCATATAAATAAATGTACATTTTGCTGCTACTCTCTATTGGCAATTAATATAACACAATAGTGATTCCACCTATAGCCAGTTCATGAAAGCTTTTACATTTGCTGTTCTGAACCCCCTGGTGTCAGGAAGGTTTTTCCCAGGAAAAATCCTCTGGTGCACAGGAAGTGAATAAATAGAAGAATAAATAGAAGAACTGGGTGAGCAGCAGTAATCACCATGGCTGAACAGAAAGATAAAAGACGGGTACCTACAGAAACCTCAAACTTCATCAACAGAAAGTCCAAGGAAAAAGATGCCTGGCCTCACAGCTCGACTGCCAAGTGATTTCTGGGAAGTGCAAAAACAGCAATAATTACCTAAATAAATAAAAACGAGGACCTCACGGATTACCACTTTAAACCAACACAGCAGTCTCTAAGCAGACAGGACAGCATGGCTTCATCATGTTCATCCTTGTCAAGCAGGTGCTTATAACTCACCGTTTCGACGACGCAGTCTCCCGTTCCTCCGTCCCTGCTGTCTGTGTCTTCACCGGTGTACCGGGACCGTTTCTGTCTGTTTGACATCCACCACTAATTCTGCTCTTTGAGAGGGGACGGGGGGGTGATGTCCCCCGGTAATGGACTAACGTCATGAAAGCGACCGGGGCAGAGGCAGTTCAGCGCGGCGTGGCATTCATTTATTTTTTTTCTCTTTTTGTTGTGTAAACACGCGCGGCAATTATAATGATGAGCAGAGGAAGACATAACGAAAAATCACCAAAATATTACTGTGATATTCCTATAGGGACTTTCGTGTCTGTGGTGCTCAGTAGTGGCCTTATATGTATGGTATTCTTTAGCTATTTTATGGTATCACTATAATTGTCCTATAATGATCCTATAGAATAAAAGTATATTTTTTTGCCACTGTGAAATCGGAAGCAAAAGTGAAAGGGGACATTTTCTTGGTTAATCTAATTGCTGCTGTGTAACCGACAACCTCCCTCACTCCCTCACACACCAGGCTGGTTCAGTAAAGTCCTGATACAGGAGCCCTTTGGGGGTCTTTCATCATCGTATGTTTTTTTGTACTTCTCCAACGGGTCCTGTCCCATTTACTTTTTACCATACGAAAGTAGGCTATAGCCTGTAACGAAAAATGACGTCGAATTTCACTTACCCAAACAGTGTCTACTTTCACCGCGGTTGCACGCGCTACATCTCTTATGCCCAAATCAACTTTGTTAAAGACAGGTGTTCATGCACACACTAGACCAGCAGACTCCAGATATAACTTGTGCTTCAGCATAGACTGGTATACGAAATTAAGGTGGCTCATCAATGGTTCAGATGACAGGTCTGCCTTGGAAACTTCTAATTTTTTGTGCGTTTGACTCCAACATGTTCTCTCTTTCTCATCTATTATGGTTGTCTGAAAATATGCTCCTGAATGAAGGGTGACTCTTTGCTGTGTAGAAAGGTGTCCTGGTATTTACTATATTATTGAACTATAAACTGGGTGAAATATGGTTTACTATGTCCCTCTAGTGGCCCGTTACTATCATTACACTTAAACTAACCATCATGGCATATTGGTTCTAGATATGGCATGGTCTGTGCATGTATCACCAGGCCTTGAGCCAACATGCTCAAAGTCAGGGTCAAGTCTTTTGTGGTAATGTACTGTATAAATTCCTCTCTTTTCTGTGGTGGACATTCACACCATTCAAAACAACAGTCTAGCCAGCTGCTTGTCTGGTGCAGTAATCCCAGAGACACGCAGATATACAAACCACAAAGTCCTTGTCTTAACCTGTAGGTCCGTCTGTTATTGCTCTGGGGCCAGATGTTTCATAAAGCATCAAAGCTGGCTTTTCAGCTCCTATCTGACTGGCCAGCTCTCCAGGTCTGTTATAAGCATGCAATTGGCCTTAATTGACCACAGCCTGTGCAGGATGCAGTGACTAGCTTGATTCTCTCCTGCATCGTAACATGACAAACAAAACATCATTTCAAAAACACTTTAGATAAGGGATCTCGGGCTCTGGTCCTCGAGAGCCAGTCCTGCAGTCCAACCTTCCACCCACACCACCTGATATCACTAACAAGTTACCTTAGCTATAGTTGTAGCACAAACTATACATTTAGCGTGTCTGTCGCCTACTCATGACATCCAGTACTTTTTAATTTTTAATTAAACTTTACATTTTTTAAAATGAGACCCACAAAATACTCTGACTTTCCATGCCTTGCCCCAAGGATTTCTTAAATTCCCTGACTTTCACTGTCTGGAATCGACTTTTCTAAATTCCATGACCCGTGGGAACCAATATGGCTCAACAAAATCTGTCATGGTGAAATATCATACCATATAATTGTACACAGCAAAGCACTTGTGATTGCAGACATCAGGAAGGCAAAACTTTGGGGGTCACCATTTCTGATAGGCCGAATTTGGCGACTGTCAGAATATGTGACCTGATATTTATGATAAATATGGGCTATTTTCTATCCACAATATAGCCTATAATTTTCTCTCTTAATTTATCACGTCAAGAGTGATAGTGTGAAGTCTATTGACTTCAGTATCATTAACCACATGGCTTTAAATCATAAAAGGTTAATTTTAGGACTTATTTTATTGGACTGCATGGTGTGTCAGAAGGGGATGAGAAATTACATAGAAATATGGAGAGATATAATAATATACAGTATATAATTATTTTGAAGCACCTCCCGCAATTTTTTCAGTTTGATAATATCCTTCTTTAATTTAGGCTTCCAAGTGACAGTGAGGCTGTCTGCCCTCAGCCGTCCTCGTGTCCACCGTTTCATATCATCCTGTCTGGTGGTACATTTGGAAAATTTGAAAGGTGAACTTAAATTACCTAATTTTCATTCCCTACTTGACAATGCTTTCCAGTGTGCCGACCGTTAATAACTAGCTAACCATAGCTAACATTCGTTCCATTCCCAAATTAGCAAGCTAGCTAGCTATAGCTTAATTGGCTAGAGCCACAGTGAAAAGGCTAGTGTTAGCTGCAATGCAGAATAAATCAATGTTAAGCACCGTAGGTTTTTAAAGTTAAGTGGCAAAGATACTTTTATTTCACCCCAAAACACTCAGAAGCTATAGGCTATAGCTATCCGGATAAACTGAAATACCTTGTGTCTCTGTCTGTCATCCTCACTGTTGCCAAATGAAGTGGCTCATCAAATGGCTCTTCACAAATTGGCAACAAACAAATTTCAAACTTCTAGTTTACCCAATATGCACAACCCAAATAAAAATATAGCCCAAATTGGCATAAATGCTATAAAACACAAACATTGAATCATTATTTAATTACTTGAGACTCGAGACTTGAGATAGCTGCTGGAGCAGAACGTACATTTGTCACAAATGATTTATGTTGTGATTATTTCACAAGACAAATACATTTTTATCGTACCTACAGGAAAAATTGACTTAGACATTATGGCACCATCACAAAATAAATAAAATAGTACATGAAAACAGAAGCATACAGCAGCTTGAGATAAAAAATAAAAAAAACATCATACACATACATCTCTGTTTAGGATCTGCTGTGATTTTCATAGCATGTCTACAAGCAGTCGATGACCTTTGTAGCAGTATGGATTTGTGCTTTGATTTCAGGGGTGGTGGGTGGGGGGGTTGGTGTTCAGCTGCAGGCAGAGCCAAGCCTATTCAAAAGTACAGATGTTCAAATATCTTCTTGTACACAGATATTTGTTGTCAAATCTGGGGCATCAGGCTTACACAAGTCAAGCCACTGAATTACTTGTTTGATGGTTGACCGTAGCTTTACAACTCAATCACCATCAGCACAGATAATAACTATAAAACCAGCAGAGACTTGCATGGAGTTGAGGTTAAAAATAACAGAGCCCTGCTGTTGGATTATAGCTGCTCAATCTGCTCTGCTTTCACAGGAGATTGATGAAAAAGGGTCAGAATTATTGAATCTGCTTCATGAAGATAAGAATCAACATGGAAAAGTGCTACTCCTCCTATTTTGTTGATTTTACTGACCAAAATGTTCATTGGTGCCTCAATACTACAGTAAAACTAATAGAAGTACATAATGTTCACTCTCAAATGATACAGCCATCACACCACACAAGATATTGATCACAAATCTGAATCAACAGATAAAACAAACTGTCAACAGTCAAAGCAAAAGCAACACAGTTCTGAAAATACACACCTAAAGGATTCAGCCAGAGGAACAAAAAATCATTAACATGAAAGAGAATCCTTTCTTACACCATATCAATACAATTAAGCAATCACTCCTATCACAATTAGTGTAGAATTAACATGCAGCACAAATAGTACATTTATATGAACAGGAATTATGTGAAGGATCATTGGAGCGTTTGTTACAAAGCACATTTCTACACAATGAAAAATACATCTTAAAAGCTAGGATGAAAATCATTAAATGTAATAAATGAAATGAGCATGAAGTTCTGTCCATCTCACAGTTTACTCAAGTGTAATATCTTAATAAATACATGAACAAATGGGTTTTCTTTATGGGATTTTTCTAGTCCTGCAACAGTATCTTGTACATACATGGTAAACAGTGGGCAGTTTGGTTCTGCTCTGTAGCTGATCCTGAGCTCTGACCTCCCTGGGGGGGATTCCTGTATAGGAATCAGTAAAGTATCTTATACTACTACTACTACTAATAATAATAATAATAATAATAATAATAATAATAATAATAATAATAATAATAATTTATTAACCTTCTAGGTTAGGGTTCAGAACATTATTTGAGAATAAAACCTTCTGGCACCTTTTCCCCTTTCATTACACCAACCTTTCCCTGCCAGTGAAAAGGTAGAGATAGAGGAGCTACAATCCCAGTACAAACATTTAATTTATACATTAAGTATAAAGTATCTTCACAAGCTAAAGTTCTTACCTTACCTAACCCCTACAGTTCTAGCTACCAGAGGGGCTTCTCTGTGTTATTATTTCAGACTCAGTAAGACTGACAATTCCACTGAATATGACACAGAAAATCTTGCTTCATTTGATCCTTTCACCTCCCTTTTGCACAGTGACCACATGTTTATGCTTTTGATTCAGAAACATGGCGTCCCTAATTGGCCTACAACCTGGTGTAATTCTTGAGATGCAAGTGTGTCTCCTGTGTTCCCAGCATAGTGAGAACCTGTTAGGTCTTTGAACTGAATTTGAAACATTTCAACTAAAGACTCCACGTCAGGATTGCATTAACCTTGTCAGCCTGGGAGCCAAACTAGAAATTTTGTCTCTCACCCTGGGCCCCAAGCTCATGAAAACATATTATTACTCTTGTCATGTGGGGACCCAACAGGAATATGCCTGCAACCCATTCTAACAGCCGTAACTTAAGAAAGACTTATTCTAGAATCAGGTCTGACTTTAAACCCACTTTATTTTTCTAAGCAACAGAACAAAATGGAAATTCAGGATGAGTGTCAGGCTATGCACAACAGTTGGTTTATGATCAAATACTATCCTGTCCCTTACGATTTTCAAATGTTTTTAGTAACAGGTCTCAGTGGCATCAGTGAAAAAAAACTGGAGGGTTCCTTCAATGATCTAGAATACTCTGGACTATCCATAGTCAAAACAAGCCTGACCAGTAGGTATGGTATAGACTGAGACTAGCCAACTAGGTCTAGCCTGGTCAAGAGTGCTCCTCCACTGTCTCCACTGTCTCCACTGTCTCCAGGACGTCTGATGAGAGGTTTGGGCAAACCAGAATATTGTTCCCTGTTGCGTCTTTATTCAGAGCTGCAGACTTCTCCTCCATGTAGATACTCTCCTGATGGATCAGGCTGCTCTCGGATGTAGGGCTGATGACGATGATGCGTGGAACGCTCTGATGGGACTTTTGGTCAGAAGATTGAATCCTTCCAAAACTCAGTGAATCAACAGAGTCCCTTTTGTGACTGCTAGGCCTACCACTAGTGCTGCCTTCCTCTTCCCTGGTATCTGAGATCCTATTGGTCAGACTCTGGCTCCGCCTCCTGGTAAAGACCAATAGGGGGACGGTGGCCATGGCGAGAGAACTGGAGACCAGCTCATGCTCACAGGTGCTCACCGACTCCCTCATGGTAGATGGGTGCTGGTATAACATGTGCGTGTGCCCAAAAGGAGACACAAACAGTCAATCAGACATATGAACACATGTACATGTAGAAACACAGAGACACAGAAACACACAACTACATAACAATTTGATTGTGTTTCACCCTTCTCAAGAGCATAATGATCAACCATTAATATGCTCTTGAGCAAGGTAGTGATCAGAGTTACTGAGTGTGAAGAAGAGCATTGTTGGAAAAAAGCAACCATGATCAGCCATCCTACCCAGGCTACTTAAAAACACTTCAGCACACAAGGTAAAAATACTGCAGCTTCCCCAATAACCCCTAAAAACCTTTGGGTTGGATTTCACACTTTTCCTTGTGTTCTTTTCTCACCTTGTCTGCTCCGCAGGTTATCTTCTGCTCTAGTTGTTTCTTACAAAGCTTGTTTCTGCTAGACTGACTGTAGGATGACACACCTCTGAAGGAATCACCTGACTTCCTCTCCAAAGGGACAATCTCTACATCCCTTAATACCTGGAGGAGAGGAAGAGAATAAATAGAATAGAATAGAATAGAATAGAATAGAATAGAATAGAATAGAACTCAATGAACTGAAATGCGATTATCTCACCTGAGATCAAAATTAAACAGAAATGAACTGACCTGACGAGTTCAGCTAAAACAGGACCAGAGCATATCGCTCTAAGAGCAAAATTCAACTCCAAATCCCTCAGGAAGCTGAAGCTCCTGAACTATGATCTTCAAAGACAGAGGCCTTAAAGGGTGGTTGGTTGAATTTAGGATTGTTGAACTCTGTCTGTCTGGCATGGTGCCTTGACAAGGCTCAGGGATAATATTATATGAGGTAAAATAACAAAACAAAAAACATCAAAGAATATGCTAGCAGCAAGCTGGCACCATAATCTGCTCACCTGATTTTTGGACATTTGGAAATGTCTTGGATTTAGCTTTAGATATCAACTGGTATTACAAAACTTCAATCATTCAGATTATGTCAAAAGATGCCTGAAATCCCTTGAAAAATGTTCTCTGCGTGCTCTCTCTTATGTAGTGTGGCACTCTTTTATAGTATAATGCAAATAATAAATGACAAATAATACAATCATGTTAGGTTTGGCGTAATTTGCCTTTCAATTCAACCAATTAAGGAAATATAAATAAATAAATTAAACATTCAAAAGGAAACTTTCTCACATAAAAGCAGTAACTTCAATGGAACATTCATTTATATTTTAAAGAGTTTAAAGGTAAAAGTGATTTGATTCCAGCCATGTAAACAACTGATCTACATGAATTAAACAGAATAATCAAAATAAATCTATAACATTTTTCATGCTCAACAATAAAGTAGCATATTGATGGAGAACATAGAGGAAGTGGTAGAGAGCTGTGGCCTGGAGTATTACCATATCAGTGGGGGAAGCAGTAACAAAGTGAGTCCTGGATGCTGTAGACTGTCTACTAATGATGGAGTCCCTGAAAGAGGATGAGGACGAGGAGATGCATTCCTTTCGAGAGGTGGGAGACAGAAACCACAGACAGGGAAACTTCTCCACCAGGGTCATCCTGAGGAGAACAGAGAAACATGGATTGGCTCAAGGGAATCAATATTCTACTATCCCCATTCTCTATGGTAACTACACATTATTACACTGATAATTAAATTACCTGTATTTATTGTGTATGATAGCATAGATGAAAGGATTGTAGATGGTGGAGGCCTTCGCTATGATAGCAGGGACAGCCTTGGAGTACGGAGACAGGATGTCGGCGTGCCTGGATGAGCAAACGGGTATAATCAACAAAATCAAATCTCTCTTGACTGTTGGTTGATTTAACCATGTTCATATTGCACTCTGTAGTCTCTTGTTTGTAGCATGACAGCACAAAATGTACATTCTTTTTGGAAAGGGAGAGAAAATTATGTCATTATGTCAGGGTGTACAATTTCGCTGTTAGCTTTCACAATGGCAAGGGAGGCCATTATCAGGGCACCAAAGTGGGTGGGGAAAGGCTGCAGGGAGGTCTGCGCCTCCCACCAATTCGGGCATATATGGACGATATGACCTATAGGTTACTGAATAAGCTAAATAGTAATCTACAGTGTGCTAGGATGAAAGTGAAGTGAAGTAAGTCAAGGAGTATTTATATTCTATGTAATTGTGCCTGCCTGAACAATATATCTAAGTTTTTTTCTTCCACAATATAAATCATGTTTACCCTGCCCAGGAAATCAGTGTGACGCAGGCGTACGGTGACCAGGAGAGGACATAAACCACAATGACGACAAAGGCAATCTTGGCTAACTTCCATTCCCTCCTGATGGACTTCTGCTGGATTAGGGTGGATTTCCTCACCTGAGCCCCCAGCCGTTGCACATCCCTACAGGAGGAGCAGGATGGAACGGGCAGTTAAAGGGGAGATACACCCTAAAACAAAATTCAAGTTATTGTGATGCTGGACAGTTTGAATAGATCCCTCCCCAAGCAAGAAACAAAGAGAGTCAAAATATGACAACATAGATATTAACTAGAGACTTGGTAGGCACTGTGGCAGTAGCCAAGGGGATTTTCTGAGGATATGGCCGTGTGTGCGTGTACGTGCATGCGTGTAAAAGCTTGTGAACGCATGCATATGTCTTCATAAGAGCAATAACCTTTGTCTTGAAAAATGACAGAGGTGAGAAGAGAATCTGCATTTCCTGAGACTTATAGCACATACATTTATTGGACATACTCTTGGGAATATATCCGTTAAGTTGCATAATATACTACATTTTATATCATAAGTGACATTTTCTCAACTGAATGTTTGAACCCTCATATGTGCATAGGGATAGGCTACTACTGAGACAAATACAATGTGAATAACATAGCGGGCCGAAAATATAGTGTGGAAAATTGTTTTTGATAACAGTGATAACAAAATTGTCCTTTTACACTGAAAATGTTGCCTCTTTCAAAACCTCAGGGAGAAAAGAAGGGGGGGGGGGGGGGGTGGGTACATGGAATTGATTATTGGATTTCTTAACAATGCCATAAGTGGATCAATTTTGTTCCAATCTTACTGCCTTAAACACACACACACTCAACATATATAACAAATACATACACCTATATAACAGTTACCTGCTTGTCTTCCGTATAGCCAGGAACATGAAGAGATAGCAGTAAAAGATGACTCCCAGTGGAATGAAGAAAATAAAGCAGCACAGCATCATCGTATAGCTCCTATTGGCCAGTGAGTAGGTGACATAATCCCACGTACAGGATGTCATGAGGCCCTCTGGGATATAGGAGCCTAGAAAGGACAGAAAACATCAGAAAACATCAGAGATATTTTAAAAAGCCACAGGAGAGACCAGGTGAGACACCAGGGAAAACATCACTTGACTGGAGGCTATGTTGGTGCAGTAGTGTGGTGCCGTGTGGAGCTGAACTCTATTGTTGCAGATGGGTAAATAAAGTTCAATTATATTATCATTATCCTCTACAGCAGCTAAGCTATGGGCTGGGACCCAAAACAGGTCACTCTAACATGACAAGTAACGTTTTACTGGTAATGTCTGATGATAACTAGTGTCTGACTGATTGAAATGTAAATCACTTCCTGGTTCAAAAACTCACTCCAGCCAATAAGAGGGGCTAGACTCCAGGCCAGCGAGTAGAGCCAGACCAACAGGATGGCGAGGGTGGTTCTTCGTTTGGAGCTCCAGTGTATGGCCTGCAGGGGCTTGGTGATAACCAGGTAGCGGTCGATGGAGATGGCCAGCAGGTTTATCATGGATGTGATGCCAAACAGGGCTCCGCAGAACGCATACATCTTACACCCTGCAGGAAGGAACGTACACCAAACACATCAACGGTTCAAACGACTACAGCAAACATGCGCTTTATCATGTTTTGATAGAATTGTAATTGAATATTTTCCGTATATCATAACAGAAAGGGAGAGTGTTACCTATCTCTCCAAACACCCATTCTTTGTAGAGGCAGTTGATGAAGAAGATGGGGGACTGGGTGAAGGCCATGAGGAAGTCACTGACCGCCAGGTTCACTATAAAGTAGTTGGGCAGGCTACGAAGCTTCTTGTTACTACACACACACACACACAGGGAAGAAGAAGAGGTTGTGGCACACCCACACTGATTTTATGGGGCTCTACTTGCTAGCTGTAGTTTGGTTTGTATTTTTCACATCAAAAGTGTCTTTCTTATTTCAAACTCAGTGAATAGTGCTGAGATGCCTGCATGATTCATGATTTTGCTGTCAAGGTTAAAGAGTTACTCCCTGCTGGTGTCTTCGTGCTACCACTGAAACGTCTCACTGTCTTTGAGTGCTTTTTCATCACTTGCATTGCCAAACATCTGTCTGTCTGTCTGTGTGTGTGTGTGTGTGTGTGTGTGTGTGTGTGTGTGTGTGTGTGTGTGTGTGTGTGTGTGTGTGTGTGTGTGTGTGTGTGTGTGCACCTACTGGGGCAATTAAAATGCAAGTTATCTTCTCAGTAGTTAGTTTCTCAGTCACAGTCGTTCTTCAGCACTGAATTATTCTATCAGCTATCCTCTTTACATCATACACACAAGCTGTACTGATTTGTTCAGCTCTAGAAAGACCGTAGCATCTGCTATGTCATCCAAAGAATACCAAATGTGACCATGGTCCCGTGTCAGCAGAAAGGAGACAAAGACAAAAACAAGGCTCGTATCAGACGACTCACACCTATCTCTCTCTGTTATTTGTATCTTATTTCACTCTGTTACTACTTTCAGTGCATAACTCGATTAGCCAGATACCAGCTCTAGATTGATCTATAGAACTAGTCCACTTTGTGTGAACCCGTGTGCATACCAGCTTTATTAAACTCTAATATTGACCTGCTGTCCGCCTGCACAGCTCTTTATTGATTGTTCCTGATTTAGCACTGGTTGCTTCCTGCGCCTGATTGCACTCCAACTCTACAACCCAGTTTTCCAACCCTTCATTTTGTCTGCTTTAAATGTGTATATGTGTCTGAACATTTGTATGTGTGTTGTTGTATGTCTGTATGCACATCATTATATCACCAGTACCAGTATATGTACGCGTGTCTGTGTATGAACAGCCAAACCCAATACTATACAGTACATCATCATATTGGGTGCCATCTCACTTGAGAAACAACTCTCTCTCCCTTTCTCTCCCCGTCTCTAGAATATAACATCTCTTTGAGGGTATAATTGAGAGAGAGAAATAGACATGATAAGGGCTAAAATGCACTAGTTGGCTTTAAAATGCACTGGGTGAATCCACACAAACACACACACACACACACTCAAGTAAAAAAATGCTGAATACATCACATATGCAAACCCACCTGTAGAAGGCGAACATAACCAGGGCATTCCCAGCGATGCCCAGTGTCCCGATGACGAAGACGAAGAAGGCGACAATATAGTGAGCATGGTCAGGCACATCCACCTTGTTGAAGAAGCTGCTCGGGGTGTACGTTTTCTCTGGCTCCATGCTGTCAATGGACCACATGGTTCAAACACCTCATGAGGACTGCCAGCCTGGCAGGACGCAATATGATTACCAGTCTGTAACTGGCTCCTTTTTGCTTCTGCTGAGCCTCCATGGCAGTATGCTTTGCACTCTGCTAAGCTATAATCGTGCTAAATTAAGGTCAAGATACTCTTCATTTGTTCCTTACAGAGCAAGCAAACTTTGTCTTTTTGGAAACCCCGACCACAAAGCATCCATTCAGTAATATTTGCTAATTAGGAAGGACAAGATTTCCATGTTGCATTATTGATGAGACATGAGCTGTCAAGTCCATATGTAGAGAAAGTCTTTTGGAGCCCAGCTGCAGTAGCTATCTAGCTATCGCTGGACCAGATGCTGGAAAAAACAAAGAGGGTGATAAATAGTTTCTTCCTATTTTAGAATATAAAATCCAGTTGTTAATTAAAAAAAAGATGTGGCTAATAGGTTCAGTAATATTATACTGTACATTTTACTTCAGTATATAAGTAATAGCAAAGTAAAAACCTTCCACTATAAGTTTGTAAAATCATACCCATAAGTGCGGTAAGGAGGTACCATCTGGAGTCCATAGCCCTTCACGTACTGGTTATCTCCAGTCTCCATCCATTCTGTTATCCCTCTGATCTGCAGTTCAAAAGCTGTCTTGCACAGCGGGGGTCCAACTGACAATCTCCTTCCAGTCGTTAGATCCCAGTACAGTTGGTCTCCATTGTAGACCAACTGTACATTGTCACTGTCCATCCACTCAGCGTTAGCCTGCAGCCTCTTCACCAGTCACACCAGCTGTGTATCAGTGGCCTGCCTCTGATTATCTCCTCTCCTCTCTCACTCTCGCTCCCTCAGTGTGTCTCTCCCTTACTTATGGTCTCTGTTGCTCTCTTTCTCCCCCTAGCCCATGTCAGTCTCATTCTCTCTCTTTTCCTCTTTCTCTCTCCCTCCCCCTCCTCCAGCATGTGCTGCCTCTCTCCTCTTCTTTCCCACCCCCCACCTACTCCACATGCAATGTGGCCCAGCCCTGAGCTCTAACCCCTTAACTACCAGATTCTTATGTAACGGACACGATGTTCACTAACACTCCTGGTACCAACAGTCATTTCATGCAATAGACTCTATATACTAGACATGAATACATTGATGTGCATGTCCGACAGCTTCCATGTCTATGGATTTCTACCAGTCAGCAACTCATTTAAAGCAGCCGTTGACAGGCCAACTAGTCTGTGCACCTTCTTGCATGCATGCAAGCACACATGCACATATATGTTTTTGTTTCCGTTTTGTTTTCATAATGTGGCTCTTTGAGACTGTAACTGTGATTAAGGGCTAAACAAATAAACTTGACTTGATGCTGCCGATAAATCGTGAACATTATGCCAATGCATGCATGTATTCATGTACATATGTGCACAAATATATTTACCCACCTCTTCAAGAAACACTACCCTGACCCTTCCTCTTAGCACTTCACTTATTTGTCTCATTTGTTTCAATAAAAGGTAGGTAGATAACTTTGCACTTTTACTTTAGCACTGGTTCTGCTCTTAGATGCTTGTTTAGGAAGGCAATTCACGTACAAATTCTAGTGACTAGTGGTTCTCTTGCCTACCTATGTTGAATGCACTTATTGTAAGTCACTTTGGATAAAAGCATCTGCTAAATGACTGTAATGTAAATATTCAGTGACACAAATCAAAACCGTGACTTCAATTGGCCTGATGCACAGTGTGTATCTGAAATAAGTGGGCTTCAATCAGGGGTGATGAGTGGGAGCATTGGGGCAACAGGCACTGCTCTGAATGACTCCCAGCAGTATACAGGTTGAATGACCCCAGAGTGCTGCATCCTAACTTCACTACTTTTTATGGTTCTGGACATTCATGTTGATAAAAGGATGAAGAGATGAAGGAAAGCGAGGGAGAAGAATGCAGAGCTTAGAAAGAAAAGCCAAATAAGCCCCTACAGCAAGGGATAGCCTTAATCTGTACATTGTGCATGCATGTGGACCAGTGTTTGCTCTGCTTGATATAAGACCTTATGATCATATGTGTGTGTGTGTTTGTATGTTGTATGTGCACAAAAGCATGTATGTGTATATGTGCATGTGTGTATGTATATTTGTGCATATGTATGTGGACACAATGTCACAGCACACTGCTGGGCAGATGTTTTCAGGGATTACAGCTGAGGGTTCTGCTGGCCTTGATGACCTCATCATAGATGTGTGTTTATGTTTAAGAAGTCAGTACAACAGGAAAATCTACAACACAACATGACATCTGTTGTTGCAGGAAGGGGCAAAGTGATGTTGTTTATGAAACCTGAACTGAAAGCAGTTTCAGCTCATTTCCAATGTAGCTTTGGACACATAGAAAAGCTATTAAGGAAATGTTGTTGGCTTTGACCACCACAATGCTAAAAAGTCAACTGAAATCCAATTAAATAAGAATGAAAACATTTCTGATAAACCAAATCTAAACAAGCATGCTCTGCAAACTAACAATACTATTTATATTGTGCATTTCATACACAAGAAAACTCAATGCATTGCAAAATAAAAGCACAACAGAAAAAGTAGTGCAAACTGCCTTAAAATACATATCACCTAGAGAAAAAACAATAAACATATATACAGTATATATATATCACCTAGAGAACCCTCCTCTCCAGAACGTGCACATACACACAAAAAATGTACATATATACAGAGGGATAGTAAACGGATTTAACCAGGAGAAAAGCCTGCCTTTAAATTAGGTTAGAGTTGGGGCACACCTTGGGTCCTCGCAGGCTATTCAAAAACTGGGAGCATAACCAGCAGGGCCAGAAGACGAGAGACATAGCTGGCTTATTTCATGTAAGTCCAAAATGTATGAAGTGGAGCCAGGCCAGCTTTGAATACTAGCAGCAGCAACTTTAAGTCAACGCTAATGCGCAGCGATCTAACAAGTGCATGTGTTCAGGTCTTGTTCATGTCAAGATGCCCCACATACACAAGAACTGTATTTTCAGTTTATGTTGCTCATATTTATAAAACCACACCTCATTTTTTCAAAACCTAAAACACACAAAAAAACAGACATAAAATGCAAACACTCTGAACCAATTGCACACTGATGTGCTCATTGGAAAACACTACTATGAAAACCTTTACTTTAAAGGCTTACACTTTCTTCATTTTCTGTGTTACGCTCGATATTTTAGCCTGTTGTTATTAGCCAACCATACAAATACAATAACAAAACACTGTACACATTGTGTGTTCAGATAGTGTAAAATGATGATAATAAAATGATAACTCTGGATGGCTGAACTCTGGATGGCTAATGGCTGATCTTGTCACTTTCCCATGGTGACGGTAATAGCTGACTGATGACATGGTGAGCAGATGGTGACGTCTGTTGTGAGTATGGAATACACATTATTGACAGATTGATCTTATTCTCTTTCCCTGTGATGTTTAAAGAAGAAGATTAGTTTATTCGCAATTTGTGGTGCACACATGCACCAACACACACAACACACGCAAGGGGGGAAGTGGCCGCCGAACACAACACACACACACATGCAGGGTAGAGTGTCCGATTAAAGATGATTAAAATTGTCCGTGCTGCACTTTGTGGTTCCCTGGCAAATTCACAGCTTGTGTTGCATTTTCACAGAGGAACACAAAGCTGTTTTTAAAAGACTGCAATTTGTTTTTTATTGTTCCTTGTTCAGCTGAGTTACTACTATTACTACTACATTCTCGTCGTCTACCCAGAGTTTAGCATTGAATCACAAACTCCACAAGCCCACTTCTCTAATCCTTAGGGTGCCACCTATCTCTACCTATCAACACCATCTAGATAAATGACCTTGTCCCTATGGAAAAACACAGTGTGGAAAGCCTGCGTGGTGATGGACAGGACTCCATAGGTCAATTAGTCATTCCAATTATAATGGAACAGTGTCCACCATGGTAGTGAGCCTATTGAGTAGTGTTGGTCCTGTGACCAAGGATATATCCCCAGGGCCATTGGAGAGATCAATATTCTGTTCATTGTTCATTGATCATTTTTCATTATTACACAATGACAATTATTATTATTACAAAAATCCATCACTGACAGGGTGATAGAACATTTTCCTGAATAAGCTTTTTGCAATGACAAGCTATACAGTATCCCACTTATCACACAGCTGCTTACCAAAGACATTAATAAAGTACTTACCTACCTACCTACTGTACCTACCTACCATCAACCATTTGACATGAACAAGCTAAAGTAATGTATAAGCTTCACTAGAAATGCAACCATAGCAACGTAAACAAATCCTGTACGATTGCTGTTCAGTTTCTAGCCAGCAATCAATAGTGCATGTCTGCAGTAACAGAGTAGTAACATCTTTTTGGCACAGAGATAACAGACCAGAGAATGGGTTCATTGGCCAATCAGAATTGAGTATTCAACAAAGCTGAGTAATCATTTACATGTAGTGGCCATTTTTACTGTTATACTGAAATTGGCCATAAGAGGATGGAAGGAAATAAAGAACAAAAAAAGAGAGAAAGAAAGAGAAAGAAAGAAAGAACGAGAGAGAGTACAAAAAAATAAAGAAGATTCATAGAGAATGAAAGAAAGAAAGAAAATTCATAGCTGATAGAAAGAAAGAAAATGAGAATGAGATGAGGGACTACAAATGGCTACCACTGCGACTAGGATTGGTGTTGTAACATGACATGTATTTGAGGTCAAGTAAAGGATTACACATCACTCTCCAAACCCTAATCCTTTAGTGTAAATGTAAGCTCTACTTGTATGATCTCATATTCCACACTAGTGGAAAAAAAGAGAAAAACATTTAAAAAAAAAAAAAAAAAAAAAAACAAGCACACTGACATGAGAGACAAGAGGCTGGCAGATCTAATTCAAACAAACTGGGTTTTTTTTCTATCACGGAGCTGGTAGGAACTTTATGTTTAGATATACAGGAAACATTGATCTCATACTATCTGTAATAGTTCACTGCATTAGTAAAGACAGGGATCTTTGTTGCACTGGGGTTACAAGGGGAACTAGTATGTGGGCCGGTGAATTGTGAGTAAAGCAGGAAATGATGGATAAGGGAGGCAGAATTTAAAAATGTCAGTGGCACTTGTAATGCCTGTCTTAAGCCTCTTTAGCACACCCTGGGTTTCTGTTGACCATACCATACAGGGAATCTAGGTTATACATACAAGTGGGACATAATATGCACTTAGATAAATGGAATGAGTTGGGGCCATCAAAGTACTTCTCTGGGTCTCATTGTCTACCTCTCCCACTCTCTCTCTCTCTCATTATTAAATTGAAGTGTTTATAATATGAAGCGGGATTAACCCAATGTATGTATATAAAACGTGGCATACAGCATGTGAGGAGAATCAGGGACTGGCTGTGTTGAATGCTCTACAATCAATCTACTATTAAGATACAAATACTTTGATACCAATAACTAATAACCATCACAAAGAGTAAATAGGCTCGCAAAAAGCCTACCTCTTATACTTTGGAAGCTATTCAGCTCGATATCATCATGGTCTGGGATTAAATGGGTGGGAGTGACTGATCAGGATGACTCACCGTGTCTCCTTGGCTCACTCATTCTCTCATTATGCTTGGAAGGTTAACTTTATTTCATCCAAATTTTCACTCTTAACCCTGAAAGGTTTTAAATTTCAGTCCAGGTCTGAAAAGAAAGGGAAAGTTTCTCTCTTCGGGGAGGTCCTGGGGTTTTGCTACATATTCAGTATGACAGAACACATACTGTAAAAGCAGTGGATGAGACTGCATAACCTATTTTCAAAGCTTCAGGTACATTCATAATTTAAGTCTGTGGAGGTTGGAAGGGTACAGCAGGTTCATTGTTCAAGGGGACAGTACTAATTATATCTATGGTGTCTAATGCCCCTATTAATGTGTTGTACTCGTCTAGCTGGTCCAGTGTGGGAGTTCTTGGACTCTACTAAAAACAGGGGAAATAACGAGCTATGATAATAGCAAGCAGCTCAAAAAAGATATACAAGGAACATAATGATCGCAATCGACTATAACAAGGTTACCCATAATATTGTGCAGAATCTCCACTTTATTTTCCAAATGTAATATGCTATAAAGTCCATAAAGAGCAAAATAAGGAGTGCCCACAGTCAATTAAGTTTCAATGCTTTTTTAATACATAGCATAGTTTTCTGTCCTTTATGGGATTTATCAGTATGGTTGGAATGTGTTGACCAATCAGAATGCTTGGACAACATTAAACATTATATATATATATATATATATATATATAGATAGATAGATAGATAAAGGTGGTGATTTTAAATAACAGTGAAAATCTATAGGGCTAAACTAAGACACACAGCTTCATATTTCTAGAATATCATATCCAGTTACACAAAATAAACTACCTTAAATAGATCTAAAACAAAAAACGACTCAAAAAAATAGAAAGAATAGTCCAGAACAATCAAGTCTTCCATAACATTCATCACTGCATTTTCTCAACAAGAGGAAGGCCATCTGCATAAAGCAGGGGTACAGAGTTGCATGGCAACCCAACCAATTATGAATACATCTGTGTTGATGAAGCTGGTTTCAATCTAGCCAAAAAAGGAGGGGGAGGAATGTAATTGGTCAGCAGCTGCAGTCAATGTCACCAATCAACATGGAGGCAATCAATCATCATCTTTGCTGCCATCTACAGGAATGGGACAGTGGCCTGCAATGTTGTTTTAAGTCCATACAACACAGAAAGATTCCTGAGTTATTTGGATTCTGTGACGCCTGGGTGGTTAAAATACCTTACCTGGGAATACCTTATTCTATTTCTCTTATTCTCTCTCTCTCTCTCTCTCTCTCTCTCTCTCTCTCTCTCTCTCTCTCTCTCTCTCTCTCTCTCTCTCTCTGCCCTGACCATTGTATGAAAAAACTATTTCAATTCTCTATTCTCAAGGAGGATGGACTGAACTTTCCTTTAACAACAAAATAACAATGAAAAATGGTTGGGATTCGAAAAGCTGTTGTAGCTCTGAGATGAGACTGGTCAGTGGAGTCAGGTCATTTCACTTCCTCCCCCACTGAGTAATAATCTTCCAGTCTATTAACTGCTCATTCATTCATCATGCACTGTGCTAGTACATTTGCTGTATTAGAATGTTCTGTTCTCTTCAGTATTGGGTTTATTAAAGTTCATATGATAGATATATATATATCATATATTACAGCAATATAAATAAACCATGTGTCCAGAATGAGATAGTGATGATGATAGTATAGCAGACAGTATTCTCTCTGTGACGAAGATGAAAGAGTTCTAACTATTTTAAACATGTGTAACAAATAGAAAATAGAATGTGTGTGTGTGTGTGTGTGTGTGTGTGTGTGTGTGTGTGTGTGTGTGTGTGTGTGTGTGTGTGTGTGTGTGTAATACGTGACAGGACAGAACAATAGTATCAGAACAATCAAATTCAATATAAACTTCCACTGAGCCACCAATTACATGGGTCATCTCATTGCCAGCTATGTAGAAATGAGGTGGTAAGAGACGCTAGGTCTCCAGTTCTAGGTTATCTGTAATATATTTAGCTATTAGCAACTTGCATCACAAGGGGAACTCTAATCAGTGATATGATTGCACTGTCATGGTTGAGCTGTGTGCTGAATTTATCCAAGAAAATGTAATTCCATCTCAAAACCACAACAGCGACTGGGATGGTAGCTGTGCTGACAGACATTACACATTGTATGTATTTAGATAACTATGTGGTAACATTGTTTTTAGATGTTAAAAATATGATGATGCTGATGGTGAAATCAGCAGGATGTTTGATGTTTTAATGCATTTCAAATCAAATCAAATCACATTTATTTGTATAGCCCTTAATCACTGTTACAGTCTCTAGGGCTTCACAGTGCCCAACTTGTGAAAACAATAAATGGTTAGTACATGACATCACCCAGCCTTGGACACCCACAGAGTGTCAAAGAAAAACCTTTGATCTGAGGGCGCATGGCGGTTTACATGATTTAATCAGCTCTGATAAGTAGGACAGTGCCATCCCATATAATGAGTAGGGTCGAATTTTATCCCAAGGTTTTTAACGTATGGGCTCTCGGAGATTACACAACTATCAAAATTTAGCTTACCATTCTCAAACAAATATCTATGTCTAGCTGGTCCTACAATCAGCATCTCAGTTTTGTTGCCATTAAGAAGTAGGAAGTTTAGCGACATCCAACTGCCAATAGGCAGGCCTCTAATTTTTGAAAGTGTGTGTTATCGGTAGGTTTGACAGGTATGTAGATTTGATCGGCATAGCAATGGAAGTTAATGCCAAATTTGCGAATGATGCAGTGGTCCTAGGATGGAGCCCTGTGGCACACCAAAGTCCATATTGCAACACTCATAGGTCATATTTTTGTAAAAGACGCGTTGTGATCTATCGAGTAGATAGGACCTAAACCTGGAAAGTGCTGATCCCCGGATACCAATATAATTTTCAAGACGATTCAAGAGTATCATATGATCAATTGTGTCGAAGGCTGCACTCTGGTCAAGTGGCAATAGTGCTGAGGTTGAGTTGGAGTCAATAGTTAACAGGAGATCATTGACGACTCTTGTGAGTGCAGTTTCAGTGGAGATCTAAAACCAGATTGAAATGGATCAAATAGGCTATTTTTAGACAAAAAATCCGTAAATTGGCTGGCTACAGTTTGTTCAAATATTTTGGAGAGGAACGGCTACTTATGCAAATTCTCATAAGTAGTAAAAATAGTGACTTTGTCTTAGATACCATGAATACAGTGTCTGAAATGCCTTGTTGTAGTTGAATACCACAAGCAGAGGCTGGTTGAATACATGGGTTGTACTGTAGCTTACAGAGATGCATCAAACTACCCTATTTTCAAAGCACAATAGAACCAAGTCAATATATATATATATATATATATATGATTTGAAATACACAACAGAGTGCAGAACATCTTTCTTTGAAAGTGATGTTCCACTGGTTGTGGTGCCACTTTATTTTTCATTCATAACTCGTGTTTCACAAGCTGCTGTGTATTTTTAGGCACCAGTTGATACTGGTAGCCTTCTTTTCACTATAGAGCCTACAGAAACAGGGGGCCCAACTTGTTTTATGGCTGTTTTATGGCTTCCTTTGACTTCTCATTGCCATTAATGGGGATTTGTCAGCTGTACTATGAAAAGTATTACATTTTGTTGCATATTTGAAGTCATTTGTATGGTGTCTCTTAATAAAAAGAGTGCAAGAGGCCAATTTACAGGGGGTGATAAAGAAATGTCACACCCAATGAACAGTGTCAATGTGCCATATTGTTAGAATATACATGTGAATACATAAATAATGCTGTAGTGCTTTTGAACCAGTGTTCTAAACATTTTTTAGTTTTAGTTGGGTCTAGCAAGGATGCAGAAAGTTGAAAGATTTGCAGCAAGGTGCATTTAGAGGATGCCACTAAAGAGGGTAGAGGAGGGCAGAGAAATCTACCAGAGACATAAGAGATGATTTTGGTGGTACTTCTAGCATAACATGTAAAAGGCAAGTTGATCAACAAGTCGATGTAGTCCTTTAACATTCCTTGCGCTTCTACCTGTGACGAACCCAGGCAGCTGTGGGAGTGGGAGTATTATGAACACAGTCAGCATTCCTTATTTTTTCAAATAAAATATAACTTTTATTATCTTATTCAGTGGTATTTTTTGCAGTCATGTGATTTTGTATTGTGTGACATGGCAGGTACAACTTTGATCAAAATGTATTTCTCTTGAGGGTAGCTTCCCTGTGATTCATCATCTTCCAATGTGAAATAACTGGTAGCTTTTGAAACTATATCTTAAACAACGCTAGTGACCCCTACCAAGCGCATCTAAGGATTGTGCTGCCCAGAATGACACACTGGACCTTTTCCTTTGAGGTTAAGCAGACAAAGTCGATACATTACCAGCTCTTAGTGGTGAGAAAGACTGATAGAAAAAAACATAAAACCATTATATGCTGTATATCAGCACTTTGTGATGGATCACCTCAATGGACACAATGTTCATTCACATTGCACAGTTGCATGGTAAGATACAGCTCCTTTCATTTGCAACAGTTTTCAAACTGTGTGAAAATGCTTCAAACAACGGTAAGATCAATGACATTGATCTTTTTTCTTTTAATTCAAGATATACGTTAATGGAATAAATGTAATTTGTAATGTAGTGTCTGAAAATGTTAATGTTAATGTTATTTAAACTGCTGATTCATCACTAGACTGAATGAATGAATATTTAGCTGTTAAATTCAAAGTAGTTCAAAGCTTAGTTGAACCAACAAAATACCTCTAAGAAATGAATAACCTTTGAACGTTGGGTGTACACTGGTATTTTTTGTTTTAAACAAAACTACAACAGCAAAAAAATCCAAAGATAATGAATAAAATATGGACAGATGGAACATTCTCAGAATGTCCCTTTTAGGAGTAAAGCTCTGAATGCAGGACGCCTAGGACTGGCAGACCACTAAAGTGACATCTTTGTATTTCAGACATGCAAATGCACAAATAGTAGAAATTATCTTTTTTCACCGCTCCAAAAACAAAAGCTACAACACAGCACAACTCAGAGGCTTAAGTACACAGTGCAGTGCATCGTGTCAAATTACAGTAACAGGCTGTCACACACAATTTCAGCTGGTTTACAGTGTCAACATCACAAATGGTTTCAATGATGCAGAGATTTTCATGTGACTAGCCTCTGAGAGACCCAACTGAAGTTATGTGGATACTAAAAGAAGAAGGTAAAAATAAACAAATACTCTATACTAAAGATAACAACACAAACAATAATACAACAACCACAACAACAAAAACAGCAACAGCAATCCTAGGGCTCAAACATAACAAAACCCTCTACAAAGCAGTTTATTTCTACTAACTGCTCTAGTTCAGGTTAATGAAAAACGTCTTGTGATTTCTTGGCTCTCTTGGTTCTTCCAGCAATCAAATAAGGTTTTACAGTAAAAAAAGATAAGATTGAAATCATCCCATGAAAAATGTCCTTCAAAAGATTTTTCAAAGACCGTCATTCACCAACCTTTTTCTAATTCCAGAGCACTTGTGCTTTGTAATGTCCTTTGGTCTTTTTTTGCTGTGGCCATGGGTTGAAATGGTTCTCCAGAGAAATTCCTGTAGTTCGTAACAGTGCTAAAACAACTTGCATTTGATATCTTGACTGGTTAGAGTTGGTTGGAAAACTAGGAGCCACTCCTTCTTTCCCCAGTTAGAGCTGACACCCTGTCAGCATTCAAAGTTTAGTTCATAGTTTAGTTTTTACTTTTTTGGGTCCTGGTACACAAGTCAGCGATGTTGAGAATGGACCCTTGTATGCTCAAGGTAGTTTCTAGTTGGAACAGGTGTTGATGTTCTTGCCGTCAGCAGCATCCTCCACTAGTGCTAGGTGATAGTCAGTGGAGAGTGTGAAGTGGGACACGCAGCCGACCAAGCCTCCCATGTACTGTCTGTTTGTGTGTAGAGCAATCTCCTTCATACCACCTTCACAGGGACAATGTAGAGATATAGACATTAGCATTATTTGTATGTATGTAGATGTATATATATATATATATATATAGTTATGAGTGCCACCTACCAACATATAATGGCCCGTTGATGTTGAGTTGTCTCATCTTGCCAGATGACCTGCCTGTCTTTGCACCATAGTCATCCACTGTAAGCTTTCCTGACTGGCCATCCCTGGAGAGATGAGGGACAGCAAGGGCATCATGGTAAACATATCACAACGAGAGTACAAAGATACTGGTTTACTCCTGGAATGGCACAACAGCTTCCTTCCTTTCCTTTCCGCTTGCACCATTTTGTGTCCCCAACTTAATTAAACACAACTGTCATGTGAAGCCCTTGTAACTCTATACCTTAGGTTGTACCATTTTGTACTTGAATTGAAAATGTCTTGTTCCTTAATGTCTTGAAGAGGAATGGACAGCAGAATGCTTTCTAAGAGGGATGCAAAATGGCACTGCACAATGGCTAAAAGTAGGAGTCAAGTGAACATGAGTTTGCAACTTCTCTACCCATCGTGGTAAATTAGGCAATGTACAGTAATCACTGCAGTGGATGTTAATTCATTTGTCTAGAAAAGTGAATGTGTTTGTGCTTACCTGACAGCTTTGACTCTGTGCCACTTGCCATCACTAAAGGACCCATTGACAATGATGTTAGCCACACCACTGCCCAGGTTGTAACTAGAACAACATTGAAACACACATAATTAGTTGAGCTGACTTTAAAGCTATGATACTGTGGCAGACTGCTCTGTGGCTGACCTGCCGGGACAGAGGGAGGTGCGCCAGCTGATGGAGACGGCGCTGAGAGTGGCCGTCAAGATCGGGCCGGAATTAATATTGCTGTGTGCAAATAAAGCGGCCTGCTGGCCTGTTAACTCTGCCCTCCTGCCTTGTCTCTGTCTGTCCCCGGTTGTAGTGAGCCTTGCTACAGATACGTTCACAGTGGCACTGCACTCTGGGAATCTGCACTTCCACGATTCCAGGTCACGGTCCAGCCATGTACACTCCAGGCCTCTTTCCTCTGCTGCTACTGGGTGCTTAACTCTCCAAACCCTGTGACAACCTGGTCGTCACGCTTCCTGGTCTCAGTTCTTCGGCCTCCTGGCTCCCCAATGGTGGAATGACCATCCCATCCCACCCCACCATCCTCTTACTCTACTTGCTCTGAATTGTCTCCTGTCTTAAAAAAACATCTCTACCTTTGCTCCTTAGCTCATATTTCTTCACCTAGCAGATTTTCTTTGCTTTGCAGAGACTTCCTACCCCAGATACTTAAAATACTTGAGATGAGCTGACATGAGTTTTCCCAGTTTTAACTAGTATCCTGCAGTATCCTGGGTAAAAATAAAGATGCTTTTATATTATAATACTTTTTTCACGCACACACCTGAAGATTAGTGCACCATCCTGAAGCCCTATAGACAGGAAGTCACTGTTGGGTCTCATTGGACTCTCTCCTCGCCATAGCAACAGGCCATCCTTGGCTGTGCTCTTAAAACGCATGAAGAGGTTGTTCCTTGCTCCAGGACACCCTGAGCAAATGGGCAAACAGTTAGTTAGGGTGTGTGTGTGTAGGCAACTGTAATACATGACCATGTAAGAATTCTGGATTTTCAGAAAAGCTCAAATGTGATGATAATTGGAGCTGAACGAACCTTTACCTAGCTGAAGAGGAAATAATAAAACTGAACCCAAATCAAGTTATAATTAAACCCTCTTCAATCCTAAAACATGTTTAAAGACCAACCTTTTCAGGATATCTCTGTTGTCATAGGTCAGGTAGCTTCGGCCAATGAACTGTGGAATCTCAATGGCTTCGGTCACAGCTGGTGGAGAGAAAACATTGCACTTACTTAATATCACCACAAGGTGGCAACATAAGCATGTGTCTACTCACTCAGGCCAACCAGCATATAGATTAAATTAAATAGACAGTAGAAGCATTACCAAAAAACTTTGAGGGAATAATAATTAACAATTTATTTATTTTCAAGTTCTGAAACTCTATTACTACTACTACTATTTCAGTAACAGCTTCTTCTTTTTTTTTTAATCCATACTTGAAGAAAACTTACTGTTCAAACAGTAATTCCCACACTCTGTTCGGCGTAAGCATACAAAAACAGAGAAGGCATAGATAGGCTTAAGGGATTAAGTTGTTCAATACATTACATTATATTGCATTACATGTCAGTGGACAAACGCACAACATTTAATCATTGAGAACAGGAGAGCACAGCTTAGAAGAGGGAAAGACCACGCTTTAGGATGAAAACAAATATAATACTGACAAAATAAATCACGCATTAGCCATCACTCCATATATATATGGAATGGTCTGATGAGTTTCTTAGGCAATGAATTATAGCCTAAAACAGAGTTAATCGCTAAATCTCTTTTTCATCACTATATCCATAAATCAAAAATCTCTGCTGCCATATGAGAAATGTGCAATTAAGATGTAGGACATGAACAAGTTTATTTTCACTCTATCTACAAAAGACAGACATGCCAAAACTACGAATTCCCAATAGTCCTATAAATCACATGCTTCAAACCATCCCTTTCATAGAGCATCAGTTTATTTCTACTAAATTAACTGGACAGAGGCATCAAAGCCAAATTAAACTGTATTGTACTTCTCTTACTGAATCTTACAGAAATAAAGTGTTTGCTGACTGAATTACATTTGAACTTTACACCCATGATTGTATGTAAGTCATTTATAGAAGAATTAGGGCAGTGGGCTAAATTTAAAGAGTTTATTTGTCTTATATGTCGTCTCATTGACAATGTAACAGGGACTGTGCCAAACCTTAAGCCCTAAGCCAACTGTATATATTGTGTAACAATAAGATATTGATCCATATGTGGCTGACCTTTCTGGCAGTGTCTGCCGTCATACCCTAGGGTGCAGTCACACTCATATCCATCCCACTTTGGCCTACAGGTCCCTCCATTGGCACAGGGGCTGTCCACACACGGGTGTGCCGCGTTCGCCACATTAACTCCACCAGCGGAACCAGTTGTTATTGGGATGGTGCGGTCATTGAGTACCAGCTGGGTTAAAAGGAAAAGGAAAAGAGGCAGAGAGAGAGGAGAGAGAAGAAGCATGAAAAGGTACACAAATCAATGGGAAACTTGAAACAACATCAAGTTTGTGCTGTATAGATGGTATGATCCTCCTCTGTAGAACAGAGGGTCATTAAACTGTTTTCAGCAAATTTAAGGAATTCAGTCTTGTCCTGCCACCCAGGACAGGATAAACATAGTGCTTTTGTTGTGTAAGGATTCACCAGAAACAAGATGGAGCTATTGTTTAAAAGTACAATCTAGAATTTATTAGAAAAAAAAGAAAAAACATGTAAAAAAAAAAAAAAAAAAGTAGAGGAGGGTGACGTTTCAATGGGAGCCATAATGTAATTACAGAATAGGCCACTGCTCTAGAATATAGTCCAATCATCCTAGAAATCATTCTGTTCTATTCTATTCTGTTCTATTCTATTCTATTCTATGAGATGAGATGAGATGAGATGATGAACATGAGGCAACAGAAACAGCTTTTGAATTATGGTCTTTGTTGACCATGATAAAATAATCACTTAAAAAGACTTAAAAAGACACATTTAAATAAATCACTGTCCCAATGCATTTGTGTATCAATGACTGTGTATCAATACAAACATACCTTCTGGATTGATCCAGTGAAGGGCCGTAGTACACCTGCAGTCCTCTTGGTTTCATCATATGCTGGTACTCCACCAACATAGAGAGGAGAACTGCATTTAATCTGAGTGAACGCTCCCTGAAGAGAGAATATGACAGAGGGATGTAGATGAATTATGTCACACATTCAGGACTGAAACTAACTTTCCAGTGGAAGATATAGTAACGATTTGGAAAAGGTCTTAAGTCATATCCGGTTTGTCTGTTGCCAGTAAGCATGGTAACATTAAACTGCCAGATTTTGGAGTTTGACATGATATTCTCTTTCATACAAATAGTCAGATATAGAGAGAATGGTACATATCAGATTCAGATGTCCCTTTACTCCCTCTTGGGAAACAAGCATGCATTAAAGATCCAATCAGGAAATCAGTCTGTTCTTGTGTCAAAAAGATCAGATAATAAATCTGAAAGTTAAAAAAAGATGTCTTAAATCCAATAATTTACTATGTAAATAAATCGTGGCTGTTTTTCCAACAGAGGGCATCACAGTGCAATCTGACTTTTAGGCTTTCTAGACACATTAGATCAGGAGAAAATGCCCTGAGGAAGTGATGGAATACCTCAGTGATTCCTTCAATTGGCTTCTGGTTGTCCACCTGTAGGATGCCACTCTTTGCTGTCCGAGACACCCTCAGCTCGTGCCATGTGTCCATACTAATCTGCTCCTCGCTCCTTCCGGACAGATCATCACATACATACAGTCAAAAACTACAATAGCAATGGGAAAGTGTAGGAGAGAAATGCACCTCCGCCTATCCAGTACCTTATGGCAGCCCCTCCAGAGCCGCAGTCAAATCTGAACTCTACATATCCGTCCACCAGGTTGATAGCTAGGAAGTCTCCGCTGCCTGCGTCATCGCTGTACAGCAGCGTCCCGTCAGGCGTCGACGGCCGGAACGTCAGCTCGAACTCCATGAAGGACAGATAACTCTGGGAGGACTGAGGCCACGGGACGACGGCGTATGAAAACACTGTCTCGTTGAAGAGGGGCAAGGACAGCGAGAAACCTGAACAGTTGGGGAGAGGAAGGACGGGTGAAGGGGGAAGAGGAGTCGGCAAAAGAAGGAAGAGCAGGGATGTAGACGAGGGGGAGGAAAGAGGTGGAAGCATGATGAAGATGGAGAGGGAGAAGCAGTTGATTAGCAGAGCAGGAGAAGGATGACGAGAGAGGGAGAAATGAAGATGATGGGGTGTGAGGAGGAGGAGGAGAAAGAGAGGTGAATGGTGGAAGGTGCAGGTTATATTGTGTGGAAGCAGGTCTTACTTGAAACCAATTCCTTTGCCTCCATATAAGAAATAAAACTCTTCCCTCAACCAATTTTCCTTATATTGCACTCTAAACTAAGCCTCCTAAAACTCCTAACAACAACAAAGAGAGACAGTCATTGTGTGGGATGAAAGGACAAAGCGAGAGTCACCCTTCCTGCACTCGGTGTGTGTTTGTGTTTGTGTGTCTGTGTGAAAGAAAGGGGGGAAAGAGAAGAGCACAAGCACTGACTTACTCTCTTCGCAGAGCGGCCCCCTGAAGCCAAGCGGGCACAGACAGATGTAGCCGTCGGCTCGGTTGGCAAAGCAGATCCCTCCGTTGGCACAGCTGACCAGGTCGCACACACTGACGCTGCACTCACCTGGCAAGGGCACGCAAACAGAGGAGGACACACAGCATGAGAGGAGACACACACGCAGCGTAGGCCTACTGTACATAGATACAGATTCTTTTTAAAAGCAGGGTTTCAATGGTTGAATCGATGATCGAAAATTCAGGAGCTGTGAAATGAAAGTTTAAAAAAATAAATAAAGATAGAAACACACACTCCACTCACTGATACAAAGAGAAGTCCAGACATCTAAAAAAAAAAAACCTCTCATAAAATATTGTACATTAAAATCATTTTTGGAGCTCAAACTGCGTCCAGTCGAATTTTAAATGTGATGACTTTGGGATGTTAGTGGTTTACATCACTGTTGCAAAGATGACTCGTCACTCACCCCCCTTGCTGACCAAGTTCTACAGGATCCTCTATGAAATTAATTTGTGCCTAAGTGGCCAAACTGCCCAGGGCTTTCCCTTCCAAAGCAATTTTTCTGTCATTGGGATTCTAGTTACCTGTTACCTGTAAAAAAAACAGATGTAGCATAGTCACCCACAGTGCATTGCTCCTGGATGGGGTGCAATGTCTTCCTCCTGGGTACCTTGGCAGTGATGGTGGGCACCATAGAAATAATACCAGCTACCTAAATCTCACAGACGATGCTGGATGTCAAACCTGCAATACTCCAGTAATTATTGGTCGACCTCTCCAACCTACTGCCGACTACCTACAACAGATTTTTGGTTTGTGTTATTTGTTTTACATAAATAGATAATGCTTTAAATCCTGTACAGTAACATTTTGAGTGACAAGCTGACAAGCCCCTATAGGGCCCTGCTGTGCAAGTCTGACTGGCTGTCAAAACCTTTGCACCCACTCAGACCCCGCATTGCTGCTCCTGGCTCTTCTGTCAGATGGCATTACTACTGGCTGACCGAGTAGAGATAAATCCACTCATCAATACTATGTCTGACTGATGACCCACTAGCCTTTACAGTAAACCAACCAAGACAACCAAGACAACTCCGCAAGGTGCTGGTTCATTCAATCAAGTACTAAAACAGATTGTTGTCAAAAATATTTCTTTGGGCTTGAGAGGGTTTTAATAATCAAACCTCTTAACAAATAAAGAATGAATGCTGCCATTAGCAGATGAATTGCAGTTTCCATTTGCATTTGGAATAGATTGAATTGACACGAGCCCCAGGCTGTACAGTAAATTAACTCCATCCAAATTCAAGCAAAGGCCTCAGACTTTATCACAATTGTTTATGACAGAAGCACAAAACTACGAGACCTGTGCTCAGCCCTGCAGCCAAAGTCTCCTCAAACCAGGACACCGAGCTTGCACACCTGTTCCACACCCGCCATAACGAGGTAGCCGCTACACTGAGCACCAACACCAGGCAGGGGAACATGGAGAAGAATTATAGGCCAACACTAACAACAAAATAATACAGAAACTGAAAAACTCAATTATTAAATTGTACTAAATTTAAGAGCCCCCAGCCCCCCTCCACCTTACTATATTTTCTGACACACACACACACACACACACACACACACACACCTCCTCACCTATATCGGCCCCACTTAGGGCTCTGCCCAGAGGCCAAGGTCTGATGTCTGTTGCCTTGTTGTTGATGGTCAGACTCTGAACACATCCCATGAAGCCACGATTGGTCCCTGTTGCTCTGATCAGCCAATAGGCACTGGGGGATCCGCCCACATACAGCGGCGAGCGGAAGGTGATCTTGGTGTACTGGCCCTGTGAGAGCAAGAGAGATGGCAGTAACATGTGCATCATCCTTGACCAGACACATTCTTTAGTATTTAGAACTTCCAGAATTGACTAAATTCAAAATGGACTCAAGACAATATTGTTAGCAATGGAAAAACACATCCTGCATTTGCCACAGAAGAGGAGAAACTCTCTTAGATGGTTCAGGATGGTGAAATATCTACAATATCTTGTGTATAAATGTAATAGTGTATGTGTAGTACTTTCACTAGATGCATTCATCCGGTATCTACTGCTCTTACCTGTGAGCGTCCAGATATGGGGGTGTCATTATCCATGCGGAGCCAGCCACTCATGCCGTCTCTGAAGATGGTTACTGTGTGCCACTGGCCAAGGACAATGTGACTGTCACTAACTATCTGAGCTGGCCCTGTGCCACAGTTAAACCTAAAGGAGAACAGAACAAGCACACTGGTTTAATACTCTAAATGCACCTGTTCAAATGATACACTGCTGCTAATATGTGTCACAAATAGTCCTAAATGTGCAAAATATGTATTGTGTTTGTAAAAAAGGTAAGGTATAAAAATGTTGCTGACACTCTTTATTTTACTACAAATGAAAGAAAGTTTTGGGATGCATTTTTAATTCAAATAAAGATTTTTTACAATCAAATTATTGCGATTGCTCTTGTTACAGCTCTAACATCACTTTTAAATGTATTTATTGCATTTGGGTTATGGTGGAATGTCCCTGTTGCACAGTTTCATTCCTACCAGCAACACCGTAACAATCTACAGATCGATAACCGATAAACACTGGGTTGGGGCTTTAACACTGGATGAGAGAAAGTGTCAGTAACAGCTGTACTCGCCTGTAGTGCAGCTTGCTCCGCACTAGGGCCAAGGAGGTGAAGTCTCCACGACCATGTTCATTCTCCCCACAGTACAGCAGTAAGCCATCCTCTGACTCCGCCTGTATCAGACAGAAATTGTCTCAGAGGGATTTACGCCCTTTTAAAAAAAAAACATTATGGTGGAAAAACAAACACGGGTGCTATACCTTGAACTCCACAGTGATCTGAAAGGTCTGGTAAGAGTTCTTCAGGGGTTCAAAGGTCATGTGTGAGTAGCCATAGAACCTGGGAAAGCTCACCGACAGTGCTGGAGAAAACAGAGCAGAAAGTAATGACAAATTATTTGAAAATAAGTAAAGATATTTTATTCTTGTTATCCAACAACACAACTTGTAAACAAGTCATAGACCTGGTGGGTGCAGCTGGAAGAGGAAGGGCTACATGCACACATGCAACCACCACTGGGAGCTGTTCCATACAACCACAGCAGTTTTACAGCAGCATGCACCCATGTAAAGGGCACAAAACACTTTGACAGTAGTTATGTGGGGAGGCAAGAGTGCTCGCACAGATTTTCTCAACAGGTTCAGAGATTTGAACAGACCTCCCGTCTGTTCAAATCTCTGAACCTGTTGAGATGGTAAGACAGACAGGCCAGGGATACAATCACAAAACAAAAAAATGGGAATAAAGAAACCCAATAGAAATGCATGGAGGAATGGTGCTTCAGCAAAAGACATTGCTGCTAAATAGACAGAATAGGACAAAAAGGATATCTCTCCAGAGAACTGTCTATTTCTCAACAAATAGTGTAAAAATCCTCTGATTACTGAGAGGTAAGCCCTTCTCTCTGGAGTCAGACCGCGTTACTGATTTCACCTATAAGCGTGTGTGGTCACTCATTCTCTCTCACAAACACACACACACACACACACACACACACACACACTCACACAGACAGAGCTTGGTAAAATCTCCAAAAGTCAATTACTGTTTTTACCCAGTCCTCAAAATTTGGAGATTGAAGGTATCTGCAAGAGGTATATTATATGATAACAGGATGCTAAGAAAAGCATGAAATTGGAAGTGTGTGTGTGTGAGCTCTGTGGGGGAGGGTTGTGTGTGTGTGTGTGTGTGCATATGCTTCGATCACGTGGGTGCTCTGAAAAGGTTGAGCACCCACAGGGAAGGCCAATTAAAAAATAAATGAATAAATAAATGTATTAAAAAACTGCATCTTTTAAAAAAAAAAAAAGGCAACTATTTATTCTATTATTACTTATTATTATCGGTGAACTTTTTAACAACAAATCGCATTATCCATTTAAACTTGTTACAGCTCTGTGCATGTGTAGGCTACATTAAGCTAAACCAACGTTGTTCCATCACGTAGCTAGCGACACAAAACCGAGAGAGATAGCGAGTGTAAAGACAGTCAAAGTGAGGATCCACCACCAGTGATGAATTTGTAGCAGAGCAGTGTTGCATTTGGTTTGGGTGTGTGTCTACGTTGACAGATGACAGTAGCCTGCACCACGGTAATTACTAAAACAAGCACAATAAAAGTGATTTTGTAACAATCTTCACCTTGGTGGTTTTACCTTAATTTGAGCACCCACTGGCAAAAACATAAATCGGCGCCTATGTGTGTGTGTGCATGTGTACGTCCATACAACTATGCTTCTCTCACCCTCAGAACAAGTGTCCCCTCTTCGCCCCAGGTTGCAGTGGCAGCGCGAGCCTCCACTGTCATAGTCGCTGAGACAGAAACTGTCGGGGGGGCACACCGTGTCGTCGCAGGTCAGGTCGTACACCCGAGGCACCTCGCCCTTCCAGGGGGACATAGTGGGGATGGGAGTGGTGGGGGGCAAAGTGGTGCTAGTGGTGAAAGGGGGCAGAGGAAAATAGGATTGTGGGCACAAATGTATGAATACAGTTGGTGTTAGATATCTTCAGTGTCCTACAGAGACATTGGTATTGCGAAAACGTAAACTTTCCAGCAATTGAGAAAAACTGATTTGACACCACTGACACTCATGTATCCATTTGCTGTATCCTTTGCATCATCTGGTTGCTGGTTGTTGCCGTGCACTGGTTGCATACAGTTCACACAGCAATGTCCCGTCTGAGAGTGTCGGCGGGTAGAAGAGCACAAAAAGCACAAATTCCACCGAGGCAAACAGCAACTCAAATGAATGTGGCATTTGAAATGGCCCCTTTTTTGTTTGTCTATATTTTAGGAAAATAATCAAACTCTAAAAAGCAAAATGTTCACTCAAATGTAATGGAACAGCAGTGAGGCCAGCAAATATTGGCAGTTGCAGTTTTTCACAATCGCTAACATCCAATCTGTAATCACACACAAAACTCTCACTTACTATTTTTTTCTACTGTCCATTCTATAGAGTAAAGATGACTCATTCAACACTCAACCAAAAAATGTTGAGTGGTTTACAGTAAAAGGAAACTGAATGATAAAAAAAAACAATGGATTCATTGGATTTCATATTGTCTGTTGTATGCAGGTAGAACTGAAGCATGAAAAGTAATGAAGTTTTTGTAATGCCATCAACTATTTTGAAAGTCATTGTGCTATGATTGACTAAATGTCCTTGGTGGAAGAAAACATGTGCTAGTTGATTTTGAGGGATATTTGCAGTGTTGTGGTGGTATTAGTGTATGTAGAGAATGTTTTTCTTTTTGCATTTTGAAATGTAGAGTTGGTGTTTAATTAACAAAATGTGGTTTTGAGCAGAAAATGAACTATTTGGCTAATTGTGTGAGGTAGGAGTGTTGCTGTGTTAAGAGTTTAGAAAAAAGTATCTAGGTAAACGCTTGTTAGCAATTGTAAAAAACTGTAATGACAGCGCCTGAAAGACAGCTCAAATTGATGTGACATTTCACTACTTCACTAGCTCCTCCTTTATCAAATGATGAAGTGAGAGAGTGTGGAGAAAGCAAATGGTAGGTAGCTTTTAGGGGGAAGTGGATAGCAATCTAGCAAGCAGAGAGCAAGTGGTGTAGCAATATAGCTCCGATAGGTCTCTGCTTCTTCATTTTTTTACCTTTTCTCTCCATAGAAACGTGCATGTACATGATCAACTTTGGCTTAAAAGAAAAGAGCCTTTACACGCACTTGGACACAGTTGATGATACATCGCACCGCCATCTGTTTAATTGTAACTGAACCAAGCAATAACTGTGTTCCCTTCAGCAAAACATATATCACTAACCTGGAAAAACCCCCAACATTTCCAGGGTGTGTGTTACCTGGTAGTGGTGGGTATGGTGGTTGTTGTGGTATCAAGGACGGTGCTCTGCTCTGACGTGGTTGAGAAGACCACATCTAGGAAGTCTGGGAAGATGGAGGAGGAAGTGGAGGAAGCTGGGGTTGCAGTGACGTTGGGAGGAACCACGGTGTTCATGCGGTAAACAACGTTCCGACCAGACGGCGGACCGGATCGGGAGCGGAGCTGGGATTTCCTGCTGTCTTCTTTGATGCCTGGGAATGGCTTCAACTAGGAAGAGGAAGAAGAGAGGAAAGGAAGAAGCGAAAAAAGTCAAATAAGGACACTGAAGACATGTAATAAGTTAGAAAGGAACAAGGAGTGTAATTCTCATTTATGATCAAATTAGTTTTTTCCACTAAGTCTCCCAAGCGTTCATGAGTCAGTAGCAATTATGAAATCTATCTTTTTATCTATTTGTTTGTTTAATTTGATTTTCCAGACTGTTGAAGTGAGGTTTAATGCACCTGAAACTTCAAATATTTGCACCGTTCTCGCCCAGCTCTGGTGTGTGATAACCCACCTCTTCAATAAAGATATCATAGTCAGAGTCGTCAATGTCAAAGCCATCTTCATCTTTGATCCTGGAATCTGTGATGTAACTCTGCCCATAATCTCCGCTGCCAACATCTGATGTGCCTGTTCAAACGATCAGAAAGGATAACTATGATTTTACTTACATGCTGGTAAAGGAAAATCATTTATTTTGTTGATGAAAGTTAAAAAGACACATATAATATTTGCCCTGGGTCACTATGGTGATTTCAACAAGCTAAAATGACAATGCGTATGGGTTCATCAGTTGCATTTCAGCACTTAACAAAGTGGTTAGAGTGAAATGGTTGAATGGTGAAATACATGTGGACAGTAGGTTGGATGGTGAAAGATAAGTCCAAAAATCAAAATGAAACAAAACAAAAGACTTATATTAGAGAGACTGCTCATGTTGTGTTTGTGTACAAATGCAGAGGATAGCCTCCAGAAGGCATTAAAGGAATAATTCACCCAAATTATCCCTTAAAAAGTCCTTAAACTGCCTTAAACTGTCCTTAAACAATGAACAACAATTGCATCCCCAGTTTCATTGTTACATGTGGTTGCACTGTTGCTTTTACCGCTTTTCCTACGTTTTTTCCTACGTAATTGTTTGGAAAATCTTGCAGAATTAACACAGGAAAGACGGCAATGAAAGATGGCTGACAGTTGTGCAGTGTACTGTGACCTCCTGTTAGGAATGATCATGGATATGTGATGACGTTTCACTGATGATGCTTCAATGGTAGAGTATTGATTGTTAACCGAGTTGATGATGATTGGACAGACACTGAACAGTAATAGTACTGGCCCAGTGGGTCTACCTGTTAGCCTGTACCCAGGCTGCTGCACCACGTAGCGGAAAGCCTCTCCTAGAAACAGACCAGCACCATAGGCTGCTCACAACGTACAAAGACATAGCCAGACAGTGGGTCAGTACAGTGAGCACAACGTCCAACAATCTTCTCGGTCAACCAGGCACAGCAGCACAACATTCAGTATTTCACCAGCCAACTTAGTTAGCAACCAAAGTTGTGTTAGGATAGAAACAGCTAGTTGATGAACGGTAGAGAGGCTATGTTTTTTGAGGTAACACTCAGAAAGACTCCACATCTTCTATTTTACCTTCCTTAGTTTTATATATTTGGTATGAATTTTATTTGTTGGGAAATACGCTGTAATATATAGATTTTAAATATTTAGCTACTGATCTCATCCAGAGTGACTTAGAGTGAGTGAGCAGGGAGGAGTTCAGCTAGGAACATAGTGCAAAATATTATAGAAATAATGTTATAATATAGATGTAATATAATACGATATTATAGCACCAGTGGTAAATCCATAATAATTGTTAGAGAGGATGTTGAAGTCCAAGCAGCAATGGGAACCCATTAGCTATAGCAAATAAGTGAGAATAAGTAGTTTAATTGTACCATAAACTATGGACACTGAGGTTTATGGACTATTGACCAGAAGCAATTTATAAAAGGCAATCACAGAGCACAGATAGTTTCAAATACAAAGAAGGTAAAAATGAACTCAGATGCAGAGAATCTGTGGTACTGTATATTGAAAACATAACACAGTACAAACAGAAACAAAGAAGTACATGTTCTCTTCCCTCCTATCCAAACTCCCTAAAGGATAATCTCGTGTTACATAACAACATCCCCTCCCTCTTGTTGCCTTGCAATTGTACTCCCCCATCCATCTTATGTCAAGTTTCAGAAGTTAGTCTGGTTATTCGGCGAGTCGGAGGACTAATATTTAATATATATAGTCGGGGCATGACATTACACAGTATAGATAATGTCTAATTAATCAGATATTCTTAGATAATTCTCAGATAATCAATATTCTTAGCTTGACTTTACAGAGTTCATTAGCACAGCCTAATAACATTAAATCCTGAACACTGGGGATGCCCAAAAAAATCCCTCAGAAAGCTAATCTGCTGTTGTGTAACAGTCCGCCTCACACCATACTACCCCCCTTCCAACCACTATATGCACACACACACACACACACACACACAGTCCATTGAGGCAGGAATGCGTGGTGTGTGTGTGTGTGTGTGTGTGTGTGTGTGTGTGTGTGTGTGTGTGTGCATCGGGGGTGTTGATGGGCAGAGAATGGGTCTGCCATGCCGTCCTTAATCCTGTCTGATGAGACTCGGACATAACCCGCTTTTATCCCCCGCTGAGAAACCACGCTTCTCCCTGTTTCTGCCTCTTTCTCTCTCTCTCTCTCTCTCTCTCTCTCTCTCTCTCTCTCTCTCTCTCTCTCTCTCTCTCTCTCTCTCTGTCTGCCTCTCTCTCTCATTTTATTATCTCATTTTATTTAGTTTCATTTAACTCTGATTTATTATACTGAAGCAGCTTCTCTCTCGCTCTGTCTCTCTGTCTCTGTCTCTTGCTCTCTGACCAAGCTAGCATAGCTTAAGATGCTTAATTCAATCAGCCCAGCTAAACAGTCAACGTAGCGCGTGAAGCAGCAGCCTGTGCATCTGCCCACACACACGGCCTTCTGGAAAGAGTCATGTGGTCAACAGGTCTTCAGGTCAGAGATAAAAAACTCTGACTTGAAAGGGAGTAGGTAGCTGGACAGGGACGTGTGTGTGAGTGTGTGGTGGCTGGGAGGTTGAGGTTGAGGTTAATCTTGGTGGCCATGTATAGTCACCACCTTAGCCAACACGCACACACACACACACACACACACACACACACACACTCACACAGGTCCTTTCCATCCTGTCAGCTCTTTTGTCACATATGTGTTCAAACTAACACATTAAGCCCACTAAGCTTTGTTGGCATTAGCGCTTATGTCTGCACGTAAACTGCTCGAACGTCACAGCCTTCAGTCCATTAAGACAATACTGGTGCTGTGTCTGTGTGTGTATATGTGTTTACTGTGTGTGTGTGTGTGTGTGTGTTTCTGTGTGCGTGTCCTCACATTTTAATATCAATCAGACTGAAATGCCCCCTCCCCCACATTACCACCGCCATCCTACTACATCAAAAATAATAAAGTAAATGCTCCATATCTCCATCCGTGTATTTAAGGCCCCAGTCAGAAAATTCACTGACACACAAACAGGCGCTGACCTACATTCATGCAGAGAGAGGCAAACACCATGGCAGGTTGCACATTTTGCTATGTGAAAACCTTGTAATTCCATTTAATGCTTTCTCTTCACATTTTTGTAATGAATGGTTGCTACTCAGTTTTTCCCGGTCATCCTGCTGTTTGGGGGTGTGAGGTTTTCATTTGATGTCAGTGATATGTTGACTGAGGATTCAAAGTTAGTTAAAGATGCTGCATGTAGGATTTTTGCATGAACATATTGTGAAATTAGTTGTGATGGCACATGCTAGCAAAAGATTTTTTTTTTTAAACTGTTGCTTTTGCTACTGCCAAGAATCCCAGCAATGAACTGCTTCATGCTTGTTTCCAATTTGGGAATTTTCAGGCTTAATTGCCTGTGAAATTGATGAAAACCATGCCAGTACATTGGCAAATAAATGAAAAGAAGCTGGCATGGGAAAACTAAACTATGTTGATAGGTAGTTTACAGATGTCGCAGTGCAGAGCGTAGTGCTAATGGTTGTTACTATACCATCCTACACGGTTGCAACTTCATCTCAGCAGTGTATTTTAAAAGCGTGGCCATTGTCTCCACAGTAATATTGGGGTTGCTGAGCATAGCACGTTTTATTTGGAGGAGGAATTTGGTGACATGAGCAAACCCGGGTTAGTCCTATTTGGGCTTGTATTGAAACTAAGACCTAGCTGGCTCTGTTTGGACATGTAGTTTCTAGTAATGGTCTTACCAAGGGTGCGCACAGGGTTGTTGATTTGGCTTGGTGGGCTAACTCCGTGCACGTTGACGGCCCTCACAACAAACTGGTATTCAGTGTCCGGTATTAACCCCTTCAATACCATGGAGTTGGCCTCAATGGGTTCACGGATATACGTCCACTCCGTGTCCATTTCTGGTCTGAGAAAGAGAGAACATCAGTTATAAATTAACCATACCAGCAGCACTAAAATATATTAAAAATAAGAGAAATGATTAAATCTTCATATATTTTTGACATTTTCCAATACATTATCAATCATTTAACATGGTCCAAGGGTCATAAGCATTTTAATTTTACTGGGAAAAAATGTCCAGATAAAAAGGTTGTTCAAGACTATTTAAATATACAATATACCCAAAGTTAGCATGTGGATAATGTTGGCTTGGCTTTCATCCAAATCAGGAGGTCCCAGACGAAATCAAACACTAAAGTTGCAATATCAAAACCACGAAGGTTTATCCAATTAGACACTAGTGCTACATTGATAGCACTGCCAAACATTACTACTCACATAAAATACCACTAATATAAAATCAATAACTGTGTTTTGAGGATTATGTGGTGCATTTGTGAGGGATGTTCCAGGATTTAGTTGTACAGATTATCTCTCATTTGACCTCTTCATCCTGCCTCTTCATCATGTGCATACCACTAATTACAAAGCGTGTAACGACTATTCTGTAGTGTACTGTCGTTCTGTATGAAACATTTTCAGTCAAACAAAAATTGTTCATTGCTTTTCAAACTAAAGAGCAGGGCCTTGGCTGATTTTCCATGTGCTGTCACTGTTTTTGAGGCTGTTAAATCAAGTGCATTGTGTGCAATTCATACTGTGTATTTAAAACAATTTTCAAGCATTTTTTACTTAGGTCTGATGAGAGAATTGTAAAAAAGTAGAGCAATCAACACCATCATGAACTCTTGAACTTCTCTTTCTTGCTCTCCCTATCATCCTCAACTTCCAAGCTGCCATCCATGTCCTGATTTTGGCGAATAGGACAGACGCCTGGAGCCACTATTTGTTGAATAGAGTCATCTTCACCGCCATTCAATGTCTCTCTTCAGCAAGATTTCTTTTGATGTGTGGGGGGAAAGATCTGAGTCTGAGATGGCTCTTGTTTGAGGAAAATGCCCCCGCATGCAAACACAGACACCACTCATGTAGAGTAACTGACAGTTTCTCTCTCTCTCTCACTCTTTCTCTTAGTCTCAGGGGTGTGATCTGGACAGTCAAGTGTGATGGTACTCGGTATTATTCTTTTTGATCGCTTTTCCTTCATTTTTTTTTATATCTTTACGAACTTTCTCTCTTTCTGTCTGGCAAATCATCAGACACCCCCACTCCAGACTTTATTATTTCTGACCTCAACTTCCGTGACATTACAGCCTAAGGACTAGTCTAGACATAGGAGGTCCTCTGTGTATGTTTGTGTGTGTGTGTGTGTGTGTGTGAGAGAGAGAGAGAGAGAGAGAGAGCCTGACTACTACTACAATGCTGAGAATGAAATTCATTCTTTCTCATGTCCCAAGTGATCCCGATGTCAAACCAAGGCGGGTTACACTGAACAGACCAGCTAGAAGCTCACGCAACGCAGCGTAAAAGAGATCAGTGTGCTACGTATGAAACTGTATCGTGTATAAAGAGAGCTCATGAAAAGTGTTAAACAGATTTGAGTTAAGACAATGAGTGAATACAGAGGTTTTGGGTAGTGAGACTGAATATGCACCCCCCCCCGCCCCACACACACACACACACACACACACATTGTAAAGGGATTTAATGTACAAATGTCGATCTTTTATTGTGATGCTTTGGCACTGTTCTTTACTTAAAAGCCAATAAAGCACTCTGGTTGAATTGAAGTGTAAACAACTATCAAAAACGTTCATTCTGCTCAAAATGAATCAGTCTTTCAACAGCTCGTCACACAGCATTTCTAGGAAAACCAAACACACACGCATACACTCACACACACACATACGACTGCGCAGTCCTGAGGCAGCGGTACAGCGTGTCTTGTTCCAGAGCAAAGTGGTTGTGATTTAAAACCTTTGAGTCTACTGCTGAGGCTGCTGCTCATCAATCAGGTATCTAGTGGGTTTGTGACAATATATTCATTGATGGTTAATGGCCTTATGTAATGTAACACTGACACAGTTTTCACTGCCATGTTGCTGCCCCCTCCCCCCTTCCTCCATTTAAGAAAATGATCTTCTGCTTTATTGTGTAATCTGTGGTTGTTTTTGTAAACCGACGTGTGCATGGGATGTTGATCTCTGCTGAGAGTGCAGAATGTTGTACACTCATTAAAAATGAACGAATAAACATTTACCTTATTCACAGTCCATCCCTTATGACTTACCTGATGTAAGCCACCAGGAAGTGAAGGACAGGTGCGCTTCCCTCGCTCTCTCCTTGTTTCCATGACAACGCTAGCTCTGTGTCAGAAACAGCCGCGACGACAGGCTGGGCGGGGGGTGACGGGGGCATGCACATTTCTATTGGAAGACAAATTGAAAAACATTGAAACATTATATTAACAATGATGCTACAATAGAAATAATAACATTAAAATGTATTCCTATACGTCACCATAGTAACACCATAAAGGAGAGAAACATCACAATTCAATGGCCCTTTTACCATGTGTGTGTATGTGAGAATATACAGTATGCATGAAAGCTTATGCCTGCACAAGTGAACACGTATGACTTACACAGGGTACATGCATGTGTGTGTTCTTGTGTGTGTGTGTGCTGACAGGAAAACGTGTGTGTGTGTGTATGTTCTTGCGTGCATGCAGCATACACACACTACCATATTCTTACCATGTGGTGCAGTGATGACATCTCTGGGCATACTGGGTCTCCCTTCCCCTGCCCAGCCATACGCCCCAACGCTCACTCTGTACTGGGTGTTCACCTTTAGGTTACCAATCTCCACATCCTAGAAGACGGTGGGGTGTGGCAGGTAGAGGGAGAGAGAGAGAGAGAGAGAGAGAGAGAGAGAGAGAGAGAGAGAGAGAGAGAGAGAAAGGAGAAAGGAGGGAAGTGGAGGAGTAAATTATGATTCTTTCACACACAGATTAGTGAGAAGCACGTTAAATCTGTCCAGAAGTAAAGACATGCTAAAAATGTCAACTGTGATGGAGAGCAGTAGCAGGTTGGCTGAATGATACTCACAAAGCTTGCTTGTCCATCAAACTGCCCCTTTGACAAAATAAGAACAGAGATATTCAGTAATCTTTGAATGGCATTAATTTAACATAACATTATAATTGCCATGCGTAAATGTGTAAGTACAACATACTGTAAGTAATCTGTATTTCACCCTACGACTACTCTAGCCTTAAATAGTGTCATGAAATTAGTGATTTTCTAAGTTTTGGTCTCTTTAATGTATCAGTAAAAGTTAAATGTTGCTTTTTACATGCAGATTTCATCCCCATATTATCCAAAGTGAAAGCCAAAAGCAGATTGGTGAGGATAATGATTATAATGGGAGCAGTGTCATTTTTTGCTAGAATTTTCACCCCTGATTTGATAACAATATATTAATGAGAAACTTCTGCACTTATTGCTGTTAAAACTCTCAGTGTACTCACAGTGGTCAGCATGTCTAAGCTAAGAGGCACCTCCAGCGAGGAGGCTGGACTTTGACGGGTGTTTCTCGTCTCTGTGTAGAAAACCTGAACACACACACACACACACACACACACACACACACACACAGATAGATATAAAACATATGGTCAGAAAATATACAGCAGAGGAATTACCTAATAATATTTAAGCTAACAATTTAAAAGGTGTCACAAAATCTGGCGGTAGTGTCAGCGATAGGTTTGGCATTCATAAACAGCATGTTTGAGATGTTTGATTCAAGCAGCGAGTCTTAATGACAAGAAGAGACGCCTTCTGGTCAAGCACTCTGGTTGATTGACAGGGCAACGTAGCAGTATCTCACTGACGACAACACATTATCAAGACATGTGGCAGTGACAATGGAAGAGCAGGCATCAAGAGGAGGAAATACTATGAGAAAACAGGATTATGTATGTGCTTCCTTAGTGATTGGCCAATTGAACACACATGCTAATCGGTGAGTTGTGGGTAGCTAGCTAGCCAACTAATCCTCTTAGTGCAGACATATGGTCAAAAGCAGAGCACACACAGTCAAACTGATCTACATTTCATTAATGGCTTCCTCAAAACAAACACTAGGAAGGGATGAAGGAAGGAAGGATGGAAGGGAGGTTCAGGAAGGAAGATTCATTTGTTACTGAGTATCTCCAGCTCTGTGTCAGTATGATTTAAATATAGTGTTTTGCTCTTCCATGTGATCATTTGTCTACTGATGGATAAAAGAGGGACTCCTGGTTACAACACTATTAGGTCTATTATTACACTATTATTACAACAAAAAAGTGAGATGATGTTGGAAGGCAAGGGCAATAAAAACAACAGTTGATTTCTGTTTAGGATTCCTCAGTGAAGGCTGCAGATAAGATTGTCTAGTTCCAGCAGAAGAACAAACTGCTAAGGCCTTATTTCTAGTTCAGAACATAAAATAATAGTGCACAAACACAAACTTTATCTGGCAATCCAAGTAACGTGAAAAACAATATGAAGAGAAGAAAATGGAAGTATCTGTTTATTGATTAAAACATATTGCTTTCCACGAGTAAAGCAAACACCACTGCTGTTCTCAACACACTGGTTGTCCTTCAGGGAATGTTGACTAGAGTGGAGCAAACACACACACACACACACACACACACACACACACACACACAAAATCACTCAATCAACAAAGCACTAAGAGTTTGAGTGACCGCATCTTTCAGTCCAATACTGCCTCTGAAAAACATTAATTTGGCTCTGTGAATGGGTTCCTTCAAAATACCAGGAATTTCCAAATGTCAAGCCAGCCCTCAAGGCCAACTCGCTGGACATGAGTTTGACAGGCACCTCAAAAGCAGACCGGTGGAGCTATCTGAACCAGCGGCTTGCAGAGAAAGTGGCCTCTCATGCAGAAAGAAAAACAGAGGAAATTTGATTTATGACATATCTGGTAAGATATTTTGATGTTTGTTGGGTTATGCATTTTGAAAGAGAGCTCTATTGATGAACGCATGAGGCCACATATACACTACATGGCCAAAAGTATGCGGGCACCCCTTCTAATTAGTGGATTTCAGCTATTTCATTGTTGACAGGTGTGTAAAATCAAGCACACAGCCATTCTTCTCCATAGACAAGAGACTGACAGTAGACTGGCAGTAGACTGGGCTGTACTGAAGAGCTCAGCTCAGAGCTCAGAGAGCTTTCCACATGGCACTTTTCCAACAAGTCAGTTTGTGTTCTGCCCTGCTAGAGCTGTAAGCAACTGTAAGTGAGGTTATTGTGAACACAGCCTTGACCTCAACCCCATCCAACACCTTTGGGATGAATCGGATTGCCGACTGTGAGCCAGGCCTGATCGCCCCAACATCAGTGCCCGACCTCACTAAGGCTCTTGTGGCTGAAGGGAAGCAAATCCCTGCAGCAATGTTCCAACATCTAGTGGGAAGCCTTCCCAAAGGAGTGGAGGCTGTTATAGCAGCAAAGGGGGGATCAACTCCATATTAATGCCCATGATTTTGGAATGAGATGTTCGACGAGCAGGGGTCCACATACTTTTGTCTATGTAGTGTATGTTGTCAGCCCCCTGATGGTAAAGCCTAAGGTTTTCTCAAATACAACACAGCTGCAGCAAGTTATGGCGGTGAAATGTCATATCCAAAACATATCCAAAACTTTTCCTCTTATACCAGTAGCTCTTTCTAGCATTTTTCTATCTTGTATGATCACATTGCACTTAATGTTACATTTCCAAGTAATTGTTAAGTAGGAATTTCATGACTTGTGTAGTGTATGTAAGAGTTAAAATGGCTGATAATCAATGACACAGAATTAATTTGTGTTGGGTACCTGTGAAATAATCATCATACCCTATGCCATAAACGTCTGTTTGTTTATATGATTAGCCTACCTTGTATCCAGTAATGGTGCTAACATGGCGTCGGGGCATCTTCCATCGTACGCTGAAGGCCGTGCAGTTGACTGTCTCCAGCTGAATGTCCAACGGAGGACTCAGACGATCTGGGTTACACACAGAGAGACAACATCATGCCAACAGCATCAATGCGGGGAAAGTGGATACAAGGTGAAATAGATAAGTAAATAGCTGTTTGAAAAATACAGATCAATTATTTTACCCATCAGTCAGGGACTACGTACTGCATCAGTATGAGAAGGCAGCTGCACTGCAGTGTTTATTAGACATCAGACACAAATATGACACAATAGAATCTCACAATCCTGATTACAAGGTCAGCATAAAACCAAATTAAGCTGAATTAAAAAATAAACTAATAAAACCCATTTAAAAACGTTGCAATTAAGTGGTTAAGCTTACAAAATCCTATCATTTCAACCTTAAAGACATTCTATAAATATGAAGCATATACAACCATAATGGGTGACATCAATTTTCAACATATGTCAAAAGCCTGAACATTGGCCAAAAGAATTGGCCTGCAGATTTAATGATGATAATGATCTATGCTCATCATGGACCAAGGTCAATCCATTACAATACCTTTCTACACAGCCAATGGTAGTCTGGACAGAGAATAGGTGTCCAAATGGTTGAGGTGGAATGATTAAGTCTATATTACAAAACCCTTAAGTCTCGTTGAAGGGTGAAAGAATGGCCACTTCAGATGACATAACATACAGCCTGATATAATGGCTTATGATGTTATTACTTTCATGGTCTCAGGTAGAAAGGTATTAAGCCCTGGGAGCTTGTATGACACTTCAACAGGTCAAGATGGTGCATCCAATGTCCACTGGTGCCCTGAATGCATTTCAGACTGTTCTCAGATATAGGGACAAAAAAAGGAGCTATCAAGAACATGGCTTCGATGGAGAAACAAGACCGGAAAGGGCCCCTCAAGAGCAAATTGTGTAACGTCCCTTAATCCGTCTGCACGTTTCAATTATAATTTACCTTTTGATTAGGGTTAATGTTTGGAAACCGTTTCATCATTGTAAGCTTATGGAGCATCGCAGGATTCAATCCAAAAACAATGCGATATCAGCCGTGGTCTGACCTTCCCGTCTGACAGAATTCACTGGTATAGATTCTGACTAGGATCAAACCAAAGACCAAATATAGCAAAGCAGAGCGCAGTAAATGGAAATCTCATGTAGGGATGCCACCTCTCCACTTATCTTTATCTCCCCTCTTCTCCTATAGCTGCCTCTCTCCTGTCCTCCACTCTTCTCCCTGCTTTTCCAGTGGAGCGGGTAATTCAGTATGTCAGTTGAATTCCTTGATCATCCATATCTCCCCAGGGGTGTGGCCCTGTCAACCTATGGTTTAGCTGAACTCATAGAGTGAACTTATATAGCGCTTTTCTAGTCTTTCCAACCACTCAAAGCGCTTTACATTACATTCATACACTGGCTACCATGTAAGGTGCCAACCTGCACATCAGGGGAATCTAATCATTCATACACACAGCTTCGGGAGCAATTTGGGTTCAGTATCTTGCTCAAGAACACTTCGACATGCGGACTGGAGGAGCCCGGGGATCGAACCTCCGATCTTCTGATTAGAGGACTACCCGTTCTACCTCCTGAGCCACACACACTTAACTCTTCACTCTGTCGTGGTGATTGAGCCCAGCCATCCTCCAGAGAAACCTCATTTTAGCCATTTGTATCTACGATCTCATTCTTTCAGTCACTACCCAGAGCTCATGGCCACACACTTGCAAATAAGACCCACAGATATCTGAACTCCTCCAGTAAAGAACTTCAAACTTGAAGGTGCTGACCCTCATCCAGACCGTGTCACACTCAGATGGAAATTGCTCCGAAGTGCACTGGAAATCACAGGGGCAAGACGCATCCTTGTCAGAATGCAGCTGCCACCTTGAACAACCTTGACATCATGCCATAAGTGCAAACACAATTCTCACTCCTCCATACTCCATACTCCTGCAGCACGTCCAACAGGATACTTTGGGGAACACGGTCATAGACCTTTTCCAAATCCACAAAAACATGTAGAGAGGATTAGCAAACTCCCATGACAACTGAGTTATCTCTGAGAGGGTAAAAAGTCGGCCCACTGTTGCATGGCTTGGACGAAATCCCCATTGTTCCTCCTGAACCTAAGGCCTAGCAGCTGAGGCTCAGGGGGTAGAGCGGGTCAGTCCGCTAATCAGAAGATCGGTGGTTCGATCCCCGGGCTCCTCCAGTCCGCATGTCGAAGTGTCCTTGGGCCTTATGTGTATGAATGGTTAGATTCCCCTGATGTGCAGGTTGGCACCTTACATGGTAGTGCCCTGCCATCAGTGTATGAATGGGGTGAATGTAGTGTAAAGTACTTTGAGTGGTTAGAAAAGCACTATATAAGTACAGTCCATTTACCATTTTACCTAGCCATCGGCCAGATTCTGGTTTCTAGCAAAGGCTTTTGTGTGCCAGTTACAAAGATCGTGTAACACATCGTGTTGATTCTGCGACGACACTTTAAGACCCAGTCATGTGGAACTGCTGCTCCTGTCGGTTCTGACTCACCCAAACGTGAATGAGCAACAACACACACGCTGTGCCATCCTTGCATGTGGCTCAGGGAATACTTTGAACATCTGAGGGGATGTGTGCTCTCACATTTGTCAGCGCCATGATCATATGAAAAATTTGCCTCACGTATTGATTGAATCTGGTCATCAATGCCTTTCAGTTAACAATGTTTTATGTAGCATGTGTATAATTTGCACTAACTGCAGTCATTTGAAGCTTTTAAGCAAATTTTCAAACAAATTGGTTGCGTAGAGAAAGCCTCTGTGAAATATTAGGATCCCTTAAATATGTTCCAGTGTCCAAAATGTGTCTAATTGGAGGTAAATGCAGTCACAATCTTGATAAAGGGCATGGGCACTGTCTACGATTTAGCCTCTTTCCTAGTAGCGCAAGTCCTGTTATTTTTGGCCTGATAAGATTCAACAGGACATTAAGTGTTGACATTCTCCCCTGTTTTAGAATGGGACAAGAAGGACCTCAAACCATACTTCCAGAGTGAAAACAAGAACTGCAAATGTCACTGGCAATCATCAAGACAGCGCTACGGCCCTCTGCATGGCAGTTCCTACTGTGGTGAGTTTTCTCTGCTGACAGACAGCTGTACGAGTCTGCCTGCTATGGCCCATGGGTCTGAGAGAGTGCGTGAGAAAGAGAGAGACAGAGAGATGGAGACAGGCTGAAAGTGAGAAAGAGAGAAGGTGGGAAAGAGAGAGAAGAAGGGGGAGAGAGAGACAGAAAATGAAAGAAAGCGGCTGAGGCAGGAGGAGTGTTGAGTGTTGAGAGAGAATGACAAAGAATGATACAAACAAGGAGAGATGGAGGGAGAGGGAGAGAGAGAGAGAGAGAGAGAGAGAGAGAGTCGGCTAGAAAGTGTCATTTTGCTCTTGAAGGAATCAACACGCAGGAATGTTCTACCCATGAGGGTCAAAGCAGCAGACTGACATGTGCCATGGGGGTGTTGTCAGTCTAAACTGGAATCTTTCTTTCTTTTTTTTGCATTTGTCAACACAAATGACAACATTTGTTCAGAAGAAAGGTGTTCCACTACCCTCTCTGTCCTCATTTCCATCTCCCTTCGCTCGCCATGCCTTCAAGGTGAAAGAGTTTTATACAACTCAGGTTTCTTTTCAATGTAATGTCATTGTGTAAACACTGTTCACTTACCAATTCATAGCACAGTGAATAGAGTGAGGCACAATACAGTTGTGCTTAAATGTGCTGTCCAGTGCTGAACTGAAGGCACTTTAATGGGAAAAACGTTTTCTTATGGTGAAATGGTCACAGCAGCATGTTGTTGTACTGCAATTATTATCACAATGTTGTTAAACACAGGGATGTAGTGGAGGGGAAACTGACCTTAACCAAGTTGATAGTAAGTAGCATTAAACTGATGTAAGCGACATGAAGATGGGGTCTTTCAAGGGAAAAAAAGGGGTTTTATAAAAACATATTTTTTTATATTGATGAGCACAGCATTTCCCACCTTTATCAACTATATCACACGGGTCATTAAGTCATTTATTACAGTCAATTTGATTAATATTGACATGTAGGCTAAGTAAATTTCTGCTAAAATGTCATGTTCCATAAAATAAGTATTATTAATTATTAGAGCATGCTTAAAATAACAGTGAAATGACAATGTTTGTCATTTCAGTTAAAAATGTCACTGATTTTAAAGACCACAGTGATTAAGGCTCTGGTGTGTAATCAAACAAATAGAAAGTTGGCAAAGGTTTGTCGTAAATGCCTGCAGGGGAAAATGAACTGCTGCCATCATCCAGCATGTCATTATATCCTACAAATAAATCTATATAATGTGATTCATTCAAAAATATGTTTTTAAAATATATATTTTAATAAATAAAAACTAAATAAATCAATACATAAAGAATGTAGATGTTGGTATTATTATCATTATTATTACCACCTTATCACCCTTCTGGAATCAAATTAACTTACCAGATCTCCGAGCATTTGATCTTCTTCCGCAAAAGCAAACGTTGACCATGCATATTGCGAAGAGAAGTAAGTATAAAAGACTCCTTTCTTTACTTGCAGATTCCATGTCTTCTTTTGGTCGAAAGTTTAAATAGTCAAACGCTCATTTCAGTCACACATTCAAACAGGCCTGCAGCTAGAAATGTTTCGGCAAAAAAAAAGGTTTTATCCAACAAGTTGGCGCAAACGCCATCCAAAGAGAGGCAAAACTAAACGGGAAACGGCTGCTGTCCGAGAGGAAAGGGCAACTACGGTTTGACACTGATAAGATTACAGTCTGCATAAGATCAGTGGGTTGGACACGTTAACGAACGGACGGATGGGCAATGTGCCCGAACAGGCGCACGGACGGATAGGAGAGGCTTGTCCCGACAATTCACGCGTAATGCGTAAAGACTTCAACAGTTGCATACGGGGGCGCAAACATTTTTACGCACGTTTTTGCGTTTGACGCCCCGGTCGCGTCTTTAGACAGCAGATGAGATGAAGAGCGAAGTGAGGAACGTGGGGCCATTTAGAACTAAGAGGATAATAAGAGTCTAATCTGCACGCTGGACACAGATGGAGCGCGTGTTTTGATGCAGGAGCAGGGTAGACACTGCAACTAGGGGGACTATGCTTGTGCGTGCGTGTTTAAACATAAACAATTAATCTGTAAATACAATAAATACAACAGGCATTGTCCACATTATATAAAGTGACGAGTGATGTGTTCTTGGTTTTGGTCTTTGCTGCCAATACCTCAACAATGAAATGAATGCGAAAAGAGGCATTTCATTTTGAGCAACAGGCAAGAGGAATGGTAAACTCTCTCCCATTGTCTCTGGGTGGGTGGGGGGGCAGACAGATAGCAGTGTTTGCAGGAGAGCTCAGCCAAATTGCTTAAACTTAACTGACCCTTGATATCAGATGCATTTTATTTTCTTTATCAAGCTGGACCAGAAAGGGAGGGCAAGCAACTAAAAAATGAAAACGCTTGATTCTTAAACATTCGTCCCTGGTTCTGTGTGTCCAACAACACATTTTGTCAGACGTCCCCATGCTGCTAAACTACATGCTGCTAAACTGGTAAACTGTGCTGTAGCCCAAGCTTTTCCTCTGGGGAATCCACACTTTCAAAACATTTTTTTCTGTCAATCCATTTTTATGTCCTATTGTGTATGCTAATCTAACAAAATCTACCCTAGATTTAAAGCAAATAACCTCTTGTCTGAATGTGTATTATTCGGTCCTGAAACATGTTGGATATTGCAGGTATGGCATTCATTTCTGAGACAAGCATATTCTCTTGGCAGACACCACCTTAATGCAAAATCAGTATTCACAATCCCTCAGATGTTGAAGCCATCAATTTTGTACAGAATCATTTGAAGATCCATTTTGATTAAATTGTGATCCAACTTTTTGGTCCTGACCCAGACTTAAAAAAAACACTAATAGCTGAGTCTTCAGATAGGAACATGTGTTTAAAGTAAATTGCTAGACAGCGAGGCTCAGTGTAAGCTACTGCAGATGCTCCCCTAGTATTGCAGGTTCTTTGTACTGTTAAATCAGACACATACAATGACTGAGGTAGTAAAGATAATTGGTATGGTATGAAAAATACCTCTGCCAGCATCTATTATATATTTACCACTACTTGTTGGACTCATGTAGTGTGCATAAGACATAATGGCATTTTTTTTATCCCGGTTCACGTATCTCTCTACCAACTTTGCTTTCTTTTTTGAGTATCGCTGAGGCAAGAAATAACATACTAAAATACTTCAGGGGTGTGGATTGCACACTCTCACTTTGATAAAAAAGAGACAGTGGGTCATGGTAGACCCTTAAAAGGAAGGTGACACTGGAAGGGTGAGTGGACGTAAACACGCTTAACCATGTGTTTTTATTCCATGACTGGATAAAAAAGAGGAACCAAACATGCCTGTGCCTTGCTCGGTTGTACAACCAGATCACGGCCCAACAAGGGACGTTATAAATGTATAATGATTTTGCATCAGGTTACACACAATTTGAAAACCAGATTATACAATAATGTTAGCATAGTTCAGCCAGTTGAAGGGTGGAGGAATGTTTCTAACACGCCGCTGTCCATGTGGGCTTCAAAACTTTGATATTGAGTAACATACGATTCCTGTTCTTCAACGTCAGCCATGGATTCAACCAATAACTGTGCACAGTCCCATTCATTGCAGCATCTGTGCAATATCTGTACATCCACCACCAGTCACTGTTAGCTGGTGTCTCTCCAGCCCCTCTGTCTCTCCCAGCCACTCTCCCCCGGGGAAGCTGCTTGACTCGACAGTTGTAGTTTTCAAAATCACTATACTGGGATTTGTGACGTAATTTTGACGTAGCAACACCTGAAACCCAAACTTTCGCAAATGAAAATACCCGAGCAGAGTTCTTATTTCCAGTCAGAAGCACTGACACCCTTATGTTCACCTAAAGAACGACTATCCTATATTAGATATATGTTGTTGTTTTTCCTTTCAGATGTCGACTGATCAACATGACAACTGCACAAGGAAATCTTTGCGCCAATGATCAAGCTCCTGGCAACCGATGATAACACCACAAAGACCTTGGTCCGTGCATGGAGTATAATTCATCTGCAGTTGTTCACGTTGTGTAATGAAAAATGCCAGTTCAGGGACCTTCGGGACAATGTGTGATAATCACTCTTATTGTAGGGTTCAGACTTGTGTTGATTTCTATTCTGCTCTCTTCCATCCGCATCCACCTCCATATTCACATCATTATCTGCTACTTAACATAACGGAGTACCTTTTCTGTGTCACAGCAGGTCAGTTCTGATTATTCTAGTTCCTTTGACCTCTATTATCATTAACCCTTCTACAGAAGTCAGAGTGTGTTGTAATGGGTGAAATACCATCACTCTATCAACAGAGAGAAGATATTGGAGTTTCTACGTCGACGATCATACATTTTCGACAGATGTTACAAAGCACCAAATATTTTCAGGACCAATGATTTTTAAGGTCAGTGACTTGAGGAAAGCAGACATAATCTTTGCTTGCTCAAATCCTATTCTGTGACTTTGAACTCTTGCCCTGCTCTGGCCACCGGTTTTGAGCCCTGACGTACAAGAAAAAAGCTCTAGACAATCCTTCATTCTCTGTGCTGTAGTGGATGTCCCTCGTGAGTAAGTAACCTTACTCTTCTCAGACTTGTGGAATTGTGACTTTCAAAATCACGTGTATCATGCAGCCTGGTAACCCACCTGAAAGAATTTCAATAGTATGGGTTTCAATGGCGTTGATGGTCAAAAATGGTCAAATTTAAAGATATTCAATATCTGTTTAAAATGTCAGCTATGGGCACTTTCAATCCAAAAATATCGGTATCAGTTTCGGCTTTTAAAAGCCCATATTGGTCTAACTAAACCAAAATGAGTCTTGGGTCTGTCTATGGTGACGGACTGGCTCTGTTTATGCTTGTGTGTGTGTATCTCATGTATGTACCTGTGCGTGTGTGTGTGTGTGTGTGTATGTTCATGTTGGTGTATTTATCATATGACTGGTCTCATCATAAAGCACCTCCCCCTCTTCAACCTCCATCATCATCCCTTCCCTAGCGCCTAACCCTGCTGAGACCCGGGGACTAAGGCAAAACCAGGCATGATTCAGAAAGGAAATTGTTGAATTCATTGGCCCAGGCTGAACCTCACTGTTGTTTTCTTCCATGGAAATGGGTTATGGAAGGGAATATAGTTATTCAAAGGAGCAAAGTTCTCCTGGGGTGATGTGGAATTATTGAATAAAGGCAATAAGGGGTGTAGTACCCTTAGTGCCATGGATTTATATAGAATGCTTTTGCTGCTATAAACTCTGTAGACCAACATTAGCCTGATATTGTATGTGTTCATATTTATCACTTGTACACACTTTTCCTGTATTGTTTTTGACATCCAGCAAATATAGTATTTATTATACAAAGTCAACCTTTTGTATTTTCACATTTGCAGAGATAATTAATGTGCAAGGCTTAAGCTAAATCAAACACTGTACAACGAGTCACCAACGCCAGAACTTAAGCTTTGTCAAACGCATTTTGTCATATAAATAATTATCACACAAACAATGTTTTTATCTCACAGCCCAATATTGTTGCTCATCATAACAACATTATAGGAGTCATTGTTCTTCTGGGTACCAATTTTCTCTTTCTCATTAATTAAAAGCTTCCTGGAACCAAGAGGCAAAACAGCACTCTTCCCAAATCATAGCACCCATGCAAGCTAGCACACATAATAGCTTGGTCCAAATGAAAAAATGACTCATTACTTGGTATTCTGATCAGAAACAAGCGAATAAACAAGTTTGGTGCTTTAGAAAATTGTTTCTCTCAGGGGAGCAAACACTGCCCCGTTGTCAAAAGGATCTAACATAACTTTTTATATGTGTTGAGAACTAATTGGTTATTTTTCACCAGATCAGAAAACTCAACAAAAACACCAAGGTAAATTGTTTTTATGTTTTATTTGCATTAGTTGTGTTTTATCCGTTTTGTCCTTTACCGTGTACTTTTCTGTTATGCTGTCATCGCCTCTCCCTCCTCTCCTCACCTGTCTCAGTTTATTATGTTAACATATTAAAAGACATAGATAGATGTACCATGCATATGAATAGAAATGATGAACAGTAATATACATTCTTGTGGAATAATATTTTCAATCATTTTTAAATGAACATGCCATGACGCACAGCCAAACCACACACATGTAAAGAACAAATGGCAACACACAACCACACACGCAACTACACAAACAAACCTCAGCCATATACATCAAACGTGGCTCAGTGTGCCTATATATAGTACTATTAGCAATATTTGACTGGTATTGGTCCTGGTGGTTTAATGGTTAATGGTTGGATTATTTCATGGAAGAGATTCTCCTCTGTCATGCTCACCTAGTTATATGGTTAGGTAACCCTCCATTCGCTTAGCGAGCACTGCATTTTGTTAAACACCCCATGAAACAGAAATAAGAGCTTCATTCATGATAAGTGGTCGTGTTGAAAAACAAACACATATATGGGCAGGAGTTTCACTCACTGAAGAGCAGGGTTGTGATTACATAGATCCCATGGCCACTAATTCCTTTGAAACGAGCCCCCAGAAGAGCACCTCCAACTCTTGTTACGTGTTACGTGCCTGAGTGCAAGATGAGTCAAAATTACAATTATTCACTTCTGAGAATGACACACCTTCTTCTCAGGTAGCTCCTGCATCGAAATCAGACAGGTGATGTAAGACGTAGCCTTCTTAAAAAAGACAACTTGGAAAACAAAAACATTTGCCTAGGGACCCGGGCTTTTAGGTTTAGCCTGCTTATTACAAATGTCTCACTTTCTTCACCATGAAGCAATTAACCTTGATATCTCACCATTATGTCTTGACAGTCATGACAGTTTTCTCTCTAGAATGACACATCTGAGGAGAATGCATGTGCCCTTACTGTTGTGTGTACCAGAGTGTTGCAGCAGTAAACAGTGCCCCCTAGTGGCAGCAAGGCACAAGCAAAGAATGAACTGTCTAGACGCTCTTGGTGTGTTGTGGAGGCTGACGGGCAGTATGACATGTGAAAATGGTTATGAGGTTGGACTAAAACCCATGAGATGTGAGTGCATGGTTACACTTTAACCCAGTCAGCCATCAAAATGCCCACAAAAGTAAACAAATTATATAATTACATAATAATTACAGTGCTTAAACAATACACTGTAAAAACTGCAGCATACCAGGATATGATGAAACTGACTGGGTCAAGGATTAAATAATTACATGAGTAAATGCACAAACAAACAGACAGACAAATAAATAAATATCAGCTAACTGGCACAATGTTTGGTTCATGGTGTGGCAGGGGGCGCTGTTTAGAATCAAGTCAGTCATACAGCTAAATAAAACAGGGTTAGGTGGTGTGAGGAAAGAGGGCTGGATTGGTTTAACAATAGAGCAAGGGCTTTTAAACTTTTTAGCCAGTCCAGAACATAAATGTTATGTTCTCATGTTTATGATCCATGATCTTTAAAAACCTTTGTCATGTGAGGCTCCAACAATAGGTCAAATGTCCCATTTTGGGTCCAGACAGGGCAACATTTTAGTTTAACTTTAGTACGATTTAATCACCCAATTACACAGGGGTGGTACAGAGTTTACAAGTCTTGAGATATTCCTGAAGTACACTCATACATGTAACTCTCACTAGAGGAGTCAGAGAGCAGGTTCAGCCAGGAGCACCACCCTGGAGTAATTAGAGTTTCAGTGTCTTGCTCAAGGACACTTTGACAGAAGTTGACACACTAAAGCAGACTGGGGATCAAATCTGTCATTCCTTATACTTTTTAACCCACTTCATAATCCACGTTGATTTTGTCCCATTTGTCCTACTCTTGTAATGTTTTCCCCCCACATTTCCTCAAAATGAAACCAGACAGTAAGATGTCATTATACAGCCACCTAGTGGGCGCCACTACAATACAGCATTACAATTACAAACCAGGAGACAAATACAGACAGGTAATGCCACATTACTTAACCCAAACATCTTAACTATTATTCACCCATATTATACAATTTTTGCGCCAATTCCCAGTGGTTACATTCTCATAGCTCCCATAGCCTGATCTCTCTCACCTTCAGGCTCCAGCAGCACCAGGCTACATATGGTGTGGATTACTTTCTAAACAGCCCTGTGGCCAGCCAAGGAGGTACTTTACACCATGGAGGCAATAATCCTCCCACCGCCCAAATCCTTGAATACAAAATCTGCAGCAAAGATTAGACAGAAATGTACCACTCAAACTGAGTGAAAACTAACTTCTTATTGGCTCTCAACGCTATCGGCGTTAATATATTTGACACTTCTCTTTCTTTAACAAATTCCATACCATATGATTACTACTCCATCTGGGTTGAGGTCAGGGCTGGGACCAATTGATTTGCAAATAAGTACTCTATTTATTACTAGGTTTTAATATGACAACCTTCTTACTAAAAGGTATTTTGATGACAATCCACATCCTGAATTGATTGTGAACCCAAAGTGAATTCAGCCCAGCCCTGGTTAAAGTTGATCCTGAAGGCTAAATAGTGATCAGCTTCCCATGCCCAAGTCCTACCCCAAACCAACACTGGGGAAATGGCTAGACTGACCCCATATCATCCATCCACTGAAAAAATTGTGAAGACACTTAGAAAATAGGACCACAGGACGGCCAATACATCACCCTACACCCTGCAATTTCCCCATTTCCTCCTTTTTGCAGACAGTGGACTATCATCTTTTGGGGATAGTCTTTTTTTCTGCTACCCTACTCCACATTCCTCCCCAGCAGCCATGTTCCAAATCAGACCTCCATTCCAGCTGTCAACTCCTCCCTCCCACAGGCACTGCCATTCCGGGGCTGCAGTTTCATGTTGGGCCGTAATGAGGGGCGAAATGACCCATGCAATTAGCCCTTTACGAGTGAGTCAAACCGAGCCCCAAAATGGCTGCCAGATTCAATTGCAGATCAGCCCCAGATTAACCCTCATTCCTTGCAAGACAGGAAATGGCCATCTGTTTGGTGTAGTTGCCACTTGGCAAGGATGTAATTGCTTGAGGATGAGGTATTTCGATACAGTTAAGTGAGCGATTAAACGGAAAGAGATGCTTCCTTCTGAATGATTAGTACGCTAATTGGTCCAGACATAAGCAACTGTAATTCTATACAACAAATGTTCAAATGTTTTTTGCATAATCAGTAAAACGCTCAATGATCACAACTTCTCTTTTTTTCTGCAGGTTTCATTGGGAAAAAAAGGCCAGAGCAGTTGTACATTACAGTATATCCACAATAATCACTGTGAAAAAAATAATTTGGCTTCAAAATGAGATGTCCATCATTTAAAAAAAGGTGACTAATGTGACTAGCACAAAGTAGAGAGACAGACTAGAACCTCTCTATGTTACAGATATTGAACCGGTAGTCCCTCTTGATCACTGAACCTCCATCCCACTCTCACTCACATCGCTCGTCTCTAAATCTGAGACTTTTTCATAGTAGATCAAATTTGAGAAATGTTGTTTTGCCTCATGATCCACCTCAATATATTGTTACTTTTGTCATGTTAGAGATTGCAGCCAGGATGCATTCTGGGTCCTGATTTATAGCATAAGAATGACTGGAGTAATGATGTAGTCTCTGCTTTGATCCTCTCTTTAACTGAGCAGCCTTTTGCTCGGTCTGGACTTTGAATCAAAGAGCATGATAATGTGGATTACATTATCTCAGCTCATCTTGCAGGTTCCATGTCACTCTGAACACGTAGTCTTGAAGCTTTACAGCTGGGTGGGTGCAGTTATACAGTACCACAGCCATACTGTGGAGTAGACTAAAGTGAAATAAACAACTTTTAACTACCCCTGGCAGGAGATCACTTGACACGCATGCACTGACAACAAAGTCCCCTGATCACATTCACTCTAGTCTTTGCCCTGGATGGGTGAGTCTCAATAATTAAACATAGAAGCCTTTACTCAGATCCTTACCTCATGCCCTTTACTTCCTCTGTATTGATGGGGTTAGTCTTATTCGCATTCTTTCATTGAAGTAGTCCTATGCTGTATCATTTAGGGTCACGGAGGAAGATCAGAGAAAGAGGAGAGGAGGCTGATGAAGAGTATTGAGGTGAGGCCACATTAATAAGATGACTGGATTTTTCTCTGCAGCGTTATTCAGAGAAATGTTCTGAGTTGTTGTTTCACTGACTAGGTTTCCAAAGGCAGGACACAATGCTTCACCGACCTATTCAGTTACTAAACTACATTCACAGAGCACCTGAATGTGCTGTACGCTGGCCCATATATGTGATGTGAGGTAATGCTGATTTTCATGAACTGACAGCCACGTTGTATTTTACAAAATGTGTTATCAAGCCTCAAAGATTTAATCTTTTCTTGACGCAAATTGCATGGGGCAGTTTCTCTGCCTGTTTCAAATGTGTTTCAATACAATTCAACACATTTCCATAATGTTCCTTTGCACCCTTTATACTTGACATGTGGCCCAAGTCATTTTGAAAGGGAAAGTCAAATAAAATTACCTGTTTTCGTTACATACCTCAGTTGTAATCTGAGGTATGTAACAATAAGACAACAGTAAGATATAAGATAAGTGCAGATGTGAAGAGATGACAATTTAAACACATTATTCCTGACCTACTGAAGTCAGACCATGACACCCAGTAACGGGTATGTGCTCAAACCTCCGTTGATATAAAATCTCATCTGCTCATCAAAACATAAAGAGCAGAAAATAGAGAATAGTTTCCAGAAGCTGTGATTGTAAGTAGCAACTGAATCTACTCAGTCTGTTTTGACTGGCTGATTAGAAACACGTTTTCATCCAACACAAACCAAAAACGAAAAAGGAATCTGGTGGATTGTTAGTGGAAAACTGTGAAACTGCAGCCCCATCTTCTCTCTCTCTCTCTCTCTCTCTCTCTCTCTCTCTCTCTCTCTCTCTCTCTCTCTCTCTCTCTCTCTCTCTCTCTCTCTCTCTCTCTCTCTCTCTCTGCCATTTGAGTATACAGAGCGAGTCTGTGTCATTACATAACTTCTCTAACCTCACCTCACTTTAGACCTCAAGTTCAATCAAGGATTTTGGACTCCATCTCTTTATGTAGTCTGCATGGGTGGTTCCTTCTTTCCAAGCAGAGGGATTGTCTCCGTATCCCTAATGGTGTTGACAGGAACAAGGCAGAGGATGGACTATCAGACGTCACCACCACTCCCCATCTGTCCTTATAAACCTGCCTCTAACCCACTCACAGCTCTGTAGCAAGCATTGATGGTAGTGGAGATGGACAAGGGAGGCAGATACACAAGGACAATTAACGCCAGTCATTTAGAGAGACACCACGTGTGCTGAATGAAATATAAAGCGAAGGACTGTAAATTGGGAATACCATTTTTTTTTTGTCTTCATGCGTATTTGGACCCCATTGGACACAACTTAGGGAAGTCTGGCTTCTGCATGTTGCCCTTCTGTCTTTGTGTTTGCTGCAAGACGGCTCTCGTGCCACGCTTTATGTTTCCAGCGCGCGTGAATTACACGTTGGCAAAAAAGTACGTCCATTTTTCTTCAGGAATTGCATAACTTCGTCCAGTTTTTGTGTTCTGCGTCTGGGAAACCCCGACAGGAGCCCCAAGGTGATGACTGCGCCCCAGATTTTCCTCTCCAAATCTAAGATGTTCACGCGCTGTTGTTGATCTCTAAACCGGACGATTCTCGTTGGTTTTGCATAACGCCATGTCCTTCTGTCGGACTGAAGTGGACAATGAAGTTATGGGATAGTCTGACCACTTGTTTGATCCTGCTGAGCGCCGTGCACGCCAGCCCTCTGCTCCGAAACAGACAGTCCACGAGGCGAGCGCGCGCCGCGGAGAGTCCCCTCGAGCTCCCGCCGGTTCAGATCAGCTTGTCCATCACTTCCACCGCCAACAGCCGTGCTGAGACGGACGCCGACCGCACGGAGGGGACGCCAGCTGGAGAAGAAAAATGTAAGACCTTCTGGTTTCTTTTTGTAAAACTGAAAAGGCATCCACCCTATCAAGTCTAGCATTAACAGCTTTTATTCTTAGTGAAAAGTCAACTCCTTTCAAGAATTTTCCCGAATCAGTTGTCATTTTCTTGATACTGATCTGCACTATTATATTGGCACTTGTTTTTAGAAAATTCCTGAATCAAGTGAAACTGCACTGGAATTATGTCACCCTATTGGCATTTTTCAGTTTCAAGGCTGAATATGTAACGAAATTGTTTTTGCAGTATTTGCTCCCTCCAACTGGATAGCAGCTGTTGAACTTGATTCTGCCATGTGACACCTAATGACTCACCCTAGCCTCCCTACCTGCCTCCCTACCTGGACCAGAGGCAGAGATACTGACACTCTGGGTTGATGCTTTCTTCATACCCATCTCACAGTGAAAATACCCAGACATCAACATTTTGATTCTATTGAGCAAATACAGAGTCCACATTACACTGTGGTATACAGCCCTTTATGACTGAATGATGTTAATGCAGGGGGCTGCATGGATGCTGCTATCGTTTGTGCATCTGGTCCATTCCTAACATCTTTTACCTAATGGTGATAAACCTACCTGGTGATTAAATTAGAATGGGATCAAATTGTAACATGGAATTCCTGTTCAGAAATCGAACACTGACCACTAGACAAACACAATCACCACCAATAACCAATTTTATGTTGAAAAGTGATACAAGATGTGTTGTCCAAAATGACCAGAATGACACATCCTTAGTAAGCGTGCCAACTCTTCTTTCTTACAGACACCATGGAGGAGCTCCTCCCAAACCAGTTTGAAGACGTGGTGGACTTCATCAAAGTGACCATCAGCAGAATACGGCGCTCGTCCACCCCTTCCTCCTCTACCGCCTCCTCTACCTCCTCTACCTCCTCCCCCTTCAATCTTGATCTGAACTCCAGGACTCGACACAGAAGGGACAAGAAGAAGGGAGCAAGCCAGCGGGGCGGTGGAAGAGGAAGAGGGGGAGCAAGAGGGCAAGAGACCGGGAGGAAGGTTAGAGGCGGGAGGGGCGGCAGCGGCGCAGGAGGTGGACGAGGACAGGGCTGTGTGCTGAAACAGATCCACCTCAATGTGTCAGACATGGGTCTGGGCTACCAGTCCAGCGAGGAGATGATATTCAGGTACTGCTCTGGACCCTGCAGGAAGTCCGAGACCAACTACGACAAAATCCTGTACAATCTTGCTCACAACAGGAAGCTTCTGTCCAAAGACACGTCCCCTCAGGCTTGTTGTCGGCCAATAGCGTTCGACGATGACCTCTCGTTCCTGGACGACCACCTCGTCTACCACACCGTGAGGAAGCACTCCGCCAGGAAATGTGGCTGCGTGTAGAGAGTGGGAGCTGGTGTCAACCTTTATAATAGTTTTGTATTCACTCCCACTGTAAAGTACAGTGATATTCTGAATGACTGATTGGTGACGCTGTGAGCAAATTCTACCTGAAGTGTGGCTGTGTGTGACTTTCTGGGTCCATCAAACTACACTACATCACTACTACACTAATGTGTTACTCCCAATGACGTCAATATCCCATCCTCTTCTTCTCCTTGGGTCCGTCACAGTGTCCAGGCTTTCATTTAGAAGCTTTTAAGTTCGCTAACATGTTCAAATCCAACATATGACTTTCAACCTTCCTGTGGATTTTCAACCAAAAGGGCCGAATCCACTCAGACACAATGGATGAATCAGCAGACTCATTCTGTCTACTGTATAGCAAATATGTTACATGGAAAACTTTGTATACACTTATGAAATGTATTTATGAAATCTTGACTTTATTAACTTATTATTGTTATTTATTTTGTTTTTATAAAATTAATAAATGCTATTTATTGTTGTAATGTGATATCTGCCAAAGGTTCAAATCTAAGAAGTGAGTTTATGTGACATTTTACTTAGAAAAGGAGTAAAGGTTTACGTTTTAAAACCGATCAAAACTGACCATATGTCAAATTTTTCTAATACAGGTGTTTGTTCCCTCAGTATGTTAGACTTTACAATTCCTTCAGCTGACTGCATCATACTTTTGTGAGAGTAAGGTGAGAAAAACGTTTATTTATCAACATTAATCAGGACTGAAGACTACTCAATAATTATTAATGATTTGCTTTCCATGAAATGTCTCCTCACATTAAGTTGTGTTACTGAAACAGAGTTTCCTTGCTTTAAACGGTGATTTACAACTTTATTTTTATACAATATTCATTTGAATTGTTTTATTGGATTATTATTATTAATAAATGCATTCTTCCATAACTTATAGTGCATTCTGTAACTGCTGTCTATTTTCTTTCTTTCTCACTTTTCGTTTGAGATTACATAACTCCTCTCCTGAGTCCTTTGTGAGTAAATGTCAACTCACAATGCCAGATGAAAAAGATGGAAAGAATAGAGGAGAGATGAAAGGATGAATAGAGTCTGATGCTATCAAACGAGAGGAGCAGCAACGCAAGGAGACAATGAAGGGAGGGAAAGATCCACGCTCTCTCAGTAGTAATATCTATTTTAAGAGCAGAAATTGATAGATGGAGAATAAAACAAAGTTAAGATACAGGCAGCGGAGAATGGAAGGGAGATGAAAATGCAGGGAAAAGAAGAGTGCGATCAAGATTTGGGAACACTGCAACATGTCAGATAAAAATCCTTTGTTTTCCATTTGAACACAGGAGAAAGAGCCAGGAAGCGAAGAGCTAAAGTATATGTGGAGGGAAACAAGATTAAGGGATGGAGAATATCCAAAGAAGAGCAGACAATGATGTAGGAGTTGGAGAACATGAGAAGAGAAGATATATCTAGCTATAGTGTGTGGTCGATATCCGATCCATCCTCTTCTCTCTCACATTACACACCCCTTCCTCTGCCTGTCTTCTGGACCATGAGTCAATAGAGCCTGGTTTATCAACTACTTGGCCAAACTGGGCTAGCCAAGCCGTCCTCATTTTCTCTATAAACAACATCCTCTGATTCCCTATGAGACTTTCTGCAACCAGAGAAGATACAGCAGAGCTCAGAGGCATTGATTAATACTGTCTTAGCCGTGCTAGCTTTACAGTTCTGCTCTATGGGTAATATTACGTAACGTGAAATCATCTACATGCTAACATCCCTATGCTTGGAAATCTGATCTTTAGAATGTTGAAGACGTCACCATGGTAATGTTACGGAGGAAACCGGTACGTATCTGCAGCCAGTTTCAGAGGAGTGGCAGTAACACGATAATAACAAATTGTTCATTCACTGTATCACTGTTTTCATAAATGAAAAGGGCCATTAAAGTGTTTTTCACAGTTCACTTATTTTACTTTGTGAGTTTCCTCACTTTTGGTGTCAGCTAGGATATGCAGTACTCTCACTCATAGTGAGTCAACACTTTCCACAGCAAGTAAGTTTTATTCTTTTAGTTTCCAAACCACAGCATCAAGTGCACTGTATCAGAAAGACCAGAATCAAGAAGCCCTAATGCACAAAATAGTTTTGCAACAAGTCACCCATAGTGCAGCTTGGCCAAACTCTATCAGTGCTCCTGCTTGTGCTACACTACAGAGCCTAGTGTCTGCTTTTGACCAAGTGAAGTGATTTTGAGTAAGCCATGACCTGGTCAGCACCAATTAGCCCGCTGTGGAAAAATGGTATACAACAAGTCATTCCTCAGCTTTAGCTGTGGACAATAGAGGAAGCTATTAAGAGCCAATTGACAACCAGATGACAGTGTCATTAGTTAGATGAGTCTTCTGCTCTTTTGTCCATGGTGTCAGGGGAGCTTGTAATAAAGGGTAGTATTCCAGACACTGAGCTGGACACAGCAGTGTAATACAACACAAGTGTTAGTGGTGAAGAGGATGGTGTTCCAACAGGTGCTAAATAGTGGCACAACTGCACACAGGGCTTGACAAGAACTGGTTTTGTGTTTTAAACAGCCCACACAGCCAGGGTGGAGTCCATCTTTTCAAAGGAAACAAAACGCTCACAATTCAGTTTACATAAAATAGCAAAATCATTAATCAAAATGTTGAAAAATGGACATCATATTACAAGATGAAAAAGATGAAAAGGTGAAAAGGTTTGTATGGAGATCCCATTTATATGAGTGTATAAAGGTTGCTGTTGGCCGCTGAGCAACTCTGGAGTGGCTGGGAAAAGTAATTATTGAGGGTGGAGAAATCACTTCTCCTTGATTTCCAGTCTGGAGATTCAAACAAGTGGCCTTGCTGTTACAAGCTGCCTCCTCTAGTGCTACCCTGTGTTTCAAATTCTGGTTTCAAAATGGTTTCAAGATTTACATTACAAGACGTTTTGCGTCACAGCACAAATTCTCATCATTCACCTCAAATCAGTGGCCACTTTTGCCGGCATGTTTATAAGATGAAGCAATTGTGTGCAGAGACCGTCTCCCACTATTGTGCCAGCCAGCGTGAGAAAGGACACAAATGATAACCTAAATGTAATCAATATTATATCAAATATGTTGTGGGGTCTTATGAGAGATCTGACAAACCACAAGAACCTCTTTGTCCCGCTGTCTGGGATCTCTCCGTATGAGTCAGCCTATATGAGGAGTCAATTGTAAATACAACCACAGGAAAGAGAGAGGACAGCCATAATTGCCACTTACATCAGAGATGAAAAGAACAATAGAACTACCAGTTCAAGTAGAATTTCGACAACACAAGACGTTGTTGAAGAAGTCGTTGCTAAGTCGTTGCTATTGTTACTGTCTAACCCAGTTTTTCTCAAACGATGGTTTGGGACCCAAAGAGGCTCTAAGCTACTGTTTCAATGCCAAACACGACTGTCACTAAACGGACAATAAAAACTACAACGTTTTCCATTCCAGGACCCACATGTGAGTGTGTAAAGAAAACACACTCGTATTCTTGTCATGTAGAGGCCCAGCAGAAACCAGGCCTGTGACCCAGTCTGTGCTCTGAGCCGTAGTTCAAGAAACACTGCCGTACTGTCATTGGGCTGGCTGCAACACAAAGCAGAGGCAGAGGGGATTAACGTGGAGCTAACCGCACTGTACGCAGCCTGATCATCACTGTCAACTGGCCTACTGCCAAGCCTCTAGTCTGGACCACCAGCCACAGGCTCCTCACTCATCACTATTACCACACACACACACACACGTGTTATCAGTCATCACTCCGGTGAACTCCAGATGGCGTATACAACGAATCAGCCAGCGGCCAGCGTCTGCCCTCGCCTCGTAGCGCAACGTTCTCATGGTGTCGCTGTGGGGTCAAAACCATGAGAGAGGACATTCGGCTTCACGACCACTCATCACGTCAGCGCCCCGATGTTTAATGGAAACCTCTATTTTTCAGGAAAATGTTTGGATTTTTCTATTGATATCCATTCTTTTAGGACATTTAAAGATATTAGCACTGGTTTGTCTTTGGTCTCAGGGCCATGAAACATTTTTTTTGCTCATGGGAAACGGTGTCAGTGGTCATAATAAAAAGAGATAAAGAAAAGGAAATTTGAAGATATTTCTGCAGCGCACAAATGATAAACACGCTGTTGTTCCTTATTTTTAAATATACTTGTCATATCAAATTATTGGGACAGTTATGTTAACTTGGGTAAAAACGTGCTCCGGTGTAAAACATGAATAATTTTTCACCCGCCCTCCTGACTGCTAGTACCGCGGTTGGGAGTGGTGAGGGAGTGAGGGGTGTGAATGTAACACTATCGTCTATGTCTTCGTGTCAGCGAGGTGTCAGCTCAGGGTCCAGGTGGTTAAAGATTCAGGTGAAACCCGAGAGAGTGTCGGTCCCTGCTTCACACCTGTGGTACATCACTTTGTTTGTGTGTGTGTGTGTGTGTGTGTGTGCGTGTGTGCGTGTGTGTGCCTGAACCGCCTGAAATAGACAGCCTTTCCACTGCAGGCTCTTTTTTTTTTCTTTCTTTAATCTATTTTAAAGCAGTTGCACATTAGACTACTACTTCATCAGTAATCCTCCCTTCTCCAATGGTGAAAGACCGTTGCTCTGCCATGCCTACACCGAGAGTTACGTATGCCAACCCCTTATGTGAATGAACGCCTTTGCAGAGCAGACAAAGACGATGAGTGGCAGACAGAGAGAGTGAAAGACGGGCAGGTCGACGTTGTGATTTTTCCGTCGGTCAGAAATGGCGTCTCGCAGACAGACAGACAGACAGACAGACAGACAGACAGTAGCTCTGCTGGACTGGAAGCTGTCCACTCCACTCTGACACACTACATCAAGCACAGAGGCTGCTGCTGAGATGATGTGACAGCCTGTTTGAAAGGGTCGTGATCCTGCCACACATACACACACACACGCGCAACACACACATATATGCACACACACACGCGCTTCATAGTTAACCTGACCGGCCAGCATTCACATGTAACAGTGGGAGGAAATGGGGAGTGGGAGTGTTTTCTATCACACAGGAAAAAAATGATGGGACTTGCCACTTGTGACATCTCTACTCATCAACTTGATCATCAAAGTTTAGTCTGAGTTTTGAGCTCGGTTCACCTAACGTAGAGGGTCGTGTGTGTCAACTGTCTGCCTCTGTAACTTGTTTACCGGATGAGCCAAATATCAACTTTCAACTTTAACCTGGTGGTCAAAGGGTTCCTCGGAGTTGAAGTTCATCTAGAGTGCAATGGATGAGTGTGTGTGTGTGTGTGTGTGTGTGTGTGTGTGTGTGTGTACAGCTATACCTACCTGCCTGTTGATGTACCTGTCTGTGAGCATATATGTGTGTGCCCTTGGGTGTATGTGTGTGTGTGTCCAAGAACACACACATACACCCACACACACACCCACACACACACACACACACACACACACACACACACACACACACACACACACACACACACACACACACACAGACACACAAATGTATTTTAGATTAGTGCTTTTCTGGGAGACTGGGGCCAGACTGACAAATGAGTCGGGCCCGGTTTCAGGCTCCCTTCATTTATTTATCTGTTTGGATTGCTGCAAACTGTTTCATAACACTGCTGCTGTCAGATCAAAACCTACTATCTCCAAAAAAAAAAAAAAAAAAAAAAAAACTGCAATTAAGAAAAACAACATAAAGCAAAAGAACTTCAAACAGCCTTGATTAACAGCCATTACATTTTTGAAGATTAAGACTCCACGGCCCCCGAGGCCATGTAACTCGCTCCCTTCATAAGGGACCGCGCTGCAGTAAAAAATATAAAGTTACAGAGTTACAAGGACAACACGCAACATATTACAGATGTTCCTCCTGGGGTTACAGAGGATATAAGTGTTACAAAAACGATATAGTATACATTGTCAATGCATCAGTGTACATTCCTCTCATGGTTTACACATATGGCTCTGAACCACCTCTGCTACACCGAGGTACAGAGTGGAACCAGGCTAATCTCCTTTGTAAACACAGTAGTGTGTGGTGGTGGTGGTGAGTGTGTGTATGTGTGTGTGTGTGTGTGTGTGTGTGTGTGTGTGTGTGTGTGTGTGTAAGACCCCAGGAGGCAACCCAGACCCCTAACTCACCTCTCATCCTCCCCACCCGCGGAAACAGCAGACCCCCCTTCTCCCTTTCTCGCTCCACACCATCCTGCCCTCCGACCCCCCCCCCCCCCTCCCCCTCCCTCCCCCTCCCTCCCCCTTCCTCCCTCGTCTTTCGATATGCCACTATCCTCCCCATCTCTAAATATCCTCTCTCTCTGCTTCATCCATTAATTTCTCTATCCCTCCATCCTTCTGTTTTCTTCTTCCTCCTTTACCTCCTGTGAGCAAGCGTAGGATTTGGCCGGCTGCCACGTCCCATCTCTGTGTCTTCTGTGTCTGTGTGTATGCGTGAGTGCTCGTGTGTGTGTGTGTGTGTGTGTGTGTGTGTGTGTGTGTGTGTGTGTGTGTGTTCCCCTGTGTTAAGGGGAGGAACCCCTCACTTCCTTCATAAACACCTCAGTGGTATGCAAAGGATCTGTACCAAGGACTTCTTCAGAGAACCTCTTCACTCTCCATAACTGCAGTTATGCCTCGTAAAAAATACTTCAAAAGAATAAAATGGGTACTCTGGGGAAAATAGTTAACATGTTGGCTCGACATTTCACTTGAAAAAACAATTCTGAAATGACATCTGGGCTTCTAATAGGCTCCAAACCTTGCATGGGTGGTTGAGTGGTTAGACTGGACAACCTGGCAACCGCCCTGCTGAAGTGTCCTCGAGCAAGGCACTGAATTCCTACCAGCTCCAGGAGGACTGATCTCTAGCTGACTCTGTACTCTGATCTATTTCCCCTACAGGGATCAAGAAAGTATTATTATTGTTACCAAGTAATCAGACACCTCACGCTTACATTCACCTAATACATACATGAGAACTGAAAACGAACCTGTCACTAAAATAAACTCGGCCTTGTGAAGAGCAGTTTATCTCAGTCATGCTGTCAGCAGGATGATGTGGTGCAGCTCACACACACACACATCATGATTTCATTGCATCAGGGCATTTTCAACTTATTCGATTTCCATCCCTTGTCATTTTAGACCTCTCATTATGGTGCTATCCCATATTCCAACATGATTTGTGTCATCCATTTAAGTTGTATTCTTGCTTCGATTTTTTTGTTGATTTTGCTTCTTTCTTTTGTTTGTTTTGAGGTGAGATGTTTTTTTTAACTCACCTGCACAAAATTGTAATTGTGGCCCTCTTTCTGTTTTGTTTTTTTCTGCAACTAAACTAAACTAAACTTATGAACGTCACCCTTCTCTATGGCCTCCATCACCTTGGCACTGCTGAAGCACCAAATCCAGAACATCAGATTTACTTGGCATTTTTCAATTGGCCCTCCTCTCTCTCTCTCTCTCTCTCTCTCTCTCTCTCTCTCCCTCCCTCTAGCTTTGCACCCTCCCCTCTGTCTCTCAGACCATCATTCCCTTTCCTCGTCTCTCTTGAACTAGAAATAAAGTATCTTTCTCAACTCTGCTGTTTTGCTGTTCTGACACAGGATAATACATCTGTTTAACATGAATTTGCTAGTTAGGGGAAGTGCCATATCTCACAGGTTGGCTTCAGCATCTGACTGATAATGTGACACACACACACACACACACACGCACAAACACACAAACACAAACAGTACAGTATTCCATATCGTCTAACACAAGCCACGTCCATACTCGGCTCAGGCCAAATGGAAAGAACAACACTGCAGCATGCCAGAAATTGACATACCACTGAACCATGTGTGTATACATAAATCTACCGCTCATCAGGATGCTAAAACAATATGGGCTTTCCAACCATGTAAGCAAGCATTCCTCTGTGATAGCTGCGCACTGATCATGAAATAGGAGCAGCATTGCACAAGTGTTTTCTGTCTTTGTCCTTAAGGGGAAATTCATAGCGCAACAACAGACAGTTAGCTATCTTTTCTCTTCAGTAAAAAAAAATATATATTCAAGCCACTTTATATGTAATGTTCTTTTTCAAATCATTTTTTGAGATTGTTTTCCTACCATTTCTACTTGATTGAATAGTATGCAGGAGGGATAGGGATGCTGGGGAGGGGATCGGGGTGCGGAGTGACGAGAGCATCAAGGTCATGATCCAGATTCAAACTCACAACGTGGTGGATATTCATCTGTGAGCCACAGGGCCACACTGAAAAAAACCTTTAGCAAAAACACTGACTTTCACTAATAAAAGAAATAACAAGCATATAAAAAGCGTCATCTCTCACCAAAGGAATCATCTGAAACGTGAATGCATTGGAAAACAACATTCCCACTACAGACTGAAGTTATTCACTCCTGTCCAAATCCAAAGACAGACATTAGTGTGTAACATCCCTAAAATACCCACGGCAGTATTTACCAGCCTCTGATCCTCCAACAGACATCTGTTTCCCCCCTGAGGTGAATGGACCCTGAAATGGATCCTACTAAGCCAGAAAATGACTCACAGAACGAAAGCAGAGAGTGAACAGTTCAAACCTCTGACTCACAACCCCTTTATAACCCCTCTATAACCCCTCTGTGACCTCTCAGTCTCCAATGACCTTCTTATGACCCCTCATAGTGCCTTAATAACCCCCTACCTAAACCTGAGTGAGCAGCGACAGAGCTGGTGGAAATTTGATATACCATGTTCAGTTGCCCTGCAATTCACTTGCATCACACACACAATCCCAAAATCCACTCATGAGTATATCTGCAAGCACGCATTTAAAAATGGCCGCACGCACATGAACACGCACATATGAACATGCATTTATGAACACACACACAAACTGACTGATGTCCCCGGTTGCAGGTATGGGACAAAGGACGCTACTTTTCTAGTAAACGGGATCAGAAGAAGGGGGGAATGATACGGCGTGTTTATTTGCCCTTTGATTCATATAAGTTAAGCCATATGGTGGATGGTTTCACCCAGAGCAACGTACGCCACCATGAAGTTGTAACACAGACTACCAGAACAGGAAACTCTGACCTTACCCATGCTCATGCCACACTTTACCCATTGAGGTACAAAGGAGAACACTCACCCTCTCCAAAACATCTCTACTCTGGATGGTGAGACACACCGTTTTGATCTCTGCCACAGACACACACACACACGCATACACACACGCACACACACACTGCACAGAGCTGTTAAAGAATTTAGCTTTTATAGCCTTCCTGCATCCAATTTCCCCTCTCCCAGCTGTTTCACCAACTGCTCAACTTTCAGGATATTCATCTTAGTGTATTTTAAATGTACAGACTGCAGCCATCATAAAGTGTCTGTGAAAGCTAGCCAGAGAACAGAGGGTCTAATGTGTGATGCCTATTTTACAGCTGCTACATTGACCACGAATTGGAGCCTTGAAGATGACTTGTCTGACCCATTACACTCAAAGGAGCTACATCTCATGATGAACGTTATGAAGCACAAAATATCTTCCAACCCCGAGAAGAAAAAAAAACCCGGTGGGGAAAGTCACATATTTTCTTCTTCATTCTCTGTGGAGCTGGACCTGGCTGTGGCATCGCTGGTTCAGAGGTAGGAAAAACTCTTCCTTCTTGTTTTCTGGCTGAATCTGTGTTGAATGTTCCACACTGTTGATAAGACAAACTGCACTAAGACAAAAGAATAACATTTGAGAAATTGTGCAGGTTTTACCCTTTAGGTGAATTATGAGCAGGTTGTTTTGGAGGGGAGGAGATGGAAAAACCTGCAGCGGGTGAACCAGTCACTCATTATGTCTTTTATTCCACAGAGGTAGACCCTGATTACGGCATTTCACGCCGAGACCGACAACACAGGAAACTGTCATCGTGCACCCAAGTCACACAGGAAGCTGCCGTGATGTCAACACAGCGAGCTGTCATCAAAGGAGCCAAAACAAGGAGGAATCATTGACCTCCCACATGAGCAGTGCTCTACCACATGCAAAAGGCTGTCAAGATTGTGATGATAAAGCTTAGACACTTGAGTCTGTCACAGAGAAGCGCAGGGCTGTCGTCCACCTCAAACACCAAAGACGAGTCTAGTCCAAGTGAAAATGGGACAAATTGTTATATAACATAATATCAATGCTAAAATAGTGGGCCAACCTCTAAAAACTGTTCAGAATCGACACTCAGAAAACAAAACGTGTAATTTTCCAAATGATTCTGACATTATGGGATTATTTACATTTGTGTTGGGTAGAAATACAACATCTATAAACAAATATAAACCAGTAAAAAGCAGGTCAAGGCTACGGCGAATTACGTGCAAGTCTGACACAGTGACAAGTATTTCAAAATCGCTCCAGACTCAGAGATCAAGACCAGACTCCAGTGTTGCGTGAGCATTTCCGTCTGCGTGAACAAAATGAACATGCACTTAAACTACAGTACAATCAGGAGGAGGAGAGTAGATCACATTGCAAAATCTGCCTTTAGTGCACAATATATTTGACAACCTTAAAATGACCCATGCACATATTTGTGTTCGTTTGTTCTGATGGTTTGTCCCATGCTATTAAATAGACGGTAAAGCTTTAAAAATCTGAGTCTCATTACGGCAGTTGCGTCATTAGTCCATGTTTGCCACACAGTTATAGCAGAGATTGATTTATCCTCTAAATCTGGAGTCTATTAGTTACTGGAACAGAAATAAAAATGCCAGAGCTAGTCATAATGTAGGTCTAAGAAAGACAGATTTCAACTACACAATGGTGTTTTGACAGGGAGCTGGAACGGAGTAAATGGGAGAGAGCATGGCTGAACTGCAATAGAGAACTCTCTCTCTCTTCTCTTTCTTTCTGCCCTGACGTCCCACATCTGTAGAACAGATTATTGTAGTGGTGGATGGACGAGATTAACCCCTAATAAGACTCCGCATTAACACCTCCCCGCTCTACCGTGTCTGTCTGTCTCTGCCGTGACGGATTAGCTCCTGAAAGCCCTACAGGATGACACGGCCTCACGGTACTCGGCAGATGAATGAGGCACACCTTTCCCCGCGAATCCCGGAGGACGGAAGGAGGAGATAACCTTTTGTGTTTTTCTTTGCATCCGAATGTCTCTCGCTCTGTCTCGCTCTCTCAGTTTCATGTGAACGCGCCGCAGTTTCTGACCGCGGCTGGGTCATATTGACTTCCCCTGTGTGAGGACAGGAACATACAGTGTATTAAGAATTTATGGTGCATGTCTTTGACTCCAATGATCCATGAGAGTATAGACCCACAAAAGCAAGAGGGCCAGAGCACCGAGCCAACAGTGGAGCACGCACGCACACGCACACACACACACACACACACACACACAGAAGCATAAACACACACGTTTATGCAGATATAAACACGGCCAAGCATGCAGGTGGGCTGACACACACACACACACACACACAGGCAGAGACGGTCACACACCAACCTTTATTCCAAGATGAACATGCCTGGGGGGAAGCAAACATACAAAGATACACAATCACTTTCTCACATACACAAAGGTACACACACACACACACACACACACACAGTCTTGAGAGTCACATTGAAGCTAACAGATTAACTCATGCCATGGGCCTTTCTCCCCCCCAGCCCCCCCACCCCTAGGTCCTGGGTTGCCTCCACGTGTGGTGGAAGTTATCCATCACATTTTTTTTCATCCCCTCCCTCTCTCCATGGAGCCCCTCACAATCACCTCATCTCTCCTCATCACATCTGCCAAAACATTTCTCTCACGCTTGCAGCACTGAAGCCTTTCACACAATATACTCCTGAAAAAAACAGTCCTGAGCTCTTTACTATCTCCACAAACAAGATTCTCCTAAACGGTGTTTATATGGGACGGCTCATTGGCCAAATCTCTGGATGTCGCTTCCTGTTTGCTTGCTTCAAATGGTTTCTTAATTAATTCATCTAACAACAGCTCAGAAATGGAAAAGACCATCCATCAACACCACTGTGTCCAAACAGAAGAGCTAAATCAGAAAACAGACACCTTTATTTGAAAAGGATCCTTTGGGTCTCTGAACTCCAGGTTTCAGAGGATCAGTATTTGACCAAAACTGGATTGGGGCCCACAATGAAGACACAGGAAGATTAAAAAGTTCCCCAAATTATTTTTAGGAAATTTAAGGAAAAGCAAGCTGGTGACTGGATCGCTGAGGTTGGTAACCTTAAAGCAATTTTTAGGTCAACTCTTCCAGATTAGGCTGCACCATAGCCACAAAATCAATTTTAGGATAGCCTACTCTTTAAGGGGGAAAATCTATTTTGTGTTAAAAGTAATAACTGATGCGCAAGACTACTAGTCTATGCTGTGCTACTATGCACTATATATATATATATATATATATAAAATGTCTGCTCAATTTGCACAAAATGCCTGCAAATATATATAAAACATGCACATGTAATACTATATACAGTATACAGTAGAGCACCAAGCCCTTTCTGAGATGGTGAAGAGCTCTGAGTGTGACAAATACAAATCCCTGCAAATGATTTACAGTAAAGTCTATAACATCCCTCAAATTTGCACATCGATGACAGTAAAGCCTGTTAGCTCTCGATATCCATATCAGTTATTTCCTACTAACAACAACGCCTTGCATCACCAGCATTGTCAGCAGGCAGTTCAGTGATAACTCATCCATGTTTAGTTCAACAAATTCATCTCTATCCAGTAAACTAAACTAAACACATCTTTATTCAACTAAATATCAGGCAAATTAAAGTAAATAAATCACTACAATAAGTAAGTAAATTCAACTAATTCACACAAGAAATCAGTTTAAAACATGCTAAGCTAAATCAAACCCAAAGTTTTCAAAAATGTACACACGTTTTATTACGTCAGGGCATGAATTAACCAAAGCAAGGGGACAATGTGTATTTTGTGTACTGAAATTAATCAGAACGAGGACATAAGGTCTATGTTGTGTGGACACAATAGCATCTGGTTTCTTTGATGTTGTAAATTGTGGCCTCAAAATATTTTCTTTTCCTCCTGCGAACTCTCCAAGGATCTCTCTATTTTGAAATAGAAATAGAAGCAGCTCGGGCCAAATGTATTTCCAGAACACACCAGACACTGGCAGTTGTTAATTCTGTTATTGTGTTGCTCCACAGAATGCTACAAATTGAGACACAGGTCATTTCACGTTCATTTGCTGTGGATGAGTACTAAGTGACAGTGACTAAACAACAAACCAAAATAAAAGTGGCCATAAACAAAAACAGATCAACAAATCAGAAAGGTCAAGTGGAGGATGAGGACAACAAGGCAACATGTGTAACCTGTATCATTTACTGGAGCCGTGGAAAGGCTTTTATTAGCAAAGGTTGTAATAAAACAGCATGCAAACTGATTTTAGGGGCAGGTCTAGAGCCAGGATCACTCATAGGAACTTCAAGGATTCACACTGCTGGCTTTGCTTTTGTGAAACTGGCAACCGCCTCCTGCTCACACTTGTTAGTAATTCTAGTTCAAGCCAAAGGGCTCGGATCACAAAACCATGTGATTTGTAGAGTATGACCCTGAACACAGAATAAAACCATATTCACTATGACTGACTATGAAGGTTGTTTTTTCTTGGATTGAGGTGCAACATGGTTCTTTCAATAGTTCTGTGCATACTTCAATGGCTCCACATAGCACTTTAAACAGCCATGCATGCACGTTGCAACGTTTTTAGTTAGAAAGACAAAAAAAAATGAAAGAAAGAGATATTATGGCATATAACATTGATATCTCTCTCTGTCTATTCAGCCATCAGCAAGCCAAACCCTTCACCAGACAGTGGTGTGTGCTGTCCTCCAGTGGTCTCTAGTGGTACATCACAGCTGGTTGGTCAGTTAGTGATTTTACCAATACACAGAATCTAATGGAGGGTTAGGGGGAACACCTAACTGTGTACCTCTGCACCTCCTTGGGGGACAATGGAGGCTAGAAAAAGCATGTCACTGATGATTTTAAATCATTAGCTTTGTTACTTTTTATAGAACTCTCAAAGTAAAGTAAGTGAAAAGATGTCAGTGCATAATGTATCTAGCCACAGAGGTTTGTGCTGTGGTGGGGTTGCGTGATCTGGTCCATGGCACCATCTGGCAAGTCTATTTGAAAACTGCAAATCTGGAGTCTCTAACCTTGATGTGGTATCTGGATCAGAATGATGCCATCATGTGATTATATTTTAAAGTTTAAAAACAAGAACAGTCTGATCCTGGATTACAAAAAAAGGGCATGAGACAATCTGTATAATTCCGATCAAGATTAAAAATTGAGAAAAACTGGGCCCAGATAATGAAAAGGTTAAATTTTTGCTTTTAGATCTATGAAAAAAAGAAAAGAATGTCAGGGTTGTATAATAAAGTCCAAAAAAAAACACGTTTTATTAAGAACATGAAACAAACTAATTTACTAAACATGCATTTAGGATTGTATTTATGTTACAGCCTTTTTTGTCTTGTTAAACTATGATACAGCGGGAGTATAAATGAGCAAGTAGAATCATACTGTCAGTACTGAAATGTCTTCAGTCCACTGAAAACACAGATGAAGCCAATAGTAATCACAGAGTGGCTTAACAGGGAGCTCCATAATCCAATCCCAGGTGGGGTTTTTGTAACTGAAGACATCAGTTAACAACTACACCAAGGGAGATCCCATCCCTCAAATCAACTCCTGCCTGAGGACCTGAAGGCCTCCGTTGTGATGCAACCCCCTATAAACTGTTTGCCTTGGCAATGAAGGTGTTCATCATTTCACGGAGCTTCTGCAGATCAGCCTCATCCTCTTCTATTGCCTTGGCACACACACGCTGCACTTTGCTGTGAAGATCCTCCAGAAACTTCTGTTGTATGGGAAGCAAGAGTCAAAAGGTGAGCCAAAGGAAGGTGCACTCCTATGTGCTGAGCACACCCGAGCCAGAATTGTACTCTGTGAGCAAATCTTTATTGATTATTATGGGTAAAGAATTCATATATCTAATACCAGGGAGGACAGGCACAGCGACATAACCAGAATCATATGTGAAAATATTTGTATTATTTATTAGGACGGACTAGGTAGACTTGGGTCCTTGTTAAAAGCACACCTATTGTGCTTTGAGTTTACAGTTTGTTAGTTATTTTTGTTAGATGTACATGTCTTCATGAGATAGATGGTTTGAAGTGGTACAGAGGCTGAGTTTTTAGTCAATAAGTGAGCAAGTTTATACCTCTACAATAGCCAGGTGGTTGGTAGCAGTAGTGAAGACAGAGGCAAGGTTGTTAGCTACCGTTCGCCTCTCCTCCTTGGTCTCCTGCAGCACCAGGTGGTACCTAGGGAAGAGAGAGGATTACAAGTCAACCTCTCTTTTCTAACAGATATTGCCCACTTTATTTAGACAGCTGGAAACAAGACACCAATTCACACTGGGGGGCTGCAAGGCTCACATCACACCATGCCCCATTTTGTGAGTTGGTGAGTGAATTGGGCTGAGTCATTGAGTTGCTGTGGACATTTTAGGCCCACAATGTGCAATAAAGTGGATTTGGGACTCAAAGACAATTACTGCCTTTGAGTCCCAAAAAGTAATGCTAAAAAAGTAATGCTAAAAACACTAACTGCTGCTGCGATGCCTTCAGTTGTTGCACAGCCTCATCGTAACCATGGTTGACCTTCTTCTCTAGAACCTTCCTGTGGTTCTCGACTGACTCCACCTCTGCTGCCCACTTTTGCTCCTCAAGTGCCAACTCCTACACACACACACACACACACACAAGAAACATAGTATGCATGTTAAGTCAATGACTTCTAGAACAAGTCAGCCACCAACCACAGATAGATGTAAAGAAAATGCACTTCACTCATGCCCATGTTAGAATTCTAAAAAAGTAGTAGTTAATTGCTTAATCTGCCAATATCAATACTTCCTACTGTCAAGGTCTGAGTCTACTACCAAGAACTTTTATCATTTATCAAAAACAAAATACAAAACCGTTTCTCACACAAGATAACATAATTTAAAAAATAATGTAATTAATAATTAAAAATATGTTACAAGTCCTTTTTCAAAAAGGTTAAAACACGAGCAGTAGCAACAATAACAGACCATATTAATTTAGTATTATTGGTAGTGAAAGACCAAAACAATTCACATTGTGAAAAATATTTAAATTTAGATGAAAAAATTTGTATCAGTTCTAAATAATGTATTCTTGAATAAGAAGTATTAACTTCTTATTGTATTCTTCTGATAAATGATGAAACAGTTCTTGGTAGTGGACTGGCAAGTTGTACAATCTCTGTGTGTGTACTGTTATGTGCATCAATTGCCTGCACGATGTGTGCCTTATATAGAACGATGCCAATGGGCTTCACTATGGGCTCTACTATGAGATCTCAATGCCAATAGACTTCATATACTATACCTGTATGTCATTCTCCAACCGCTCATCCAGCCTGCGAATCTGCTCTCTCAGCTGCTTCAGGTCATTGGACTTGTCTAAAATGTTAGAATTAACCTAGAAGACAAACACACAATTAACCATTTCAGTCAACCAGAAATAAAAAGGAAATACTGTGTAAATAAAAGAAAGAAAAAGACATCTCAATTAGAAATGGGAGTAAAAATGTACATTCCTGAATTAACAACATCTTATCAAAAAGAATCATATAGAAAGTTCATGTGACTGGTTAATATTTTATTTAATCAAGAATCAATGTGGAAAAATCAGCACAATGTAACTACGACATTGTGTTACCTGTTCAATAGACTCCTCCAGACTGAGCTTCACGTTGACCAGTCGACTGCTCTCCTCCTCCACATTACTGATCAGCTTCCTCAGGGGCATCTAAACATGCAGCAAAGACCAAAATCTATCAATCTTTACACACAAAAATAACAGAATTTTATAACCCTACGAAGCATTAAAATTAAAACATTAAAATATACAGTGTACACTAATAAAATCAGACACACAACAAAAGCCATAGATATATTTGCATACAGTCAAAGGCATTAGCATTGGGACAGTAAACTAAACTTGGTCTTGTTCACACTGAAGTCAATAAAGATCCATAATCAAAAGATGAATGTCTGGATGGAAATTTAGGCATTATCCCTCACAATTTAACGACAGCATTACATTCACCTACAGCAAAATATTCTCAGACTTAATTCTGTAAATAAAGTTCAGTGACAAGAAGATTTCATATCTGGTGGGGGATCACACAGAGGACACTCGTCTACCTATCACACTTTATTTTTGTTAGTCAAAAACATGGCTGTAAAAGTACCTGTATCTGTGTTTTATACTGGACCATGGTACCCGGTCCGTACTCAGAGTTGGTCCGGATTTCAAAATCTTGACCGCAGGCGTTCTCTGCAGACATTGGCATCAGCTTCAATTTACGTGCCAGCTTGTGGTACTCTGCTAGCTTCAACTCCGCCTGGAAGCCCCCCCACAAACAAACCCCAAAACAAACAAAAACAAAACAGGGAGGGGGCAGAAGGGAGATCGACGGTCAAAATGTGCACTACTGAACTAAATAATACATTGCAAGTATGACTGACTACACTTTAACTGAGTAACAAACCTGATCCACATCATCACAATAATGAAAAATGAATCCTTTTCCTAATGCAGTTAAACCTTCATATTAAGGAAGAAACAACTAGCCTCATGTAGACTTGTTCCATCACAGGCAGCTTTCTTTATTCTAGCTTTATTTCTGATATTGTCACAATATCATATCATGAATCCTGCATCATATCCAATTGTATCACAATCTGAGTAACCAAATGGTACCAATGGCCCTCCTAGCATGCTAGTGAGGTATTCATACTTTCTCCTTGACTTTGGTGAAGGCGATCTCTTCATTCCACTTATGCTGCTCTGCTTCCTCCAAGGTCTTGGAGAGACTAGAGATGGTCTGTTGGAGTTCCATCTTCTCCCTGTTGATCCGCTCCACATCAGTTGGAGTGAACTTTTGGTTCTGCAGGAGGTGTTGCAGTCTGTCCTGCTCGTGTTTTAGAGACTCCAGATGATGGCCTGCAGAAAGAGAGAGAAATAGAGACATACAATATACTGTGTGTTAGGGCTGCACAATTAATCTTAATCACAATGCGGATATTGGCTTCCACAATTAATTGATCAGGGTTGATTATTCACACTGGGTTTAGCTTACTCTGGTGGATTAAGTGCAAAGGAAAAAATGCTATTTGTTGACAGCCAGAATTGCACGTTTGAATGTTTATTTATAGGTTTATAAAATTCATTATGAATGTGAAGGTAGTTATCTGTTGATTTAAAATGCTCAAGTGCAATAAAACAATTTTGTCCCCCAAAGTGAATAATTGTGATAAATAATAGTGATTACAATATTGAGCAAAATAATCGTGATTATAATTTTAGGCATCATCGTGCAGCCCTACTGTGTGTATATATGAACGTGTAGTTTCAGTCCTTCACTGTGACTGGAATACACAGATGATACAAGAGCCCCAAGGAACAGGCTGACAGCACGAGTAGACGGAGCTCTTAATTCTCCCATTTACCAGTGGCATCGACATCTTCGTTCAACTCTGAGGCTTTGCTCTCCAGGTTGGCTTTGAACGATTCCAGACTGCCTCGATAACTCTGTAGTTTCTGGAGGTCTGTCTGCAGCTTCAACTTCTCCATCCTCTTGGTCATCAGACGGTCCTATCAAAGAGAAGCAGATGTCTTCTACAAATCTTTCTTTACAATTCTTATTTTGTCTCATTAAAAAATGTGCTTCATGTTCATAATACCACTGAAAGCGGAACCTTGTGCACAGCCTGCTATGGCCTGAAGGTTTAAAGTATTTCAACTACAGCAAAAAAGCAGTGCACTTCAAATTCAGTCAGAAATACCTTCTTTTCGTCTCTGTGACCTTTATTCTTGCAGCACAGGAGACAGTGAAAATGGCAAAAAGCCTGCATGGAGTTTTTTTTGAGGCCATAAAATGGCCTTCATAATGCATTTTGACGGTATGTCATCTTCGAAATTCATTGCTATTAAACAGCCCAGTCGCTAGCGGCGTAAATCGGCGCCACTGATTTCCACTTCCATTTCCAAAAAACAAAGCATGGGCATTTTTATGCAGTCTGTGCACTATATGTTTTCTGATGTTCCTACTATTCTGAGGCACATATGGTTGAAAAACAATTGTCTAAATTAGAAAAAGAACAACTAGGCTAATGGGCTGGACAAACAATGAAACCGTTAAAAACCAGGACTGAGTCCATAGGCCTGGTTGAGGAGAATGGTCTTCAACCGCTAAATACTGCGTTTCCCCCGACAGTAAGCTAGCGTTCACTTTGCTCGCTCGCCATTTTACAAGACACAGGTGAAAAAGTATTGTTTGTGGATACTGAAATGTTGTACAAATATGTACAATATGTATGCAGTCATGTACCACTGATTGTGGTACATATTTGTGGATTGTCTCCTGCAGGTAACAGATATTAAACTGCAATAAAAACTTCCATAGAAAATGCCCCAAGATATATTATTCCTGTATGGGAAGTTGAATCTCACTGATGACTGATAAGATGTGCGAATCTAAAATGTAGGTGCTTCTGACCGTTTCGCTGTCCTTCTCCAGTCGTTCCACCTCATGACTTAGTATTCTGTGCTTCTCCTCCATTGAGGCCAGCAGGGCCTCGTCAACGTTGTAAAGCCTCTCTATGGAAGACAGATACACACAAACAAAAGACTATTTTTAATACTTATTCAATCAATATGAATGTCAAGAATCTTTTTGGTGTCAAAAGAACAAGAGAAATGTGCAGTGCTTACTTAATTTAGCGAGGTACGCCTCATCCTCCTCTTCAAATATGTCTGCTCCCTGCATGAACTTGCTGTATGTCTCAGCTGTATAGTCAAGGAAAAGCTGCAGGAACAAAGTCAAAGAGAAGAGAGAGAAAAGGAGATAAAGACATGAGGAGAGACACATGAAGAAAAGAGGACAGGATGAAAAAGATCTAGAACTAGAAAACAAATATACATTGGGACTGAATGGAAGTTGTGTACAACTTGGGGTGGGGGGTATTGTATATCCAGACATAATCATATATATATATATATGTATTATATATGGAGCAGTTGTGTGGCCTAGTGTGTTTGAGTACCCCTATTTGCTCACCCGCAGCTGAAAGACTACATTTAAATTTAACATTTAATTTAAATTTAACATTTAAATGTAACATTGGCTATAGTATTTTATTTATTATATTGTGGAATAAAGGTGCAGTCACTGTACCTTGTTATACTCAGCCCCTTCCTCGATACTGAGGTTGTCTTCAGAGAAATCACTGAACAGCAGCTCTTCTTTACTCATACACCAGTAGATCTGACACAGACACACACACAGTTTAAGAAATTTCATAGAATGCTTCATGAATTACATAGACTGCACCAGCATTACCAGACAATATGGAAAAAAATATTTAGGTTCATGTATCAAGGCAATTTTCTTTAAGTTTCTTTTTGTTGCATTTTGCATCTTATCATACAAATGAAACGTATGTCTGTCAATAGGTGCCCATTCTGATTTGTATGGGAAAGAGTTAGTTGCTTCTCACCTTGACTGTGTCAATTAGCCAGATGAGAGACCCAAGGACCTGGGGCCAGGTGTGTGGAGCTCCTACAGAATACATGGAGCTCTTAGAGAGAGCAAACGGATACCTTAAACCAGAAACAGAAACAGAGAGATCACGGAGACAGTCCCCAAAAGCAGCGTTTCTTAAACATTGGGAGAAGAAAAAGAGTGCATTTCTGATGGGTGCCCACAGGACAAATGTGCTAATATGGTTTAATTAGCCTAGTTCCCAGAGTGAAAATTAAGTAACTCAACAGGGTCCCGTGATTAAATAGTTTAATAAAGAAACAGTGTGTGTGTGTACACCAACAAGACAAATAAAGAAGTATGTTAACTGCCCACTATTGTTATTTAGGGATTAAAGTCAAATCAACCCTTTTTGCACATTTTACCCAAGGTCTTTTAGGATTCGTGGCACCTCCTCCTCTACTTTTGAGGTTGGCATCTGAAAGGTTGGGTCCAGTTGGCTGTAGATGAACTCAAACATCTTAAGGAACTCCTTGGTGGAGGGAGACTGGAGGGTCTTGGTTGACACAGAGCCTGGGAAGCCCTTCTCTGACAGGAACTAGAAAGAATTAAGAAGATGAGGCTGAATAGAACCAAGAGATTGGAGCTTTGCAACAAAGCACAGATAGACAGGATATGCCATTATAATCCCTTGGGACCTTTGTGTTAGAAGTGTGTCCATCATACACACATAGGTATGTGGGTGTTCAGCAGGACCATGAGACACAGGTCTTTGTCCTTGGTGCTAATAAGCACCCGGTCTAAGTACCATGTAACCGTAACATTCTGGGTTCAGATTCAGCCCAGGACCTTTGTCACATATCATCCCTCCTGTTTTACATCAGCCAGTCTAAACACCCAGTGTCAGGTAGGTCTTTCCTGGAAAAAAACCCTCTGCTTAACAGGTTAACTGATGCTAAACTGATGTGTTTTACATTTCAGGTAGCAGCAGCTAACAGCAGTTTGTTTGGAATAAATAGAGAAAGAACTGGATAGTTAGCAAGGGCTGAACAGATAAAGAAGAACAGTATGTACAGAAACTCATATTTCATCAACAGAAAATCCAGAGGAAAAAGAAAGAAATCGCTCAGAGGAAAGCATGCATGCGAAAAAGGAAAGTGACAATCTCTAAGCCAAAGCTAAACATTGCCTTTTTCTTTTTGACTGGTAGGTTTCGCTATTATTTATTAGCTGCAGTCTACAGAGTGCCTTTATTATTATGTTGGGCCAATGCCTACTTTGAGTGCAAAACACCAAAGCAATGACCACTCATCACCAAAAATCAAAATAAAACAAGAATCTTGTGGATTATAGCTTTAAATAGGACAATAAATGAACCTTAAAATAAATTAAGTTCATACCTCACACAGCTGTCTGACACACTGCTGAACAAATGCCTTATCATGCAGAGGTCTGACATCCTTGATCTTTTCAGCTCCTCCAAAACCTCCCAAGGTGCTGTTGCGAGGTAAACCGGCTCCACTAGTCCTGCAGTCATAAGTTAACAATATTAACTTTCTCCCTTTACAGAATATTTGTATCAAATGCTAGTTTTATTGATTGTGGAGGGAAACTAACAATATGTCATCTATCTGTCATTAAAAATGTAATTGGGTGGAAAGAAGAGCAGCTCCTTGGTAACCTCTCAAGGGTACTCAAAAAGTCAAATAATTCACTCCACTCCTTGAAAGAGCTATGACATGCCAATCAGCATCTCTTGTCTGCTTTCTGTTTTGTGGAACTTTACATACCGGGCACCAAAGAAGCTTGTCCGCCTTTCAGAGGTCACAGACTGAGGTTTGGGTATGTTGAGCTTTCCAAACGAAGGCTGTTTACTATTAAAAAAAACCATACTCGATGGTCAGTGGTCATATAGGTAGATCTTTACATCATGTATACAGTAATGATCACAGATGATATCAGTAACACACAAAAAGCAGGAAAACATGACAATCATAACATTTTACTAAATATCTCTTAAATTTGGCTGCTACAAAAAACTGTGATGACATTTATCGATCATTGATTTCTTTCCAAGTGAACAAATCTTTTTAAATGCCCCTAATTCAATTACCATCAAATGCTTTTCTTCATTGAGTCATCATATGTTTGATCACGAATGTCAATAATGATCCAATGCCAATGTTTAGTTGAAACAAGATTGTGCAGCCTCTAATAACATAATAATATTCATTCCCTAATATATGTCTCCTCCTGGGGAAGACTGCTAGTCCGAAACCTATGGGAAGGTGGCATGAAATCATAATCGATGTCTTGTTTGTGTCTCATACTGCCACTTTTAGTTCTTAACAGTGTAGGATAAACTGAGTGATCTTATATTGGCTACAATCTCATACTGTAAACAGTCAATGATCTGGGACCCATTTTTGGTTCCAATAGATATAAAAGAAAGCAGAGTCGCGGCTTAATTGTCTGAACTGAACAAGAAATTATCCATGTTACAAACAATACTGTAAACCAACCTCTGAGGTGTGGTATACACCATGCTCATCCTGTTGCTGTCTGCCACTCGCATAGGTAGCTCCGACAGTCTGCTGCTGGATACTCGGCTCATCCTTCCACTGGACATGAATCAAATAAGAAATAGGAATTGTTGAATGACAATGTTAACAGCAACAGCAACTCCTCCCGTTCGTCATGTTACATATCCTTGCGATAATGTTAGCCGTCATCTGAATTTCAGTTCACTTAGCCGGACGTGGAAAGTGTTTCAGAAAACTTAAATAAAGCTTAGTTCGTTGTAGCGATGTGTTGTTGATTAAGAATTCAGACTAAACTGAGCATTTTTGATAATTAATGGCCTTACACCAAGCAAGTCTAGTTAGGAAATTACCAATAAAATGATAAGTGTCGGCTAACGCAACGTAGCTAACTTTGCATATATAAAATCACCATAGTAAGGGCGGCTGACTAGCAATGCTAAACAAAACACAACACAGCGAAGTGAATTACTTTAGTTTGCGTCAGAATATACGCTTTGACCACAGATTAGTTTTGTAAAATGAGAAAACGTTAAATGGTTCTTTAAACGCATTCAAAACACACCGATCCATTTCTTGTAGCCGGAAAGTAATGTTTTATAGTCCTACAGACGACACACTCGTAACCCGCCAAAACATTACAAACCAACGGACGACGGTGACGTTTACACTGGGTACGGAGAGCCTCTTGGACCAAAAGTGTTTCACCGAGTGCAAACGACATAATTTAAAAAAAGTTCAAAATAACAAAACAGACAGTCCGGTGTTGCATAAACAGTCCAAACACTGTAAATAATTAGTGTCCTTGCTTTCAGCATTTACACTTACACCTCTTATTTACTTCTTTATTATTATTCTGTTAGTTATTCTCCCGTGCATTTATGGCCGTTGAACTACTTTTGCACCATTTAAGCAATCAACAGTCTCTGTCTCTGCTGATACTACTGCTGCTATTACCACTATTACTACTTATGCTACTACTACTACCACTTCTGCTTTTACTACTTATGCTTATTCTACTACTACTACTACTACTACTACTACTACTAATAATAATAATAATAATAATAACTCTACTGCTGCTATTACTACTTCTGCTACTTCTACTTAACTCATTATCTTTCTAATTACTTCAACTGTTTTTCAACTCAATATTTTCAAGCTAAAGCAAGCATAGATTTTCTTCAGAAAATGTAACCTTTTCTAGTTAATATTGGACAGGCTTGTGTTGTAATGTGCTAAATAACTGACACTGTCGTGGTGTAAAAAAAACCCCAAAGTGTTCATCTATCTATGTACAGAAATACTTGCTGTCATGTAGGAAAAGGGTCATATTCAGTGTCAGTGGGTAAGGTTGATTTAAGGCCGTCTCCAACATTTTACCATGCAAAACACGCAAACATGGCACTTTGTTGGCAGCCAGTTTAGATTTCCCCACTTCTAAAGCTAGGCAGACAGTCAAGTAAATGGACCTCCGGCTCCTCTTTCGATCTAAACCATTAATCCAGGCCTGTCTTTGTGCTTTATCCTTCCGGATTTACTAGCTGTCAACCAAAACAACCCCCATGTGTTTCCTTTGGAGCGCTTTTACTTGCAGCCCAAACACATTTTTAGTCATCTCCATGTTCTCAACGTCAAAGCACTTGTTGATCTGTCAGGTGGAACCCAGAAATACCTGGTTTGCGGTTGTTTGCAAACATTTGAATTATGTTCTTATTCATGTTATGTAGTACCTTATATGCATTAAGTACAACATAAATTTAAAAAATGATCGTGGTTAATTATTGGCAATATCAAGGTCCTATAATGATATCCTTGCTTATTTGCAAAATGAAAAGATCAGATTAACACTTTGCAGACAAGTGACAAAGAAGTAGAAAATTTATTGCAGTATTTGTTCCACCAAAAGGGGTATGGATCCCCTTTTCTCTTATTACTAGGGTGACCTAATACAACAAAATCTACATTTACAAAATATCCTCCTGCAATAGGCCACATATACTGCATGCGTAGTTCGAAATAGAATAAATTATATCCAGAGGGCTCTGCCATTGTACAGCATGGACAAATAAAAGTGAACAAAAATAAAAATTCTTATTTTTTTTCTTTTCAAAGATCTAAAAGCTAAAAGGAAAAAACCATCATGGTGCTAGTAGTATAATAAACTCCAAAAACACTTTTTAATAAGAACATCAAAAAGACTAATTTCCAACATTCACTTAAGGTTTTATTCTTTTTTTTACAGCTTTTTTGTCTTCAGAGATATAAACATTTTAGTTTTTTGTCGTGTTAAACTATGATACAGTGGGAGTAGAAATGAGCGACTAGAATCTGCTGCACAACAGCGAAGGAGCTCCCACAACAATGTTGACAAAACATTTCCCTCCGGGTCTCTTCTGTGATAGCCTTTTTAAGGGATAATTTGGGTGAATTATTCCTTTAATGCCTTCTGGATTCTATCCTCTGCACTTGTACACAAACAAAACATGAGCAGTCTCTCTAATATAAGTCTTTTGTTTTTGTTTCATTTTCTTTTTTGCAAGAATAACGCATGTAAAAGTATGTAGTGTCAAATATTCTTGCTCTCTTGTGTTTTCTTACAAAAATGAGGAGGGAGAGGAGGAAGGTAGGAATCCAGTGAAGTTTGGCTGTGTTGTTGAGGAGGAGCAGGAGCAGGGAGGAGGAGGTGTCTGATAGATAAAGTAGAAATGGGGTGGGGGGGACCAAAAAAAACAAAAAAAACAACGGGGGCCATTAGCTAGCCCCTCCCTCCCGTGCTGCATACAACGAGCGTAAAGTCTGCACTACTTTGTTGCTCAGTTTGTGGTTGCTGGTCAAGGCAATCTTCTTGTAGATGATATCCGACTCCTTAATAGTGTCCACCCAAGGCACCTGTTTGCGGCCGTCCCGTTTCTTGGCATCCGCCCAGGGCCCTGAATAGGAGCCAGCCATCCAGTGGATGCTGTATCCATTGGAGCTCTTCTGGATGACCCTAGCTATCTGCGGCCGGTCCTTGTACTTTGGGCAGCAGAGGGCTATCACATCCATAGCATCCACTGTCTCACTCATGCGGCCCGGGTCCGAGGGGTCACCCAATCGCTTTGACCTTCGAGAGGACTGAAGAGAGGAGAGAAATGGAAAAGTTGAAATCTTTTCATTATTTTTCCACAATTTTGACTGTATTTTATGACTACTGTGTGTGTCTCTCTCACCCCAGGGTTCCTCTCATCGCCATCACTGTAATCATCATCCGTCTCTGGTCCTGCCTGGTTCCTTGGACTGGGTCCTGACATGGGGCCGGAGCCTCCCAGCAGAGCATTTATGGCTTTGTTTCTGATGTTAGCACTAGCAGACGCTTCTCCTTCCTCATCCTCCTCGTCTGGGTCCAGGTGTTCCATCAGAACTTTGAACTGCGCAGTGAGAAGAGGAGAAATTGGCCCTCAGAGACATACTAAACAAAGTTTTGCGGCCCGCAGCAGGTCAATTTTTATTTCCCAGAGTCACGTTTTATAGAATGGCATTGGGGTAACCACTGGGCTCTATTGGGGCCTGGAATGATGGTTTAACTCTTACAAGATAGATAGCTCACTAAGATCAGACAGGAATGTCCTATATCATTAAATTATAAGCCAACATTGGCCTACATTTTTTATATTGGCCTACATTCACTCCAGATCTAAGAAGAAAAGCAGAATTTCTGATGTGACTGATATTTTTAAACAAGGTTTGTTCAAATTCAAAGAAATCATCATCACAGCTTCATTGTCAATCATTACAGGCTAATCTCAGTGAATGGAGAGAGGAAAGGAAATAATATAGCAAATTGCCTATCAGCAGATTAATTGGTAAGTAATCCAAAACTCCTGTATTGGTTAGGCCCTATTGCTTACATCTAGGTACTGTTTGACTATCCGTCTTTTGACGTCTTCGGTAAGTGTGGCATTGGACATGTTGATGGAGATGAAGTCGATGGTCTGCCGAGGGTTGAAGTGAACATTGCTTTTTCTGTTCACTGCCTTATCGTACACCTTGGCTGACTCCGTTGGAGAGTACTTCTGAATTTTACTGTTGGAAGAAAAGAATTTGAGTGATGGGGGACATGGGTTATTGTCCATACGCTACTAATGAACAGTTGAATGATACAAGTAATCTATATTGAAAAGTTAATGTATGTCATTTTAGATAAAGCTTATAATGTCATCAGGTTTTGTAGATCTTACCTGTCAGAGAATCCATATTGGTTCTTCAGATGCTGTTTGAGCACCAGCAGCAACAAGATGCCCTGCACAGCATTGGCAAAGTCCCAGAGAGCTGTGGGATTCTCTGGGAGGAGCCTCATTACCTTGTCTGCGTCCTCCACATCCAAATCTTCCAGATCCGACTCTGAGCTCTCTGAATCTGTGACAGGTTTTCTGGCCTTTTTGGGCCGCCGTACCACATCTTCATCATCACTGCTGATGGTTTCTTCCTGATTGCTCCTTGGAGAGTCGCAGTTCATTTTCTCCTCTTCATCCCCATCCGATACATTCTTCCAGATCTTCTTTACCTTTTTCTCCTTACGCCGTGGCTCCTTTAGCAGAAGCTAGGAAACAGAAAGTGAAAAAGAAAATTGAACTGTTTCCATATCTTGAATGGGCTCCATAAATTTAACATCAATTACTTGTTTTCTTCTGTCGTGTGATCTTAAAGATTCTTCAAACCAATATCCTGATGGGAAGCACACCCCCAACTGGGAACATTTAGATTAAAGCATTGTTCAATAATGGTGTCCTACCTCTTTGAAGGTTTGCAACAAGTTGCTGCCGGACACAGACAGGGTGATGTCTATGTGGTGCATGATGAAGAGAGGCTCTTCCTGGCTCTGGTATGGGAAACAGGCCAGATTGTCTGCTATAAACAGCAGCATGTTCACTTCTGTCTTCTGCAGAGAAAAGGAGCAGAGCGAGGGCAAGAGCGTGATTGAGAGACACAACAGCAAGTACATTCATTTCCAGTTATTTCACACTGGGTTTTGCCAAGCATTAAGATGATTGCAGGTTAACTTACAGCACTGTCATCAAAGAGGTTGAGCAGTGAGATGAGGAAGGCCCTTCGGTGCTGCCGGTTCCCCCTGACCATAGTGAAGAGGTGGGAGCAGAGTGCTGAGTGGGTCTCGTCCTGTCTAAAACCTCTTATGATGGTCCTGCGGGATGAGGCGATGGCCTGTTGCACCTGGTATGACATCTTCATCCCAGCAACTGCCTTCATCTGAGAAAGAACATGGGGATGAAAGGTTAAATGCAAATGTTGGGGCAAATGTTATTGAGGGGGAAACGTCATCAATTTAAGAAAACACCCCAGCACTGGGGCGAGGTTCAGTCTACATTGCGAATTTGGGAGAGGTATTTATAAAGCTAGAACCCAGAGAGGTAAGGACTTTAATCTGTGATGCTTAGCTAAAATGCATAGCCCTTGGGCTGCTCCATTGACCATCAATGGATGACTGAAATCCAATCACCAAGCACTCAGCCATTCCATGCGTAATGAAGCGTGAATGCTTTCATGCATTTCTTTATTAAACTGGGATGTGACATTGAGAGGGATGTGCTCTCAAATTTCCAATAGTCACTTTTTTTAATCAGTGTGTCATATAAATGTGTATAATGTGTGCTGGCGGAATGATCAGGAGTAAGAATTCCAGTGTACTTGTACTCGTCGCAAATGGCCAATAAAACACTTTGAGAGCTAAGACGCTGCTAGCCAAGTGGCTGAGTGATCATCTGATAGTCACTCAGTATTAAGGGTTGACAGAGCAGAACTGATAGTTAACCACTCAATCAATTTGTAACTACCTTTGTAGACTCACTTGATATTCCTTATCCAGGTACAAATTACTTGTATAACAAGTTCTCTAGTAGCAAAGTCAGTATTTCATTTAGAAATTGGACATAACTTTGCACACCAACTTACATGGATGAATCCTGTGTACTTCTTGTCAATCTCCACCAGCTGCTGATCAGCTTTGTTCCTCATGCTGGGCTCTGGGTCTGTTCCCATTGCAATGAGGTAGGGGACACACTGCAGACATAGGACAAAAAAAGATATCAGTTGGTAAGCATTAGATGTTTCACAGTTATGGGTTAAAGGGGAAATAAGTAAGGTTTTTATTGCCCTATAGCACAAATTGACCATAATATATCTGCAGGTTGGTTGACATTATCATTGATCAATACCAATGATGCACGATTATTTCACCAGGTGCTAAGATTTCTGCCGTTCCTAACTCACCATCCGACCCATGCGAACAAAACCTCCCCACTCTCTGAATTTAAAATTCACTCAATAATTCACTCTCACTAGTTAGCTTATTCATCTCTATGGTAAAAATACAACATAGTGTCAATTGCAGGGGGTTGGAAGTGGGTCTGTGCCGGTGACTTCTGTAGGAGGACACAACTACTACAGACGTTGTTGCAAATCCATATGGTCCTGAAGAGGTCCAGATTACTTAACTCCCTTTTATAAAAGAAATAATATAAAATCTTTTACCTGTACAGGGTGAATCAGGCCCTGGTTGAGTGTGAGAGCAATGACGTTGAGAGCGAAGTGCCGTACGCTGGACTGGGTATGGAAGAATGCCTCCAGCACCTGCTTAAGATAGAGCTGCATAATGGAGCTGCTCATCCCTGAAGAGATGTCCCCCATCTCCTTCAGATCCTCCTGTTTTGACAGCTTCTTCCCTGCAGGGACACAAAGCAAAGTTTATACCTACATGCTGTGATGCTCTGATGAAGACCAATTAAAACCGAAAGCTCACAATTAAAAAAGGGAAAACTGCATGAATGTAAGACTACAAGTGTTCTTCTCCATTTAAACCATGGGAAAAGGATAGACTACACCGGCAATTGGGGAAATTTGCTCATTGCACAACTTATCTTTTATATGTTATGATAGGAGTACCACCAAAATTATTACAAAATTCACGTGTCTCTAGTAGATTTTTCTGTCCTGCACACACCCAATGTGTTAGCACACAGTACATTAAGTGCCTGTAGGCAACTAGCAATATCTAAGAAATATCTAAGAAAGACCTTATAGAGTTGCCTGTTTTTTTCTGCCAATCCTTTCATCAAATAAAGGTTAAGTTGACCAACGGGCCAATTTCCACCCAAAACGTCATTGAAGTCCTTTAAGTAATGTTTTGTGTTTTCTAAAGCTATTAAAGCCTCGAGGAGATTTAGAAGGCTAGTCCATTTACTAAAAGCAGATCTGTTAGAGCTCCAATCCTCTCTTCCTCATTCAGAGCTGTCCCTCAGTAGGTAAGCAAGTTCTTCATTAACGGTCTGATGAATGTAATGCCATTTGGCCTGATCATACAATCATGTTAATGCTTACTTACTAGAATGAAAATTGCAGCAAACAGATGTATTAATCTATACAAGCCAAAGGAGAAAATCATTTAATTTCACTTTGTCACGGTTCAAACTAGTCTAATCGTCTAGTCTAGGTGGCCTAGGAAACTGTAATCATCCATCCAGCCAATGTAAATTGCTTGTCTTGGTATTGCAATCCTCAAACTAGGTGAGACAGCTGTGCAAGGATCAACGTCCATCATTTTGTTTTACACTCAAGTATTTCTAAATCAATTTCTGATTCATGCATGCATGTACTGACCTGTTTAATTATAAAATACAAACTAATGCAATAAACTGATCCATATTGTCTTGTAAGACAGGACAGTATGTTGACTGCAATTGTAAAGCCAATTGCTCAAATTTTCATTTGGCTCATTGCCTGCCTAGCTTGATTTATTGCACTATTGCAGAGATCTGACGTAACATTGGCTAGTGTCAATTGGTTTGGTTTTATGTGAAAGACGTTTTCAGGTCTGTCTTAAGGTAAACCTATTACTATATAAAGATGTTAATAGAGTTGCCTGATATTGCCATTACCTACCACATTATCTATGTTTATTCAATTGACACAACATAATGACGCATTCTAGGCACAATATTAATCTCAACAGGCAACATATTTCAATAAACAACATTACTAATTAATTACTGTGTTTTAAGCAATTTCAGAACCAAAATATTTGTGCCACCAAAATATCTGCTGGTGCCACCAACAAACAATATATGCCACCAGCAGAAAAAGTTAGTCTGGAGCCCTAAATCATGAAGCTGATAAATGAGACCATCACTGCTGCTACTGCAGCTGTGAGCAGGCCTATACATACATTCTCTGTCAGCCTCCTGCATCCGTGTGTCCTCCTCCTGAAGGTATGTCTGGAGGTTTTTGAGGATCTGGATCTTGAGGTTGATGGAGGAGGTGCTGTCGGCCAGGATGCCGTTGTACAAAGCCTTCACCTCGGGCACAAACATCTGGCTGGGATGCATGATCACAAGGAAGCCTGAGAGAAGACAATGACAGAGCAAAAACATGTTAGAACAAGAGACCGTAAGGTTCATGACCCAAATTTTGAGATACAAGAATTCAAAAAACCCATCTCTTGAACCAATGCAGATGTCAAGTCTTAAATATTCAATGTTTGATATTATCAGGGTGGCTCAGATAGGCCTGCGAGTTCATTGGGGAGGTTAAGATTGAATCTGTAAACCCTTCACACTACCAGATAGTCTTTGCCGACCATAGGTCCTGACCAAGCCACCGATTGGAATTTCCCCTATGATTGTCAGGATGGGCTAATCTGGCGAAAATTGGCCCAAAAGTCCTCTAGTGTGTCCCCAACCATACTGTAGCCCCACTTTCTCAAATTCATAGCAACGACCTGACACAGTAAGTCAGTCACTCTGTCACATAAACCCATGCTACCAACCTTTCAAAATACTCAGCAGCTACTCATTTTGCATGTGCAAGCTATATGGTGACCTTTACATTTCTTAAATACAGTCATATAGGTAAGCCTGTTCTTCTTACCCAAGCCGATGATGGCTTTGGTCTTCACCTCTTCGTCATCATGTTTGGTGAAGTAAAGCAGCAGCTCCAGCACCTTCTCTTTGATCACCACCTGGTCACAATAAACATACACACACAGTAAATAGAGCTGCGAGAGACAGTTTGCCCTTAAAAATAGGTTGTAGCGACAGGGCTACAACGGTTTTGGTTCTGGTTCTAGCATAGGTTGCAGTGCTTAAACTAGACTCTACACATTTTTTTTAATTCATATTTTCTCTATTAGTGTCTGTTTTTTTTGCTGTGGTAGCCCAAAGACAGCCCAATGTATAATTAATATAATTATTGTCATCTGTCTTCAGATAACAATGTTTCATCAATTATGCCATTGAACAGGGTCCATTCAAAGTTAATCTGAAAGAATTTGGATAACAGGGGAAAAAAAGAAATATAGGTATTATAAATAAATAGCAATCATCGTCCTACCTTGTTGGTGCCTTTGAACTCCTCCAGGTCAAAATCAAAGTGTCGTCCCAGGGCGCCCACAGTGAAGAGTGATCGCAGCAGGAAAGGCTTGTTGGCTACCAACGTGGTGCTGTTAGGATCCTCTTGATGCTGAATCTTCAATTTGTTAAGCGCACCTGGAAGTTACAAAAAACATTTTAGGTTAATTGCAAACAATTAAAGAACCTTACATCACTCGTGCTTACTAGTTCTTTTTTATTACTTTTGCAGAACTTTTTTCCGCCCTCATGGGGGAAATCTAATTCGCTCGATTTGGTTTTCTGTCTTTATTTCATATTTTCTCTAGCAGTGGTGGCTATTTCCTGGTTCTAGGACCACTTATGAGTTGAATATGGATGAAACACTGCATTGCTAGTGCAAGGAAATTGTTATATTACAATAAATTGTTTAATTACAAGCTATATTCTCTGCCTTTGAATGTAATGAATGTGGCACTTCAAAGTGCAATATTGCAGACTGATGTGGAATAATTGCAAAAGGTAAGTGTACGAGTCAAAGTTGCTATTTGTTGCTACATCTCACCATAGAACCTGTTGAAGCAAGCCCAGACAAACTTGTAATTGTGAGTGACTTTGTTAACAACAGCTCCTAAACAGCTCACACAGTGCTGGACCACCTAGAAGAAAGACAGAGATTTAAGTGTCAAAGACATCATACCATCTGTATATTGTGATTGATTAGACTTTACATTTCAATACTAGGACTGGTGCGACATTGGTATTCTTTCCCAAAAAAGGGAACCCAAAATGTGGGAAGATAAAAATGAGGCCCTAAGGTTTTTCTGGAAAAAATTTATATCTACATGTACTACTATATCTACACATCTACTATATTGATAAAGTATTCTTAAGTCTGTGCTATGTAATATACTCTGAATAAAATAGGTTAGTAAAGACTCAACAAGATAAACCTCAAGAATACCGGCAAGAATCTGAATCCGTATTTGGTAACAGGAAGAATTATTTTGTAAATATACGTTCCTAGAAAGCCACTGCCACCCACCGTCATTCCATATTTGATAATGAGCTTCATGAGGTCTTCTTCTATGGTGGCAAGAAAGGTCTCACTGGGGTGCTCCATCAGAGGAACCACAAGCTCCAAGATCTTTGCCACATTACAGATGACCATGAAGTCATTGGCAGTCTGCAGGGGACACAATATAAAACCACATATAATTACTACAAGCTCTAAGATCTCTTGTGATCGGCAAACAGAACAAAATTAAGTCAATTGGCAAGACAATCGGAATGCTTAAACTAATGGTCATACATTATTAAAACACATTAACCATCTACCATTATAACTTATATCTAATAGTCTTGGCAATGTTGCTGCCAACATGTCACCCCCACAAATGGTGCAGTCAATCGCTAACAAGTTATACAAATGTGAAAAAGGTCAAAGGCCTTAAAAGGGAAAATTGATTTTAAAGAAACTCAAACTGATAGAAACCCCAATATGGTGTGATGATATGATTTATTGAGCAAGGATAACTAAATATGTGTACCAAATTCCCTGTCATTTGAACATGTGGTGTGGGAGATATGACAGGCTATTATAATTTTTCATTCTAACGTGTGTACAGATCATTATTTAAGCCATATGACAATAGATTAGATGACGAAGATGACTTACGTTGCACTTGGTGGTCAGGTAGGGTTGCATGGTCATGGCGTGTTTGACCATGAGCTGGGCCCTGATCTTGCTGAACAGGTACAAGGTAGTGATACACGCCACCAGACGTGTTGAGTTTACACCTTTGTTCTCTACAAGGCAGAAGAAAAAACAAAACAAAATAAACTTACAAAAAAGTTAGTGTCAGAGAAAAAGGATGAATTACTATAGTGTGACACTATTCAAGTTGTTATAGACAGAACTACGTACCTGAAAGAGACTCTTCATATTTGAGGATGTGCTCCACCAGATTGTCAACTAGCTGAACACAAGCCTTTTTGGCTGGTTTATATGACGCATCCTCTTCAGTCTTAAACAGCTGGAACAAGACAGACAATTTTTATTTTTAAAAAGGCAGAGGGCTGACATTGATATGTTCCCAACACAAGACTAAATAAACACTTACATTCTGAAGAAGCTGCTCAAACCAGTCATAACCGGTGTCTTTACATGCTGCAACCTGAAAAAACATCAGATATGAGAATAAGCAACACAATGGCACATTCAGCAAACTACTCCTTGTTTGTGAAGGTTTAATATTATGTTTGATATGGGAAATTAGCATGTCAAGGTTTCTTTCTTAAGAACAGCATGGTGACAAGCATACTACTCACCACGTCAGTGATGTTGAGGATCTTCCTGGTCATGGTCTCCTTGTCATGGGCTGGAGTCGGCGTGAACCACAGCTTCTGGAATGTCTCATTCACTAGTTTCTAAAGAACAAGAGTACGTAGGGCATTACATTAGTTAAGACATTAGACTTTGTACATACAGCAATGCTTTCACAGGTGTTGGGTATGGGGCAAAAGAGAGGTTTGTGTTGTATTGGAGAAAGAGAGAGGTTTTGCATTTTATAATGACAATACCAAACAGGAATCTTAAGGAGAAATGAATAGGAGTCATGTCTCCGAAAACATAATCCCTGATAATTTCAGTGCATGCATACCTTGATACCCTCCTCGTCATTGACCCTGCGGATCATCCTTACACACATCTCTGTAATCTTGCTGAAGGTTGGCTGCTCTAGACAGATGTCTCTCAGAATCTTGATCACCCGCTTCCTCACACTGATACCAGTGTCCTGTGGACCGAGAAAAACTCTTGTACTTTGGATTTGTATAGGGTGTGCAGTCTGCAATCAATACATCAAAAACTGCCTTTTGTTTCTATTTAGGGTTAGAACATGGAGTGCAATTGCATTATTCTGCCAGTAGGTGGCAGTATAAGACCATTCAATGGGCAGTGTGAACTTTGCATGAACTCTTCAGACTATTTCCATGACAACAGGCGCAACAATTTCAATGCCTTTAGTCCCAAGACGTGAGTACAAAGACGGAGTAGGAAGTCATCACAATGACTTGCATCACCATATATTTTACTGTGTTGGACTGTGTGCAGCCTTTAAACTCTGGCAGCTCATTTAAGTATTTTTATCACCTAAAAGAAAAAGTGAAACATCCAACAATTTTCTTCAAACTCAGTTCCAGTAGTGTTATTAGTATTATTAGTTTTTAGTGTTACTTGAATAGGTTCTGAAGTCTTTATGTACTTTCCATAAGGTTGTCTTCATATTGCCTGGGCCTCTCAAAAAGCCATGGGAAAACCCCAATATTGAAGTGTGTCTGTGAGTTATTTACCAGTATCCTCTCTATAAGCATGTCGTAGTACTGCTCAGTCAGTTGAGGTCTGCTGAGCACAAATCGGCCCAGCAGCTCTACAGCTGCCTCTCTCACACTGGTGGAGTTGTCCATCAACCGCCCATGGACACCACGCTGCATGTCCAACTGCAGAGGCATAGAGGAGGATCAGTAGAGAAAAAAGGACCATAAGAAAACATCTAACCAGAGGTTTTGAACAGAACAGAAAAATAATAGGAAGCAGAGGCTTGCAATTTAAACACAATAGAATACCATAGAATCAATAACGAGACATTTTAATAGAGCAAGAATATGATAATAGAAGTCAAGAGAGCTGACATAATTAATGCAGAAGTAGAAATTCATGTATGCAAGTCAGTCAAGACAAATTGTCTCACTCACTCACTCACTCACTCACTCACACATACCCTTGCCAGTATGCTGGGGTCCACAGCCACAACCTCAGACAGACACTTCATGGCTTTAGTCCTCACAGCAATGGCACTTTCCCCAAGGACTCGTAGGATCTAGAAACACAACACAAAGTCAGGGATTTTATCATGGATGATATTCTCTGTAAAAGTATAAACAAACAGGTCGCTTATATAAAAACTCTAATGCAGCATGTTTGCAGCATTTGAACTGGAAAGTAACCACTCAACAGGTTTTCCTCATTTGAATAACAGCAGCTGGTGTTGTCGGCCAATCAGGGTCCAGTATTACGACTGTTCTGCCTGTGAGGTCTTCAAATTCATTCACTTTAACTAATTCAATTCAAGTTTTATTATTGCTATTTATTAGCAAAACATCATGAAGAATATTATTCCTATCCTGAGCCACAGTATATTTTAAAACAAAATCCTGAAAACCGAATAATAAATGAATGAACACATGCTGATACATACGTTAGTAATACTTGAAACTTACCTGTGTTAAATAAATATCAAAGCTCTGGGCAAACGGCCTCATGGAGGCCAAATAACGCACGATCAGACAGGAGTCCTCATAGTCCACAGTGTCAGAGTTCATTCTGGGGAAAAAATATTTAGGATTATATACCCATGAGACTGGCACTGACAAGTAGTTCTACTATACACCATATAATGTTGTATAATAGAAATAAATATCTATATAAAAAGAGACATGGTGTTAACTAAGTGTGATGAAGTACATGCATGAGACCTACAGACATCCGTGCTCTTACTTCAGTGTGGCGAACTGAGATGGCGTAGTCTTAATGATGTTGCGCAGGAACTTCTTGCGCTTCTCGGCGCGCTGCATTATTTCGCCAGTGGACTCCACATCCTTGGCGTGGTGCGGCCCGTCCGACGAGTCCTCGTCCTTCTGATTCTGGCTCCGTATGGACTTCTCTGCCTCCGTGGTGGCATCCCGGAACCATTGGGCAATGTAGAACTTTCTGGCAAACTTGAGGAGAAAGAGGGTCTAGATTTCAGATTAAGCTTACCAAGAATAATAAGTAGTAAGATTTTTTTTTAATCCACATCAATGAAAAAAAGGACTTAGTCAAAGCCTAATCAATGTCTGTACAATAGGTCCACGCAAACAGTGCAGCGGTTTTAAGATGGATTTTTTCAGTGATACACCTATCTGGCGTAAATGCTGCCAATTAGAAGGTGCTCTTAAATTACTTGTGTGGCTGAATAACCAGATTAAATGAATATGGTCAAGGCCACCAAGACATTTAGAACAGGCACTTAGGATTTTAAAGTTCTGTCAGTATCTGTAGTACACTCACCACCAGTGAGGCATCAGTTTCAGCATTCTCTTCCAAGTAGTCCAGTAGAGCCTTCTGCAGCTGCTGGGTCTCATCATTACCTGGGGTCTACCGAAAGATCATGGTAAGAATTAGAGTTGAATCCATAATTTCCTATTCTCCTGAAGGAGATTAGGCAGTCTTATTTTCCTCAACATATTTTTTCAGAGATGCAGTGAAAGGGTGGATCAGTGTGGGGAAGGAAAATGGATCAGTTGTGTAATTGTAATTAAGAATGTAATTAATTAATATATAAAAAGTTGGAGTTCATCAACTAGGGACTCAAAATGGTGCAATGAAAGCAACAAAACTAGAGAAACTAAATGTTCCAATTGTTCCATGCTTAATCCATCCTTAGTCACAATTCTGATTTGATTTGATAAACTTTATTATCCCTCATGGGGCACAAGACATTACATTAATCAGCACAAACAACACCAAAACATAATTATCATTAACAGTTCACCATAGTCTAACCATGAGAGGAAGAACAAAAAGTGAGGTCAACAAATGTGAAGCCTTTACCTCTTGTAGGATGCGGTCAATTGATCTCTGGTCCATCTTGCTGGTGACTGCGTCCTTCCTCAGACGGGCAGCCACTGTGCCAAGGTAGTCTAGAGATGCCACTCTCAGAGCCATCTCTGTCTGCTTGTTACTGAACTGGTGCACCTGGGAGCAACAGAGACAGACAGCAGAGGAGTACAGGAGTACACGTCAGCAACAAATAGACAATATCATGCTACATAGATATACAGACTTTTGTGAGCATGCTAAAAAGAAAAACAGTGAGAAGTATTGATCCCATCATCACAACATGCACTTACGTTGAACTAGCTATTACATTAGCATGTGCTAAAAAATACACAGTGAGAACAGTGTTTTACAATACAAGACAGAAGCCCTGACAACAAACCACAATCAAATTAATGGTGTTACTTCCAGGTGACTTTAGTATAGATGAAAATGCATAGAATAAAATTAGACTCCAAAAAAGCTTTTCTAACATGCCCTTAGTGGCAACTTGAGGAACTACAACAACAATGCACCTGCTATGCACCTGGTGCAAATGAAATATTTTGTACACTCAAGTGTAAAACGACAAACATCCACACCACTGCACAAGGTTATAACTGTAACTGCAAAATAGTATTTGTTGAGATTATAACACCAATGAGTGATCTGCCAAGTAAACTACTAACACTTCAAAAAACATGGTCACATTTCGAGTTAGAAAAGAGCTCTGAGACTACCACACTAACCAGTAGTCTGCCAAGTAGACTGAGCAGCAGCTCTGCAGCAGGCCACTCTGGTTTGTTGACTGTGGACAGCAGGTCCTGGACAAAGTTCTCAAACAATGGCCGGTAGTCTTCTTCTCCCTGCTTACTGCCACACCTGGGAGAGGAGGAAGAGAAAGAGCAGAGGAAGACAGATAAAGGGAACAGGGTGAGGAGATAAGGGAGACGAAGGAATCAGAAGAAAAAAAGATTATTGGTAATGAAGGGCTGGGAACCAGACACATTAAGAGGCATTGAATGAAACATTGTCAGGCAACTATTTAACAATCCCATGTAAATCATCAATGAAGAAAACAAAATTTTAAAAGACACTAGGAGCTGCCCAATAAAATGGCTGAAATTACTGAAAAAGCCTCCCTGAGCAACTTACTGACCTTTATTTGGGAGAATTTGGCTAGAGTGCCCCGCCCCCCCCCCACCCAACAGACTTAAAGATTCTTTCTAGACATCCAAAAAGACAAAATACTGCCCCTGATGGAAAGGAGGCTACATTGTGCTAATATATTTCTCATGGATGTGGTTTTAGTGGCCCACTAGTTACACTACAATGCAGCATTATAGTCACACAGTATATATAATTAAATAATTATATATAATATACATAATTAAAGGAGGGAGTAATTACTTCTTGAGGAAGACTGAGAGGAAGTTTTGTGCTGTCCTCATGGCTGTCTCATACGAGTTGGTTATCAGCAAATCTTGATCCACCTAAAACAGAAAGGACTCACTGGATTAGCCTCTAACACGTATGTGACTGTGCTTGTGTTTGCACGTGGTGTGTCACAGTGTGATTCTTAGTGTGTGTGTTTGCTGTCCTACCTTGCTGTCGTACTCGTCCAAGGTATACTTGTCATGGGGGAGGTGGACCACACACTGGATGAGCTGCAGCACCAGGGCCGTCACCATTTGGATGTACATCGGCTCTCCATCTCGGTCTGAGCTGTTCAGCCTAAAGACACAATACATCAGGATACAGTCAACTCATTTTTAGATTAATTATTATTATTGCTACTAGTTATTATTCTAGTTATTATTGGGTAGTAGATAGAGGCATTAGGGTAGTATGATTATTACAATTATTATGGGTAGCAAAGTGCGTGAAAAGAAAGAGACCCACAACGTTGGAGTGTAGACACAGAGTAAGCCTTGATCAAGAATATAATGTTTGCTTCAATGGAGAGCTCCATTTGAGAGGGGAAAAAAGTGTTGGACTAGGCCCACGTTATGGCAGTTATAGCATAGTCAAGTATCTCCATTAATGCCTCTTCCAAAATGAAATGGCCAAACATTAATGCACATACATATAAAACAGAATACCTGAAGTTCCTGAGGGAGCGTTTGCTGGTGGGCAGCCTGGCCAGAGAGGTGAAGATCTCCTCCAGGATCAGCTGTCGATGCTTCTCATATCGCGAGAACACCTGGAGACAGATAATAAAAGGTTAGTCTTCACCTAGAGTTTTGTGCTCAGGTAAAACTAGAGCTAGAGCAGAACAATAAGGGGTGGACAGGTCTACAAAAGTCAGGAGGTTTAAATTAAAATGAATCCAAAATTGAATGTGTTCTTTAAAATCATCTGTGTGTGTATACAGTGCCTTGCAAATGTATTCAGACCCCTTGAAAGTTATCAATTTTCACTGAATTACAAATGATACTTACCCATATTTCTCCAATCAGTATTTTTTATTGCAAACTCATAGGCTCCAACAATACATTTTCTAAGCCAAAATTAGATATTTGTCAGCACATATTTGAAAGAAAATTAAAAACTGAAATAGGCAGTGTTAGGTTTGCGCCCCACATAGCACTTTGAATGCTATACAGACCAAAATCGCTGTCTTGGTCTCATCTGACCATAAAACCTTTTCCCACATTTTAGCTGAGTCACTGCCATGCCACTGCCTTTATAAACTCCAGTGCTCACTGGGATATCCAAACAATGTATATGGTTCCGTGAAAAGGCTGGCTTTGCAGCTCTGATGTAACAGAAGTAAACAACTTTAGCTAGTAGCTCAAGACGCATGCACTGATATTTACGCGTGGGACAGGGGAGCTCCAGGCACCGGCAAAACAGGCTATAGACCTTTGGTTTTACTTTTTTTCATTACAATGCTGAAAGCCAAACAGAAGACTCCGTTTACTGTAGATGAGGCATCAGAGGAAATAATGAGGAACTTGTTTCTGATGAAGACAGCAATGTTGGTAGCATCCTAGACTCTAGTAGAGACAACAGTGTGAACAGGTTTCAGGAAGGGGGGAGTGCAGACTGGTCTGGTCTGACAGCAATACCAATTTATACATGGAAATTATGGTCAGTGTTTTTGATGCAGTACCTAAATTGTTTTGTATGATAACCAGTGATATAAATATTATTCAGATAACACTGGATACCATTAGGTCCATTTGGACATTTTTTGGCGAGGTTTTCGAGCACACCGTTATGTGTTATTGTCGCTATTTCTAGTGCTTTAAAAAGGATTGCTGTTGAAAAATATTTTTCATTATTAATTTAAAATGTTCTTGTCTTTCTCATCTTGTTTGAGAAGTATCTTTTGACTCAAAAATTGTGTTTTTGATAAATGATGAAACAAGAGTTGGTGGACTCAGACTTTGACTCCACTGTAGTAGTAACAATGATAATAAACTGTTTTACAGCATGAAAAAGGCCAAATGTTATACACTGCAAAATACAAGTGAATAAATAAAACCAAGGTACATAAAATAAGATCCCAATATCGAAATCTGAGCCAAAAATATCATATAGGTAAAAATGAAACAATGCTTACCGCTGTAACCAGTTTGATAGCACATAGCTGCAGCTCACTGACATTCTCCACAAAGAAGGGAGTAATTCCCATGGAAGAAACCTGGACAAGAGAGGGGAAGAAGAGCAAAGAATAGATCAGGAAAGAGTGAGATAAGACAAAGGAGAAAGAGAGAGACAAGGACGATAAATGGGAAAGAGGAGATAAGTGGTGGTGAAAGTCAGCAAAGTTGTGGACATCATCTAACATAATTTGATTTCCACTATTTGTCCCCACGGTAAAAGTTAGGTCCTTTCCTAACCAAAAACCGTGGGTTGATAGAGCCATCCGCGACGCTTTGAACGCCCGCACTGCTGCCTACAACTCCGGTCTTGTTTCCGGCAACATGGACGAGCACAAGGCAGCGTCCTACGGATTAAGAAGGGCAGTGAAGGAGGCCAAGAGGAAGTATAGGGACAGAGTGGAGTCGCAGATGGAGCAGCGTGACACCAGGGACTACGGACTATAACGGACTACCAGGGCAGACCCCGCGCAATTGTGAGTGCCGACGCATCCCTAGCGGACGACCTGAACACATTCTACGCACGATTTGAGGCTAGCAACAACAGCGCTAGCTCGCCGGCTAACAACACCACCGTTAGCGCAGCTGGAGTGAGTTCTACTGCACGCTCTCTGTGACCGAGCACAGTGTGAGGAGGGCTCTGACGAAGGTGAACACCAGGAAAGCTGCTGGTCCAGACGGGATATCTGGGCGAGTACTGAAGACCTGTGCTAATCAGCTAGCTCCAGTGTTCACCACTATATTCAACATCTCCCTAGCTGAGTCTGTGGTCCCCGCCTGCTTCAAAAGGTCCACTATTGTCCCTGTGCCCAAGAATGCTTCTCCAGCATGTTTGAATGACTACCGGCCGGTGGCCCTCACCTCGGTGGTCATGAAATGCTTCGAGAGGCTGATTAAGGACTACATCTGCGCCTTCCTCCCTTCCTTTATGGACCCGCTGCAGTTTGCCTATCGCCCAAATAGATCCACGGATGATGCTGTCTCCCAGGTACTGCACACCACACTCTCTCATCTGGACAGCCGGAAGGGGGGCTATGTGAGATTGCTGTTCATTGACTATAGTTCAGCTTTCAACACCATAGTCCCCTCCAGACTGGCTGGAAAGTTGATTGAGCTGGGACTGAACACCCCCCTGTGTGCCTGGATCCTGGACTTCCTAACCGCCAGACCCCAGGCGGTCAGGGTGGGCAGACACATCTCCGACCCTCTCACCCTGAACACAGGATCCCCCCAGGGTTGCGTCCTCAGCCCCCTACTGTACTCCCTGTACACACATGATTGTGTGGCCAGGTTCAGCTCCAACTCCATCGTAAAGTTTGCAGATGACACAGTGGTGGTGGGCCTGATCTCCGACAACGACGCCTACCTGGAGGAAGTTGCTGATCTGACACTCTGGTGCCAGGACAACAGCCTCCTCTTGAATGTAACCAAAACTAAGGAGCTGATTGTGGACTTTAGGAGGACACTACTTGTGTTGGTTTTTTTACTGTAAATACTATGTATACTGCCCTCTTGCACATTCCCATGAGCATTGCCACTTTTCATTTCACTACATATATGTGTATGTGACAAATAAAGTTCTTGACTTGACTTGTCAAACAATGATTTGCTTTGTTGAACAGGTAGGCTAACTGAAACCGAACTGTGTTTGCAAGTATATTTGGTTCTTACCTGGAGGATGGTGGTATCTGTGAGTAGTTGGATCTCCAGGAGCTCAGAGATGTTGCTGACAATGTCGCACACTTTATTGTACAACATGACGATCACGCGTTGCTTGTGTGTGGAGCATTTAGCCCGCTTTGCCTTGGAGCTCAATAGACCACCTATATGGACAAGAGCAACCCTTTTCAATTTTTTTCTCTGTGGGCGCCAAGTGTACAAAATACATTTCTGTCAGGCTTATCTATCAAAGTTAACCCTCTGTTTAAATAAGTGTACCAACTGACAATACCTTAGAAAGACTATACAACAGAGTTCATAACTTTAGATACCAATTTCTCAAAAATCATTTGGAAACCCATTTTAATACTCTTGCAATCTAGCCATGGGTCTCCAACCCAACTATGAAAAATTCTAGTGTTGCTTATTATTGTTATATTTTTTTTACAGGGAGAGGCTATAAAGACTAGGGGTGCACCAATCGATCAGCCACTGATCATAACTGATACGCGTTCTAAATAGGTAATTTCCAATCACAGTTTGAACTGCCTAATAAAAAAAAAAAGTTTCAATTGCTGATGAGGAAAGCAGGCAAAAATTAGTAGTATAGGCATGTCATCCATCTGGCATTGACAATTCATTTCTGACATGTTTTGAACTTCACAGTCTATGATGATAGATGAAACGGTTTAGAGAACGGTTTAGTTTAATATATTGAACAGAACAGTGCAGCAGTGCCTACACTGCTGCAATGAAAAACTCTATTGGTGCTATTTATGCTTGCTGTGCACATATGTGCCGCTGTTAGTAAAAGGTTTGGGTAAAATTCATCATTTCAATCGGTGATCAGGTAGGTCATTGGCCAGTCACAAAAAACAAAAAGCAATCGGATTCGACCATAGAAAATCAGCGCATCCCTAATAAAGACAGATATATTTAAGATACGATAAGATTTATTTTGAAAGGTAAGCCCTGTGATTTCTAGACATCAGGGATCACATCCTTCCATATCTGTTTGTGTGGGCACTTAGTTCATCTTCCATACATGGCAAAGCTTTGAGGCCACCCAAATTCACCACAAGACTCAAAGACTTGAGTTTCACTCTCCCCATTCTAAGACCCAGGTTTATAAGAAACACAGCTCTGGTGTTTTTGCCTCATCCTCACCTCCGTGTGGGTCCACCCTGTAGACGGGGTCATACTGCGGATACAGTGTATTCTGCAGATGGAACTTGGTGTATTGTAACACCCGTTCTATGACGTCTTCTATGTAGACAGCCTTAGGCATGTGTGTTGAGGTCATGATGTTGAGGGCTGTAAGACAGGCATCTGCTGACTTAGTGACTCTCTCCATGATCAGGTCTCTCCACAGCCTCTCTTCATCTTCTGCATCATGGTCCTGAGAGCAAAAAAAAAAAAAAAGACTCACTCTAGGAAAGAAACACTGTTGTAGTGTTTTACTAATGACAGTCTTTTTTATTTGACATCATATGAGATCACTTAATTTTGCTAGGACACAAGACAGATCAATCCAACATCCAAAAAATATTATTTTGACAGTGTACCCACAATTTCTAATTGTCTGCCTGTTTCACCAGTGAGAACATCCTTAAATGTTTGAGATGGATATAAACAAATTACCATTGTGACTAACGTAAAAAAACACAGAAAGAGAGAGGAGCTCACATGGTTCATCAACGTGGTGAGCTTTGACCCGTCCAGGATATTCTTCTCCAGGATGTTCAGCAGCTTCACGAGCTTGTCTGATGGTATCTGGGACAACAGAGAACAACATAATTTAGATCTACATCTGAAGCAGTAATGCTGGACTAGGGACACCAAACATCCACAGCAGTCCAACTGGACCAGGCCAACATGCCAGCTTCAAAACTAATTTCTCTCTGAAAACGTGATTGTGGATAACATGCAAAACAGATTACTTTTGCTAGAACCCTATAAGAATGTGCGTGAACATATTTTTGATAATAAAATTCCATGACTCTTCCAAGACTATTCCATGACATATAGCACAATTTCCATGACCATATTTCACATTGACACACATTTCAACTGATCTGAATGCCCAAGGTCTTATTTCAGGCTACAATTATCACTTAGGGCTGATATTATCAGGACATTTCTGATTTGGATTATTATTACTTATTTAAGTGGATCAACAAGCAGCCATGCTTGACATTAAATTTTACTGGTTGGGGAAAAAAAGATCATCAATACATACGATACAATAATAACTATATGCATTTTTTTTTAACTTTTGCAAGCTTGAAAAAGACACATTTTGAATTCCATGACTTTTTGAGGTTTTCTATGACTGTAGGAACCCTGTGTGAATATATATGAATATACATGTATAGATATAGAGACAGAGAATGTATAAGTACCCTGCTGGAGATGCCCATGGCCTTAATCTTGGCAGACTCGCTGCCCAGCTCATTCAGCTGGTGTTTACCCAGCAGCAATTCCTGAGGGATCTCATCGTCATCTGCTGTTAAAAAACAAACAGTGAAAATATTATTGTAAGTATAAATAATGAACAAAACAGACACAATAAAATATGGTAACATTGATGTTTTTTCTGTTTAAAAAAAATAAGAAAAAAACTTTTCTGAAACCTTCCAGCCAAACCTCATGATGGCCTACTAATGAAGAATAATAAGAATCATTTTTGGAGAAAAGAATACTAGACAACACCAAAAATAGGCTTACATTAATCATTAATGGGGAATTAACAGCTGCTTTTTTCTCAGTTCAGGAGATTTTTCAGGAAAATCCAGAACAGGTTTCTAATATTTACCTGTTACACTGACTGAAAAGTGCATCAGATGTGATATTTACCCATGGTAGTGAAGTCCACATCCTCCAGATTCTCTAGTATGTTGTCGATGCTGTTCAGGAACCTCTTGAACGTTGATGAGTCCATCAGCTCTTCTTGGGTCAGTTTGGGTTCATATGCTTTCCTTTTTTTCTGCTTTTCCTTCATCTTCATCTTTCTGGCAACTGAGAAAGAGAAAATTCATCTTCATTTGTTTACCATGTTCTTGTAACTTTTTGGATCATGTTTTGATCTTGTGTGCCAGAGCAAGGACTACACACTAAAAAAAGACTTTAGGGAAATTCTCTCATTTCCCCCCCGCCCCCCATTTCCTACCCATGTTTTTTGTTTCCTCTTGTGTGCCATACTGTCATTAAGCAATATGAATCAACCGAAAAACACCATCAGATATTTAACATGTATTACCATTGGTTCTTCTAAGATTACATTATCTCATAAGAGTATCTTGTTTGGGCTACAAACTGTTACATGTACCTTGCATTTACATTTACAATGTTCTTTTACTTTCGTTTTTTGCTTCCTTGTCTGTAATATCCTTTATGTGTGTATGGACATAGAAAGATCATCCGTTGTGAACTGGAAAAAGATCACTATGCAATTCTATCACTGTCATTTTCAATTCTGAGGAAAAATAAACTTTCATGTCTATCGCTTGAACACTGACCTTCGCTCATGCTGGGCGGTGGTGAATCGTCAGAGGAAGAGTCCCGGTAGCGGCTACCTGAGCCTCGCCGGCTGTCTCGGTGTCCCGCGCTTTTCCGATGCTCCCCTGAACCTCTGCGCTCCCTATCCTCGCTCTCCCAGGCCTTGTCTCCTTTGTCTCGACGTTGCCGTTTCCTTGCAGCTGTAGGTATTTTAAAAAAAAATATATATATATTTTTAAATCAAGCCCAAGGAATCTAAAACTGAAACAGTTGTATCAGAATAGCTACCAACTCATGGCTACAGCGACTTGGTGGCCACAAAGACAATATTACCCTGATTAATTTTATTCAAAACTGAATTCAGATTTGTCACCAATCCCTGTCTAGTGACAAGGGGGCATCTACAAATGTAGATGGGCAATCAAAACATTTGTGTACAAAATAGTGTTAATGAACAGGATTCTGAAAAAGTTTCACTTATCAATTCATGTTTTCAGCTTCATTCAATGCATTAATTAAGTGTGTTAGTAGTGTTTATGCTTTCAACTAACAAAAGTTGACAAGCAATCAACTTTTTTGGGGTGGAAGACAGTGATTTCACCATTATCACTACTTTCCAGTCCTCTCTCCTCCCCATTAGCAGCTAATGGAATCTATTCTCTACTGCTGGTGTAAACTCAGGGGAAAGCCTTATCCAGAGACTCACATTCTCCATTCGCGTCAAAGTCTTCATCCGAGCTGACCTCCGCATACTTGGGCTTCTCATTGACAGTGCTTCGTTTCCTCTTGTTCATCTTTACCCTTTCACACAGCGGCATGGTGGACTCAATCTCTGCCAGCAGCTCGGGGGGCAGCTCCTTCAGAACTGCCGGATCCATACCACCTACAGGTTTGACAGGTTATCAAGCATTGGTAAGAATACACACACATAGTTGGCATACATGTTTATAGAGAGGTGGTCGTTGATCGATTGTCACTAACAAGTAATCAAAAAAAGTTAAGTGAAAGAAAAAAGCAAGAAATTAGCAATTTGCTTGCAATTGCAGAGCTTGTTCTCCTTACGTTTGCTGGACTTCCCTGAGGAGAGCCTGTTCTTGCCAGACTTGCTGTGCCGTATGATCCTCTGAACCTGATCGATGGAGAGCTTCTTCAGAACCACCACAGGCTTGGGCCTCTTTGCAAAGTCCTGCACCAAACCCAGCCTCTCCAGTTTTACCTTGGGCTGACCCCACATGTGCCCCTCTGTTGACCCACTGACATCCTTATCACGTTTCACCTGAAAGACGGGGGAAAGGGGTGAGAAGAAGAAGATTTCGATTTTGTTTTGAAAAATGTTCACACTTTAAAGTTTTGGGTTCAGTTTTAATGAAAAACAGAAAATAAAGTAGTCACAAAAATGTAAACAATGGATTAAATTGATTTATGACATTGTCTAAAAAAATAAATAAACTAAAACTGTTTTCACAAAATCAGATGATTATGATGTTAATCCAACGTCTTTTAGGCAACAAAGATTTAAATCACTTGCTTTTGGCTATACTCTGGACTTGCAGTTTAACAAATCAAATAAAGTTCCAAACCATTTCCATCTATTCCAAATAGATAGTTAGGTTATAATTCCAAGGTGTTCAAAACAAAAACAAGCGAGCGAACACTGGTGTGACTTGGTTTTGTGAGATTGCAGGCAGTGACAATTTAGGTAGTGGGTTTGGGTCAGTCCAGATCACCTTAGGGATCTGGAAGTTCTTCAGCGCGCCAGTCTGCCCTCCCAGGAGGTGAGCAGGGAAGGAGTCTGGAAGCTTGGCACCAGAAGCAGAGGAGGCTGGTTTGGACCCATCTTGCCTGCTGCTACTCCGACCAGGCTCTCCAGTGGAAGAGGACCGGAAGCCAGACCTGTCTCGGTCACTTCGGCATCGTGCATCGGGTGAGCGTCGGTCCCGACCTCCAGTCTCACTTCGATGCCTCCTCTCTCGGTCAGAGTCTCGGTCCCTGTCGCGTCCATGTTCCCCACGGTTTGACGACTTTGGCGTCTCTCCACGTCTGTCTGAGGAAGGCTTCCCATCATGCCGGTGCTTTGATCCCTCCCGACCATCTCGCCTGGAATCATGTTTATCCACCCGGTTCTTGATAACTTCTGGTCGTCCATCTGGTTTCAACCGCAAAACAGTGTCGGAACCTTCCACCGCGGCAGGTCCACTAGCCGGTTCTTCAGGCCAGCGTTGGGCCTCAAGGGCTGGAATAGGGGCGGCCAAACAGGGGTCTAGCTGGCCATCAGCCCTGCCTGCCTGCTGGAGGTCGATGCTCACCATGAGGGGAGGGCGGCTAGCTCCATTCCCAGCCGCAGTGGCCTCTTGCGGAGTCAGCTTGCCAGCGTTGCCTCCTCCTGCTGATCCACTGCCCGGGGCTCCGGTGGGGCCACCGGGGCCCCCTGCACCTGGCTCCAGGGGGAAAGAGTCCTGCTTTCTCTTCTTTAACGGCTTGTCTGGAAAGACACAGAGGTAAAGAAAAACAGAAAGGGAGATTAAACCGCACATTCAAACACTAGGAAAACCTCTGAAACGTTACACAAATTCAGAATTTGTTTATTTTCCCCCTCAAACAAATAGCAGGAATAACCTTTATGAGAACTCAATAGTTCCAAATGTACAAAAATGCCTCACTGATGCTGTTCAGTTTTGTATCCCTATACGAATAACTCGAGATCGCCTACACACCTTTGTCTTGCACCTCCTTGGAGCACTTTTCACTTGCCGCCTCCCGCTCTATCCTTTCAATCTCAGCCAGGGCATCCAGCTCTGCCTCGTCGTAAGGGGAGGAGGGCGGCTGGAGGCCACTGGTGCCACCTGTCTGCTGGGAGACCTGCTGCTGTTGCTGGCGGGCCCCCAGGTTCTGCTGGAGAACAGGTACCTGCTGGAAGCAGAGTTCTGCCTCCATGTTGTCCGAGTTCTGGTCCATGCCTGGCACAACATCACCTGGGGTATTGTAAAACAAGTTTTTAAAAAGGGCTGTTCTAAGTGTTTCTGCATTGTCGAGGCACAACTGTAACAGCAGATCCTCTTTTAAATACTTCTAATACATTGGGTAGTTATGAGAAGTGTGAAATAACAAACAGGTGTGGACAACATGAGCCTATTAACAGTGGATGATAGCTCTGGACATCTAACTACAGACTGAGCAAATTCAAAATCTTCAATGGACTTACCTGGGGGGTCGGACTCGTTGGACTTGACCCTGGACAGCTTGAGGGTGAGTTTGGTGGAGTCCTTGTTTGGAGAGCTGACAATGTCGTACATGTCCTTCTCCTCTTTCACTGCCGGGCCTTTCTTCCTTTGCTGGAGCTGTTGTTTCGGGTCGGGTCCTCCCTCCCTTGGTGAGGCTGCATAGGGCGGTGGTGACTGCAGGATCAGCGGGGGACGCGAGCCCGCTGTGAGGAAGCAAAGCCAAAAGGAAAAGAAGGTGGTGTTTCAAGGCATGAAAAATAAAGTGCCCACAAGTATAACACTGCAATGACACCTGAAAAGTACTCCATTCTACTTTTCACACCTGAAAAGTACTCCATTCTAATGATGCAATGTTTTCCTAAAGGAAGATGCCACAAAGGTTGGGAAAAAATGACCTTGTTGGACCTTAGTTCAATTTAAGGCTTGATGACATCAAACTATTCTGAAACTATGAAATGAATATTGTAAGGCTTTTAGAGCAATTCGGCCTTTGCTTCTCCGCCTTACGTTTGGGTGTTCCTTCACTCCCTGCTGGGGAACAGCCAGACTGGGGAGACCTCAGAGGGAAGGAGGCATTCCTCATGGCCGGGTCACCCTCCTGTAGACACACACAGAGAAGACAGAGGTTAGCTAACAGGTATGAGAATTAAAATATTACTTCACCTAAGTTCTGCTGCAAAAATGTCATTACACAACTAACAGGCAGAGCAAAACATTTAAACTCAATGCAGATGCTACCCACATTGGAGAATTAGATATGCTGACTTTATTCTATATTAAATATTGCCCTTGCCCTGTGCACAATATACAGAGTCAGCACTCTTGACTGGCCTACCTTTTCAGCCACCTCAAATATTTTGGGAAACAGCATCATGTGATTATAATTTGCCGATTAAAGGGGTAATAAATACACACCATGTGTAATTTACTACATTCTTAGCCCCCCCATTATTTAATTTGTATCCACATCTCTGGCTTGAACGGGTTTTGTAATTGGATGTGCATGCTTTTCATGCTTACTTTGTTGCCCCGTTTGGGTAAAATAATATCATATATGCATTCATTTCTACAGTATCACAGTCTTACCTCATTGCCCAGCCGCTGTACAATGTTCAGGTAGTCCTCAGTGCCATGTCTGTCTGGGTGGTGGTTGGCAGCGTTGGCCATCTGACCTGACACCTTGCCTTCGTGGATGTTCCTTATGCCACCTGGAACCATGGGGCTAGCCACGGACACTGCCAGATAAAGCGGAGAAGAGGCCATATTTCTTTAAACTATCCATTAATCAAAGTTTTGATAAGGATGGCATAAAAAGCAGGAAAAGGTGTGGTGCATCTCTATTGGTTATATATTGGGAGTTGTGTATCCAAAATAAATGATGAATTCATGAAAAAAGAAAAATCACACCTTTGACGGCCAGTTAATTTGCTTCAACAAGAGAGAGCATTAGGCGCTTATTTGTGCTGGCACTTTATTAGAACATTTTGTTTGGAGAATTTGATCACTTGCAGCAGTGGTCTGGTTACAGGAGATCCCCAGCAAAATGAGGACAATTTAAAATTTTGTAATTCATTATAAGTTGAGAGAGTGAGAGAACTATATAGTAATAGTATACTTACTACAGATATAGTAATAAATACACTTATCTGAAAGTGGGGTTTATGTATTTAATATGGCACATTCCCTGACACCTGCTGGTTATAATTTGTCACCACTTTTATAAGCAGCCTTATGGTAAACCAATTGACCAAACATTAGAGAATCTAAAACAGTATCCGATTAAAAACAGTTCAGTCATCTTTTCTTACATCTTCGTGTCTGCATTTGATTAGCCCAGAAGGCACATTTGGAAAAAGCTTTCATTCAAGGTTCCAATAGTTTTCATACACAAGATAGGCAAAATGGAAAGGAAAAATATGTTTGTTTACAATAATCCATCACATGCATAAAAATAACTACTTTAATATCCAGGGTGAAACAAAAAACAGTAGTAGAAAGTTCCAGCATCTCTGGAACGCAGCATGAGCTGGCATTCAAAACTGCCACAGTTTAAGTTAAAGATATACTGATTAGGTAACTAATTTATAATTAGCTGTATGTTGTAATTCCTTCTGAAACCTAGCAATGGTCAAATGGGAGTTAATAGTCAGATACCATTGCAGTAGCAAGTTAGCCAATGCTAGTCTTATTAAAGTTAACGGAGCACGACAATTTGTGTGAACAAAAGAAAAGCAACTGAGCTCACTAAATGAAAATGCAGTCAACATAGCGTGCATAGATGTATACACACAAGTCTATCATTATTTGAATTAGAAGAATAAAGAGCATTTCACACATACAATCCCACGCACGCACACACACGCACACACAAACACAGATATACTCCCGAGTGTCACCTTGCTGTATCTGTTGATGTTGGTTGTAGCTGGGTGGTTGTTGGTGGGGATACTGCTGCATATACCCGGTGGCGGGGCTCTGAGGAGTGTAAGGGCTGGGCACTGGACTGTTCTGGCCCATGTACCGGCTACTAGAACCAGTCTGGGGCGACACAAAACGGCTGGGAGTGGGGGAGGAGAGAAGAGGGAGGATAGAATTCATAAAGGGGGGAGGGGAGGGCAAAAGACAAAAGTATGTGGTTATTAGTGTTATGTATACCATAGTGACAGTCCCCTTTTATTTCAGCGTATCAAATAATCTAAAACATACAGTATATAATGTGAAAATCAATTTTTGCTATGACAGGACCACACATACATACAGCAAATTATCCAGGAAACTGGGTAATAAAAATACCAAATGATGTAATGTGATGAGGAAATAAGATGTAATCAGGAAATAAAAAGGGAAATAAAGTGGGGGAAATTGAAAGAACAATTATAAATGATATCACCTGATGCTGTACTGTTATACTAGTCAGTTCCCACCCTGACCTACCTTGATGGGTTGGGAGAAATGGCTGCCTGCTGGAAGTTCCCAGACTGGGCTGGACTGTGCATGGAATTCTGGGTAATCTTGTACTGTGGTACCATTGGCTGCTGCATGACATCTGCTTAGGAGTAGGAAAAAATTGTTGAGATGCTGTCATTATGTTATAACTACAAATATTCTGAGCGGGGGCAAGAGATGAGAAAGACACTGAGGACCAAATGTAACAAAATGTAGTTATAGACGTATTTAGTTTATAAATGTCTCTGAGTGTGTGTCTCCATACTTTTCTCCCTGAAGATGCCAGGGTTCCTGGCCAGCATGGTCTGCAGCAGCAGTGGTGCATCTCCCTCTGGCTCATCACTACCCAGGTTGTCCTTCAGCTCTCTGGAAACAAGCACATACATCCACGCACAGCACACACATAACAGGTTTGGTCATATTATAATATAGAGAGAGCATGATGATGGATAACATAAAGGGTGAAGTACACAAACATTTAATATCACGGTTTCATTTTGTTTCTTAGGGTCACGATTAAAAATCAACTCAATTCATCATTCATGGTTACAGCATGCCATTCGATACAGATTCGCATACACATTCCAAAAACCAAAATATATCACAGTGACCAAAAAAAGTAAACCTTCAGTATAATGAATTTACTTAAACTTACCTTTTATTAATTAGAGCATGTCAACAAAAAACAGCACAGCGGATACCTCTTACAGGGTTTTTAAGAGCACCTGTGTGTTGAACTTATTATGGGTGTTTTCATAGAATTCTCTTAAAATGGACCAAAACGTGAACCAACTGCGAAGCACTCAGTTCCCTTTGCATTCACACTGTATGTTCACTTGAAAGAGGATTCAGTTCTTTAATGGGATCTCAGTACATTTTCTATCCACTCTTTGGAACTTAACCATTTTGAATTGTGGGTAATTTTTAAAAATGTCTTCCCTTATATTTTAAATAGAAAACCTCATTGTTTCTGAAAAAAATAGTGGATCTATCGAGTTAATTACTCTCCATTTTGTTTTGAAATCCAAAAAGGCACCCACACATCTGCCTTGAGAAAGTGGGGGCTGGTTTAACGTTATTCACTATTGTCCATCCCTGTAAGGCCAGTGGGGAGAGCGGGTTTGGTTAAAGGGGCCACTGTCCCAATCAAAGCTGACCTACAGCACCACCAAAGCAGTGGATCCTAAGAAAAGAACTTAAAGAAGGTTTTCTTGCTCTATTGCTGTAAATTAACATACACTCATGTATCGATACTAGGATTTGAAGAACTGAATCTGAATCTGACAAAAGCAAATCGTGATGCATTGGAGAATCTCAGCCATAATGTACATCCGGATCCTCAACATGTTCTGGAAAGAATCCACAATGTGAAGGAATAAAAAGAGCTTTAACGTTGTATTCTGCTCCCAATGTGAATTTTGTAATTTGCATAAAGAATGACATAAATTAAACTCATTCACTGGTTTGTTGCATAACAACATCACGCATAACTATACAAACATTACCAGGCCCCTGCAACTTATGCATTTGTGGCTCATTGTCATATGGGCATAGTAAAGAGTAAGTTTAGTGGAAATGCTCTATCAAATGTCAGTGTATGCATGAGTCATGGAAATTAAGTGTTTTCCTCTGGCAACTTTACTTGCAGGTGAAGTGTAACCATTTATTCTGGCATCAGTCAAAAGTCTCCCTCATGTCTCCATCTAATTCAAAATGCATCAAAGCTAGGATTTTAACTGGTACAAACAGACAAAAGCACATTGCTCCAATACTGGTGTTACTTCATTGGGTCCTTGTTAGATTTAGAATTTACTAAGATTTTACTGATCAAAGTACAGTTACGTCCAACCCTAAGCTCTTTCACAGACCTGTTACAAGTTGTTGTACAAGCTGTTCTAGAGTCTATCTTTAAAACTTAAGTTAACTGGGACTTCAACACGCACGTACTCCTACTTATATACTCACATGTGCTCTGTGGAGACCTGGTTGAGGCCATGGGCTAGCTGGGAGGCCAGGTTCTCGTCCCGACAGGCCAACAAGCAGGTGACGTCCTCCGCAATCCTCCCATTGTATAGCAGGCTCTTAGTGGTGGTGGCCGGGAGAGGGGAGGGCAGGGGTAGCTGGTTCAACACTGTGACAAGGAGAGTGAGAGGAGGAGATGGAGGTAGGGAAGGATGGAGGGAGGTAGGGAGAAGGAAGAATGGAGGAAACAGAGGAAAGGAAAGAGACAGAATGAGGGACAGGGGCAAGCAAGATAGGAGACAATGGCAGTAGAAAAATAGGGAGAGGGAGGTAGACAATGCAAGAGAAACCAGGAAGAATATACAATCACATTTAAAAATGTACATCTATTAAGACAGAACCACTAAACCACAGAGAAAAAAAATTTGTGACAGGAAGTGTGCATTTTAGCAGGGCTATGTGACACTCACAGTCTGTGAGGCTAGCGATCCCAGCAAGAGTGGTGATGGGAACATGAGGCATATCCCCATTCATACTGAAGGTGAGGGTGGGGGAGTGTGTCGATACACAGGTAGATCAGGGGGGTCGATGGACGACACACCCGTCCTCACATCTCCTGACACCTGGGATAGAAGGGGGTTAGTAAGCGGGGAGGACAGCGAAAAGTAAAGGGACATAGGGAAGGGGAAAGGAAAGAAAAAGAGATGGGGGACAAGAAGGATAATGTTAGTGGGGGGTGGGGGAGAAAACAGAGATAATTGGGGGAGAAATAGAGCGAGAAAAAAGCAGGAGAAAAAAAAGACAAGAGGAGGAGTAAAAACATCAGAGGATGACTGATATTAGTCAGGGGTGTCCCCATTCAATACCAATTCACATCAGATCTTTGCTATAACATGAAATCAGAGACTGGCCTTCTAGTAATCCCACCTACTCTTATGCTGAGAAGGAGAAACCCTTTTTGCATCATCTGTAAAGCCTACAGAAGCATAAATGTACATGTGTGGGTGTTGCTCGAAGATTACCGTGTGTGTGTTTGCCAACATACCAGCATACGCAGCGTTAACGTGTACACTAGGGGGTAGTGTCGCATTTACTGAAACCCGTTTTCAACCCCAGTAAAAATGTAAACAAAGAGACATGCTCGTTACATTGTAGTGGATCGATTTATACATTTTTTGTAACCCTCAAGTCGCTCCTCAAACTGCTCCATTGCTAATCTCTGTTTGATTTAATTAGTTTGTTTTAGTAAGTTAAATACACAGGAGAAAATGTATTTTCCACTTGATGTATGATTTTGTGACTTGTTGAGTATATAGACTCCGCTGGCAGTTGCGGTAATGTCACTTTGTGGGTGGTAAAAAATATGTGTGGTGAGAGTGAGTGAGAGTTGTGGTCTCGCGAGAGTAGTCTCTGGTGTAACAGAGAAGATGACGTGATGCACACCGCACACATTCAATTTATATATTTAACCAACTTTATTTTGTGCGGGCCGTTCCAATATTGTGGCAGTGCACCACATATGAGCCTATGTATGCGTAACACTAAGTATATTATTAGTTGATATAGATTATTGACCCACCAGGGGGAAATCACTCTCACTCTCGCAGTGCAGTGCTGGCCAGCTAATGTGGTGCCCCTGGAGGAGGTAGGGGTTGAGTATCTTACCTAAGGATACTATGGCTGCACAAGGTATCAAACATGGGCTCTCTAGTTGGGTGTGAGCTCACTAACCACTAGACCATCCTGCTGCCCAATTACACTCCATTATAATACTACTATAATACTGTATATCTAGAAACAAACCAACAGGGATTTTTTGGCAAGAATATCATCTGATCTGATTCCAATTTATTAATAGACAGAATCTTTCAGAGTATGTATGACTTTCAGATGTTTTTTTTATCCATGTAGGGCATGTTGTATTGCAATTTGATAAATAATAAAAAGAAAAAACGATTTGATACATATTTTCAATTATGTGAATAAATGTGATCATGCATGTATAATGTTAAGTCTTTGGCTAGTAGCAGATATGGAATATGCTTCTTTGTGGCTAACAGGAAATGCAAACTGCTCACATTCTCAAATGGGCTACCATAGTAAACCTATTACCAGTAGACTGATCACCAATCTCATGTTTATAGTGAATATATAGTAATATTAATCAGTAATAACTGATGGGAGCTCCCTTGAATCCAGGTCAGTATTTTTGCCTGTTTTCCTACGTTGAAATCATATCTGTTCTGTACTTTGTATGTATAGTCTGTTGTCAAAAGATGCAGAAATAAGTAACACAGAAATGCTGTCTGGTACTGACATTTTGATTGGCCAAATCATGGAAACCAGACTTTTAGTGCAAACATCAACATTCAAACATTCATTAACCTATTAGATCTACTTTAGAATAGCAAAAGTGTAAAATTGTTGACTAGTAAACTGCCCTGAATGTTCCAAAAACTACCATGAAAGTCGATTTCCCTACATGGATTTCAAACTATAGGCCTCAATTTGACATGAACTCTTCCCTCAACGAATCATGTTTTGAAATTCATGTGACAGGAGTGGACAAGCTACAGCCCTATGGTGCTTTCGAAGTGTCTAAAACCCATTTGCTTTTCAGATGCCCTTGACCTGTCAAGCAAGACTATGGAGGTCAAGGAAAGGAAAGGCGAAGGGAAAAGCCAGCTGCAACTTTCAGAATATCTAAAGCAGCCCACGCTTTTTGGAAAGGACCTGCAAAAAGTGGGATGCTGCATAAGCCTGGTTGCTACAACAAGCCACAACAAGTCCAACTCAGAGCTCTCTTGATATCTACATAATTTACCTTCCCCTGAAATTAAAATTGCTGTGATTTCTGTTGTATCTAGATGTCAACATTGATAACATGCAAGACATGGGATATGTGTTACCAGCTTTCTAAATTGGCTCAGTTGAGGTCAAACAGGCCTAATTATGAAGAATGACTCAAACCATTAGCCTAGCCACTGCCTGTTGGTACAAATACCTTTTTGAAGAACTCTGTTCAGTCTTGGTTGGACCCACTGACATTTCAGAGAAAAGTCTTACTCCTACAATCTGTTGAAAGAGAAAACAGCACTATATCAGACTTGATGACAGACAATTGTTGCATATCATGCTTCTTTATGAAAATCACAGATGCCCTGTCAATTGCTGTTACGACTAAAAACCAGCTCAAAAAGCAAAAGACCAAAAGACACTACATCATAACACTCACTGTCACACATGCATTGAATACTGGCAATGGTTGTTTCCGTATCACCACACATCCCGCAATACTAATAAAACACATTATATGTAACAAAAATTTGAAACTCTTTGAATTAAGCTCACTTCTTCAGATATGCAAGGACTTCTTCAAATAACTTCTGCATGAAACTGATGACATGTCAATTTGTCAACAAACAAAAATTTTGCAGCCAACAACTGATTGCAATTCAATCATTCAGGACTTATTCGGGACAATACATGAAACAGACCCTGCATGACATGCAGCTAGCCCATAGATGTATAATGTAAACAACACCAGCTAGTTGTCACACACCGTCTATCCCCTTGCTCTCTCTCTAGGCAGGGGCTTGGCTGACAGCTGTGAGACTGACAGGCAGGAGGCAGCACAAAGGAACAGATGCACTGTGATGGTGGCGGTGGTAGTGGGGGGGCTGCATCCTCCAGTAGCTAACAGTTAACGTATGCTTTTAGCAAGCTGGCTATCGTTACTGCAGAAAGCAACGAAATAGTGTTTGTTGTGGTTAAGACGAAATAACATTTGCGATTCACACTATTAACCTTAACCTATCTACAAGACTCCGGTAGCTAGGGTTAGCTGTGGTAGCGTGTGTCCAGTCAGTAGGAGGTCAAAACATTTCAAAACAGGACACTAATCAAAACTAACGTTAGCCGAGCCAACCAGTCTACCAAGTCAAAACAAAATGTCTAGGAGTCAAACAAAATAAAATAACGTTAGCTAAAATCCCTTTAGCTATACGGATAATTATTTATCTTAGTAAGCCAAAAATGCAATTTGCTGTCTACTATTTGCAGCCAAAACCATTACATTGCCATAAAGTTAACTGGCTGGATAGCTTTTGAGCTAACCTCACAGCTAATGTTACCCACTTACGCTAGCAGCTAAGCTCACTAATGTTAGCTGCCTAACATTAGCTAACAACAATAGTCGCGCTTTAATGGCTAGCTAGTTAAGCTAACTAGCTCTAACTGTTGTTAGCTACTAACGCTGTTCCGTCAAAAGAAACAAAAGCTAAATAAAATAAATCAACGAATCGCTATTCACCATAATTAACATTTGCCAGCCTTATGTGAGCTTGAAATAAGGCGATGTAATCGGGCAAGGAGTTGTAAAGGCAACGGCATAGATTCTAATTCCGTGGCAACGGCCCAATCCTCGGGCTCGACAAATGACATCCAGTTGAGGCCGTGCGCCTCAGCAGAGCAAAAACACACCTAGCTGGTTGGCTAGTTCGTTAGCTTCCGTTACCTCTCGGTCAACGATTAACGACGCTACATCTGGTCTGCATGGGAACATTTATTTAGGAATGTGTTAATACTCGCAATTTAGAAAGTTTACCACATCAAGATAGGGAACTGAATAAATTTACCTTCGGATGTTGCGTTCAAAGGGAGGGGAATGTTTTAGCTTGGTTTGTGTCCGTGTCCGTATCTCTAGCTCCCCCTTTCTTCTCTCTCGCAGCTCCTCCAAAAGGAACTCGATTGGCTTGCCAGCTAGCTGGTAAGCTAGCTTGCTAGCTATCAACAATAATCCGGGTCGGACAGATTCGTTCTTCTTCCGTCACTCAAGGGTGAATGTTTCAACGTAAATTCATGGGGAAACATTCGTTCTTCGGTGTTTTAGTCGGTCTGCACCGACATAAATAAAGAGCGTAGCCAATTTCGACAGTAAATGAGAAATATGACGATTGTTGCGATGATCAAGAGGCTCTCCTCTCGTAGAACAAAATGCCGACCGGAAGTTCTGCCGTCTGACTGACCAAAGATCTCAGGAGTGACTCCCTCCATCGGCGCCAAACGAAATACCATGCAACATTCCGTAATTAGGCCACTAGAGGACGCTATGAGACAAATTTCCTCCCATCTCTCCGTATGCGTGTATTATGAAAAAAAACCGCTATAATCCTACAATACATTTAAGGAGACTATACAAATAGCACAGCAAGAATACAAATAAAGTAAAGATATCAAATAAAAACACAAAGTAGGATAAGATCACAATAAACTCACTAGTGAGTGACTATTGACCCTCAGACACACTATAAATCCCCAAGTCACTATAGGAATACTATAGTGATACCATTGTAAGATAATGTCACTCATATTTGAATACCATAGACACGCTATAATTCCCTATAGATGTATAATAGGAATCTTACAGTGTTACCCTGGAAAATACACAATATACCATAAGTATGATAAGGTCACTGTAAACTCACTGGTGAGTATAACAGATACTGTTATAGTTCCCATCGGAATATTATAGTGATTTTGGCGTTAAGTGCGCGTGTGCGTGTCGCACACTATTCTTTCACTTTGCAGTAGATGAAATCACTTATGTGGCCTCAAGGTGTCAGCATAGGCACTTGTTGAGTAATGAACAATGTTCTTCATGAGAATCTAAGATCACAAATTTGTCTCAATATATTTGAATATGAAGAAATATCTACATGCAATATCCTTACTCTGTTTGTTAGAATGGAACAGCAGTAAACTGTAGGTTAGGACAGTGACTGGAGGGTTGCTGGTTCGAAGCCCAAAACCTGGGGCAATTTCTGTAGGGGGGTGAGTGTGTCCTTGAGCAAGGCATTGAACATCCAACTGCCCTCTGTTTAGGGGCGTAAGGCTGCATTATTGTGATAGTAATGGGCAGCTGCTAGGTGTGAGTAATCTTCCCTTCCCAGCCACTCCCTAAGGCCACCACTCTAAATAAAAATGTGTCAACTTACCTGGTTAAACAAGAATTAACCAAAAAACCTATATCTGTCCATCAATATGTCTATCTATTGAGCTGGACTGTCTATTCATCTATCAGTTCCTATTCATTTCCGTAGAGGCTTAGAATTCTCAGATATCTTTTCAGTCTTTCTGATGTTCAAGATAAATACATTGCCACAGATTTCATTTATTTTTTATTCCAAAAATTCTATACAAGAAAAAAAACTACTATTAATCAGTTGTGTGTGTGTGCGTGTGTGCGTGTGTGTGTGCACGCACTTATGTATTCATGAGTGAAACAGACACATCAAGATGACACCAGCAATTGTAAACAAGGGAACTATTAGATTTCCTCAAGTGTTTGTAGGAGATAATATTTGGTCCTTTAAATCAGCCAATGGTGCATTTGTAAAAGGAACTGGAAGAATTGTTAGTTTGGTCCTCCAGTTCTAACCAAGTATCATTACAGAATCTTCACAAAAGTCATCCTCATGTAACCTTTTACAATACAAATCTACAATTAATGTACACGCTTATCTACATTTCTCTATATAAATATATTCAGAGGATCATCTATAGACGATATCATCTATACAAAGCAATTTCTAGCAAAGAATGAGAATGTTATTTGTTACATATAAAGAATTCATTAAAATAGGAACAGCACTTAGAAATTTGAGTTAGAAATAAGATGGGGAATGCAGCAACATCCATTACTTACAGCATTCATCCATATTAAACCATATGAAATAAGTTACCTACAGTAACTTCAATTGAGAATAATCAAGACTAAACATTTTTAAATCTTAATGGCCCAAATAGTAAAAACAAACTACTGCAACTAAAATTAACTTCCTACAATTTCACTTAGCACATTTAAAGCAATATTAGCGTCACAAGAAACTATAAAATATTGACATGTGAATTGACTAAAATAATGTTTCAACCAATTAATTCCATGGAGTTCCATAGTCATGTTAGAGAGTCTGCCTCAGTTAAGAGCTTAAAGGAACTATGACATTACTATTTATTTGAAATGAAATAATTACTATCTTCCTATTGAAACAGTACTGGATTATTGTGTGATATGTGTGCTCTAAAAAAAATCAACATAGAGAAAATTGAAATCATTATTTTGGTCAAAGGATGATTACTTAAAATGCTGATGTCATTATGGACAGCTCAAATTCGTTTGGTAGTTGATCTGACATATCTCCACTGATACAAGCCTTTCAACACAGATCAAATTTGCAATTCTTAACTTGGCTGAGCTATTTTGGTTTGGCAGCCTTAATGATTGGTATGAGGAACACATTATATATGTAACTGAAAACAATATTGATCAAACATTCAGACACAGTGTGAAATTGAGAGCTCAAAGTATTGACAACTGTTGCCAAGATTTTCTGAGAGCATCTTTTGCCTAATAACGGTACTTACTGCATCAGACATTTCTGATGAGGAAAAAACGATTTCTACGTCATAGTATTTAAACAATATCATTCTGTCAGTGTATGCCTGTACAAAACATACCAAATCAAATAACACATGCAGAATAAAGCCACTAATGTCTGTACATAAACTTGTGAAAAGAGAGCCCTTCTTTCCCCTGGCCTGGTCACCACAACATATGTGCAAGATATCCAACTCCTTTCAAATGCCATGTCAGTCTCTACATTTTTACTGCCACTTCATTGTCATTTATCATATTTATCACAACATCACTATTCTCTGAATCAAAAACATTAAAAGTCAAAGCCAGAAAAAGTGCTTGCCAGCATGTGTACTATGGCCTTTAGATTCACAGCAATACTGGCTTCTAAAGCATGAGAGTTCACATAACAGTTCTGAGAGGACTTGGATATGGCCTGCAGAGAGACCACAGACCACCAGGCTCTAGTAGTACATTCTCCTAAGTAAACAACTGCCACGCTATGGCAGACAGACATATTGTATACACAGACCCCTGGAAAAACAGAGCTCCAGAGACCCATTTCAGGTCTACATGGCATCAGACAGGGTTCTATATAGGACATCCTACATTGGTGGAACTCTTCTTGGCTAATGTATATTTTATGTAATAAAATAGATTCTACCTGTCGATCCATTCTATGTGAACCTTCCTGTCTTGTAAGGGGAAGGTGTATGCACTGACAAATGAAGTAGAACTTTCTTGTGCAGAAAATGAGTTCAGTGCAGTGCAATTTTGTTTCCTAAGAACACATGCAACCACTGAGAAAATCTTTCCTCTACATCTTGGTCTCGCTGTCAGCAGGCTTCTCGTTCTCGTACTCATTCTCCTGGCAGATGAGTTGGTACGGCTTCTTGTCTGTCTCCTCCACCACTGAGTTGCCCAGCTCTGGGTCCTTGTTCCGCAACTCATGGCGAGACAGGTGTTCCACGATACCCGCACCGATGGAGTCTCCAAGAACATTGGTGGTGGTGCGCAATCGGTCCCTGAGGAAGAGGAGAGGAGAAACAGTGGGAGGAATTTATCCTTATGTTTGGGTACTTTAGAAACCTTTGACAAAGTTTATCATGGAGAATATTTCTCTGATGTGCTCGTAAGTTTGAAGCCTCGTTCCTATTGGCTGATGAGACTTGCTGTTCAGGACCTACTAAAAGATGCATATGTTGCTTAATGTATTTATAGAGTGCATACAAGGAATATTAACATTCAACAGAAGACTTCAAAAACTGAAACCATGTGAGGAGTATTCACAAAACTATGCACAAAAATATGATATGTAATGACCCCTCATAGAATGTAATATACCTCCGGACTATTGGAGGTATATTTTTAATGGTGCCAAGCAATTATCAAACCACATGAAACACTACAGCCAGAGTACTGGATGCAATAGACCTTTCCAGTGCAATAAGATACCGGCAGAATCAGAACCAGATGGATTGAGGGACATGGAATGCAAGGGGAGTGTCTCTATAACCCACTCAAAACCCAACTTGGCCCCTCCTCCCAAAAAAAAAACCACGGATGGGATTTGATTAAACGCACTCTATTATGTCCCTGTGACTAGACTACTGAAACCCTCTTTATTGCTGCCGAACTCATAAGTCTCCAACATCTCCAGCTTGTAAAGAATGCAGCCGCTAGATGTTTAACTGGTGCTAACAGAAGGAATCCCAATCACAGGGGAAGACTTCCATGTTTCACAGTAACACTATTGGGAAAGTTTATGAAGTCTCAGTGCAGTCACAGTTGATGCAAACTCTGTTTTCATTCTCCAAAGCAGGAATTTAAATATCCCATATTACAGGAAATTTAATTTGATGTCTAATGTTTAATGAAGACATTGTTCAAATTTGATTTAGGTTAAGTAAGTTAAATAAATGGTTAAATCACCATTTATTTAACCATCAGAGCAACTCCAGTAACTGGACTTGGTGTTGATTGGCACATCAAACAATCACTAAAACCCTTCCAATCAGACCAGTTTGCAGCATTTGAACTGACACGCCCACAGGAAAGCCTCCACTCAGAAGCTTTACCTCATTTGGAGGAGCTATTTTAGCTATATTATTCATGAAAACTAAATAATATGGCACCATTAACATTTAAGTGAACAATTTTCAGAGACATCATATCACCAATACTTACAGGAACCAATCGACAGCAATAATGAGTGTGATGTCATCAGTGGGCAGGCCAACAGAGGTTAGCACTATCACCATGGTGACCAGTCCAGCCTGAGGGATTCCAGCTGCTCCGATACTGGCTGCTGTGGCTGTGATACTGGGGGCAAAGGAAGACAGATCCTTAGAAACCAGTCAGACCTTGGCTATATTTTAACTGTCTAAAAAAAATCATTACAGTGTAATTTTTACTTTTGCATAGACGAGGACAAGAAGACACACACATCCTTGAATTGATCTCCCAAACAGTTTACCCTGGGTAACAGTGATGAATAGGTCAGTTAAATTCATTCCCTTGGTTGAAATACTATTCACCATTTGATTCAAAATAGCTGGACTGGTGGCGAGGCCATCTATAAAGCTGCAACTTCTTGTTTTGAGACTTGGCTCACTCTGGGTTGAGGCAGTAATTCTGACTATCATGGAAAAAAATATTGTGCAAATATTCTACTGTATATCCCTCCCTAAAACTGATTCATATCCAACTCACACAGCAGGGAAATATTACATGTTATTGAGCTTAATCCTTTTGGGCTTTCTTTAGTTGTGAAACTACATTGGAACTACAGTGAAAGCAATGAGTTTAAGGAGCATATATATTAAATTATATTGCACATTACAAGTACTACATTTGTTCATACCTGATAGTGAGGATCTGTCCGAAGTTAAGGTCATAATCATTGACCTGAGCGATAAAGATGGCTGCTAGGGCTTCATACAGGGCCGTGCCATCCATGTTAATGGTAGCACCGACAGGGAGCACGAAACGGGTCACGCGCTTATCCACTTTGTTGTTCTCCTCTAGGCATTTAAAGGTGATGGGCAATGTGGCAGAACTGAGAGAGCGTTGTAGATTAGAGGGAGAGGGAGGATGAGAGAGAGGAAAAGAGCGAAGAGGATGGAGTAACAGAGAGAAAAGGAAAAAAAAACATCATGAAGAAAGTAACACAAGCAACATTTTACAAGATTTTAATGAGAGGGATAACAGTCTTCATCATTATCATTATCATTATCATCACCAATCAGATTAATTCGAAATATGAGATACAATTGTAGCCATGTGGAAGCCATCTTGAATCTGTATTGTGAAATAAGGATGTTAAAAGTGAGACTTGACTGATGGCTGCATCTGTAGCTAACTACATACCTAGACAATGACATGACATTTACCTAAGATTAAGTTAATTTAAGAGACAAGGATGTAACCAAAGTAACTTAATTCAGTACAGTTAGAGCGTCATTTATAGTATCTGCAGATCTTGTGGCATTCAGGCTTCATTCTGGCTAGTGGCTACGTACCAAGGTCTAGAAATCATTCATGTCAAAGCCAACAATTAACTACCAGATTTTAAAAATGCATAAGTTCAGTCACCAAAGGACCAACATTCATGTATAGCATTGTAGAACACTTACCCTGTTTATAAGCTTTTGAGTTTACATTGGTGGATTGTGACTCGGTAATACTCAACCTAGTTGCATTACCTAGAAGATGTGCCCAGGGCGGTGATGAGAGCCTGCAACAGCCCTGCAATGAAGACGAAGGGGTTCTTCCTTGTAACGACGAAGTAGAGCGTCGGCAGGACGAGGATTGCGTGGATGAGCAGGCCGCAAATGACCGTCACGGTGTACATGCCCAGCTGGCCACCCATGTCCCTGATGTCATCCATCTCCACGATCTTACCGGCAATCAGGAACAGGATACCGACAGGGGCGTACCTGAGGATGGGAGGGGATTAGATAAGATATTGTTAATTCCATCATTACTTTTTTTTTTACTTCTTCATACGTTCTTTCATCCATTCAGCCAGTCATCCACCCCTCCATCCCTTTATCTATAAAAACACACCTACGCCCAACCCTTCCTCACTCACTGTCACCCTTTCTCCATCCATCCATCCATCCACTAATCCACCCCTCTCTCCTTGTACGCACCACATGATTATGGAAACCAGCCTCATGATGCATTCATTGAGACAGTCGAAGAAGTCCTTTAGTGGCTGCCCCTGTTCCTTCATGCTCCCGATGATCAGACCAAAGCACATTGAGAATACCACCAGGCCCAGAGCGTTCACGCCATTAACTGACCCCGGCACTGGGATCACCTCCTCTCGTGTTATCTCCTCGCTGCCATTCAGCGTGAATAGCGTGTCATTCACCGTCAGCTTTATGCGGACCACTCTGGTGCCGTATTGCGTCTTGAACTGGATTTAATACATAATGAAGAGGATGGGTTAAAGAAGATATAGCAAGCCAATCCTCAGTCAATACCTGTTTTGCTTTTAGAATAATAACATTTAAAGGTTCAGGCTAAATAACAAGCCCAGCAGTATTATCTAGCTAGCTGAATAAGCACGTCTCCAGATAATCATAAGTTTTCCAGACTAATATATTACATTTCACTGCCCCACAATTCTGATCAATAGTACTATGGAAGGTAATTGACACAGAATTGTGTTTTAGAAAGCATGCTGTTGTGTGTCTGTAACTAGAGGCTGTACTAGTTCTTGTAAAAAACATCTGGTGCTGTAAATTTCACAATCATGCCAGTTACCTACCCACAATGCCCATAATACGTAGATTGTTTTAGAATAAGGAAGTGAAAATGACACTGGGGGAAAATGTCTCGGTTGGCTTATAAATAAGGCTATGTCAGGAGCAAGTGAGCAAGCATGGGCAGCTAATAATCCAAATAATGATTCATATAAGCGCATGAAAAATCCTCAAGGAAGTTGTATCCCTAAAGGCTGAATAAATCTTCTCTACCATCGTTATGTTGTAACTATGGGAAGAGCCTTGTCATAACATTATCATTTTTGTATTGTATAAAGCACCTCAGGGACCCTCTTCATAAATATGAACTCTCAGTTGGTTGTGAAGTTGGGAGAGTTACCTGTTTGGTGCATGCTTCCACGAGATTAGGAGGAAACATGTTTCTGGAATACAGAACAAAAGAAATACAATTATTAGGATGACAGATAATAACTGCTCTAATGGCTTTTCCAACATATGCACCACTTGTTTGTTCTTGAAAGTTGATACTTCCCTTTCAGAAAGAATGTCTTTGTCTTTGTGTGTGTGAGTGTGTGTGTGAGCGAGGCAGAAGGAGAGGAGGTGCTGATCAAGATACGTGTGTTTGAGTACCTAATAAGGTCCAGGAAGGCATCGGCAGGGCTGACCTGCTCTATCTTCTGCTGCTTGCTGAACTCATCCTTAGATCCTTTTCCAGGGTGGATAATGAGCACCATGACGATACCAATGAACACAGCGATAACGGTGGTGGTGGTGTAGTAAACCACCGCCCTCAAGCCCATCTTGCCAGACGCACGGCTGTCCAGAGCAGCCATACCTGGAGAGGAGATGTCATATATTATAGTCCTCACACACATAGTCTGTATCAGTACTGCTTATTCCCCACACTGTTAGCCTCCACAGGATTTCCTAAATAATTATTTCATATTATTATTTCATACTCATATGAGAAGAGGCAAGAGGCATTGCCCCCCCCCCCCCCCCCCCGAAGTCTAGTTGCTCCCTTGTGTTGTTTAGTTGACCCATGTTCAATAAATCTCCTTTTTGTTAATGACAAAGCATTACCCATCAATTTTTGTGTTACTCCCCTCCGACCCTAGACCGCCATCTGGGGACGTAACAGCTATCCAAAGCTGCCAGCTGCCATGTCTGGGGAGGGGTATATCATAACAGTCATTGAATCTACAATACATTAGTACTGCAGGAAATCCAGAAAATGACTCTTGGGGTGGAGCAGTAGTGCAGCAATGGTGCAATAAGCATTAAGACACCTCCATAATGGCTACATCTCTATAGTTAACTAAGCTACCAGTCACTGAGCCATTTATGGATTGATTGAATGGTTGATTCATTCATTTATTCACCAGTTTTTTATTTATTCATTAATTTCATAATTTAATATTAATGGTATCTATGTATTAATTTGTTCCTTCATTCATTCATTCATTTTAGTAACAGGTAACAGACAGTAACAAAGCAAAATATCAAAGATCCATTGACATATAATAGAATGAAGAGAAGGACGTGTTTTCCTTAGCATGTAAGAATATGAGAATTAAGTTCCAAATATCTTCATGTTTAGATTGTTTTTGTTGTTTTTGTCTTGCATCTAGGGAAAGTGAAAAACAAATGATTACAGATCACCTTTACTCATGCTGTCCCATACTTTAGTGTTACATACACACGCTTTCTTCAAGAGATTCTGTCCCTATGACACTACAGTTGGGAAAAGGTGTGGAGTACACCCGTCTGGATTATCTGCCTATCTATCTATGACTACAAAGGGGAGCAGCCTCAGAGGAAGAAATCCAATCTGAGTCTGACCTTAACTGGTGGGAAAACAACACCCACAGCACCCTGGAGGCAGGTTGAACGTGGGAGATCTGTATGTATACTGTATATAGGTCCAGAAAATACCCTAAAACATGCAAACCAAAAAGCTGAGATACGTTTCCTGCTACAGTCATTCACTGTCTTGTGTTTGATCCTACAACAATGAGAAATGTGACATCCTTTAGTTGTAAACACAGATTACAGACTGAGATGTACGCCACAGTACAACAGCATGACCTCAACTGAATATTTCTATCAATTGTTCAACAAATCTCTGTTCAGTGTAGCTTTATAGTACTACAATGAGAACAAGGTCACTAGATTGTGTTTTATAAAGCAACAGAAATGCCGAACACTGTATATACTATAAAAAAAATACCTCCTGCATTTTAGCCTTGGCCTGGAGATTTCTGTCCTCAGAAAGACTCAACTGAGACCAGATTTGTGACGCAGCGAAGACATTATGACTAATGACTAATGACTATGACTAATGACTGACCTTCTTGTACCCAAAAAAAGAAACCCACAGAGCAGTGGTCTAAAAAGATTGTGTCAGCAACCAAAAGATGAAGAAATTATAGTGCAAAATGAGTTGCCAAACAATTCCATAGAAATAACAACACACAAGAAAAGCTGCCAAAGCATTTCCAACTTCCTGCAAGATAGATTGTATACTGTCTTGTAGTACATAATCAACCTAAAAAATGACCAGTTTTATTAGACAGGGTTGCACAGTAACCCAAAAAGTCAGTTTTAGGTTGCAAGGAAAATTGTTTTTGAAAATGTGTGTTCGCATTGACCCAATTCCATAGAAAACACAAACTTTTATTGAAGCCAGAATGAACTTTCACAAGGTCACAGAGCCTGAGGGCTGAATGTCTTTACAGCCCTAACAACATCAAACAGGATATTGGTAGTAAAAGAAATATGGCCATTCGGAAAGGGGGATTTGAAAACGGACAATACGTTGCTTCAATAGGCATGACGTTAGCGTTGTATTTTCAAAGTGTCAGGTCCTATTATGGCCATTATCTTCATTCAACGCTGTACAAGCCAAAGCAGGCTTTGTGCGATGTGAGATGTATGTGTTCCTTTCAGATGTGGTACTTTGACTCAGCGTGGATGTATGTGTGCGTGTGGGTGTGTGTGTGTGTGTGTGTGCGTGCGTGTGCGTGCTTGTGAGTGCCTACTGCCCCCCGTTTGGCCCTCTCTGTTCCACTTGTCTCGGCTTGCTCAGGACCTGGGCCTTTATACATTTCTTTTTGATCCTCCCGTCTCCCCTCCTCATCCTTCCCTCCCTCATTCTCTTTCCCAAATTCTTAAGCTCCTCTCCCTACCACCCCTCCATCTATACCTCTTGTTTCAGTGTGTCCCCAGCCCTCCTCCCCTCCTCTTCCTCCTCTCCACCCCCCTCATCCTCCCTCCCTCTTCCTTCTCTTTTTCTTACACACGGATCTTATTGCTTCAATCCTCTTTCATTGCCACCCCTTGCCCCCACCATCCCCCTTCTCCTGTTCTCCTCCTATTCCTTTTCTGACAGCCCTGGGAAAACTTGTTGACTTAGTTGGCCTCGCATGGACACAATGATCCTCGGCCTGTTGTCCCGGCAACAACAAACGCAGCCTCACCAATTCCATCCTTTCAAAAGAAGGAGAGAACCAAAATTGAAGGAGAGGAGGAGAAGATGACTTTTTCTCATATGGGGAATGTTCATCAGACACAAAAGTGCTTTGGAGAGAAAAAGGTTGATTTAGGCCAATTAACATTCACTGCTGCTTAGCAAACAATGACTCTTCAGTTCTCACAAGACTTTACTTGGAGGCTACAGTCAGGCTATGTAAATATGTGGCCACACAAGTCATCCTATGAAGTTCAATGGTTAGGAACTCTCTGACACTGCCAGGCTCCGTATTGAACCCTGGCAGTGTCAGAGATAATAAAACGTGCACACATACATTAATATATAGAGCCAGCACAACTGCACCAACCCCTTTTCTGAGACTTGTTGGCCGTTACAAGCCTGCATATTGAAGATGGTACGGCCCATTAGCTCTGAATATGTCAGTTGTCAGTCATTTCTTACAAATACCAACGCCTTACATGGCAAGTGTTGATAATGCCTTGATAATTCAATTAACAAATCTATCCATTATACCTTATAAAAAGCTTTAGTCAACAAAATATCACGATAATTAAACTAAATCAAAGCAATCAAGTGAAATCAGTTTGAAACTTGCTGCAGGGGCGAAATTGAGCACATATCTTATATTTTATTAACTTGTATTAATTCATTTGTGTTGAATTATCCAAGTGAGGGAATGATGTGTATCTTGAGTCTTACAGGTACCCACATGGTGTGAATGCACACACACTCACACACTTACACACTCACACACTTACACTTGCTGTGGATGAAAGTACCACCACCAAATGGAATAGAAGCATTACAGTTTGTGAAAAGCATGTGCTTTGTGGCCCTATAGCCTACAGTACAATGTTCCTAATACTCCCTTAATACCTCCTTAATACTCCCTCCCTCTCTCCTCCTCATCCTCCTCATCCTCCTTTCCATGTTTTCCCTTCCTGCTCCCCATAACCTTATCCTCCATTCAAGCTCTCCCTCCAACACCCTGCTCCAAAATCATCTTCCTTTGTCCTCTTCTCTTCCCACACCCCCCCCTCCCTATCTAGCCCCTCCTTGGGCCTATAAACTTTGTGTGGTGCACTCTGATCTCTGGTAATAAAACGCCTGAAGACAATATGGCATGAGAGAGAGAGAGAGAGAGAGAGAGAGAGAGAGAGAGAGAGACAAAGTGATTCAGTGATAAAGTGAGGTGGAGCTGTGGATGGAAGGGCCCTTTGAGTTTTATCCTTTTCTCTGGGTCAGCTGCTCTCTCTCTTTCTCTCTCTCTCTCTCTCTCTCTCTCTCTCTCTCTCTCTCTCTCTCTCTCTCTCTCTCGCTCTCTCTCTCGCCCTCTCTCATGTACACACATTGCAGGAACCAATTCTCATAATCCTCTGCTCTCCTGCCTGCCTATCTGCCCATCTGTCCGTCAGGTCCTGCCCGCCAAGGCCCCCTGGACTCTGCTCTAACTTTCTGATTTCTAATTCAACCTTACTTTTAGACAGCATCAAAGGAAAGTCCTCCCAACCAAAACGTTCAAGAAACACAGTTTATTCCAGCATTTCACACAGAGGCACAATTCAGTCAACAAAGCGTGAAAGTCAGTTTGCCCTGGGGCCACGTGTTTGCAGTGCAGACGTCACAGGAGCTTGGCCCCAAAGACCCCAATGCTCTTATCCTTAAAATATGTTCAGCTTATAGTCATGATGCTCCCAGTCATGCATGTACAGCAATTTTACCTCCATATTTTTTTCTTGATTGAAACCAATAGTCATTCCATTCTTTTAGGTGGGCTGATGAATCCTTCCTATGCTATGGTGAAGGAAATAAAAGTCACGTACATACAGTCCTATTCTGTGGAACAGGGAGAAGGTGTGTCTGTATCTATGACAAAGGTCCTTAGGGACAGTCATAGATACAGTAACGTTTCCACTGAGGTATATTTTCACTGGAAATATGATCAAATATGTTGGGGGGGGGGTTCAAAAATGTTGTCATCAACTAATGTACCAGTCAAAGATATTATGTAATAGTTAAGTCCACATAGTCCACATATAATGAAATAGAGCAATCCTCAATCCTTTAAAACTCTAGATAGTTTCAAGTGTGTTGCATGTGTGTGTGTGTGTGTGTGTGCATGAATGCGCGTGTATGTGTGTGTGTGTGTCGTTTAGTGAAACAGTTCCTTTTCACAGCTTCAGTCAAATAAAGCCTCTATTGTTGCTGCTATTGGCCATATCCCTGCATGGTTACCGTGACCTCTGACCTCACTCCACTCTAAATTTCTGATTGGCTGCTGATGACCAACCACGACACCGGAACTGTTATTTCACTTGTTACTTAAAATCTATAGTAAACAGAGGGAATGAAGAATAACATGTATGGGGAAAACAATATAGCTGCCCTGAAATCGCCTTGTGTTCATTCCACTTGCCACCTTTGCCCCTCCTTGCCTCCTTTCTCCCTCCTCCCTCTCCTTCCTCCTCATTCTGCTACCGCCATCCTCTCCTTTCTCCATCATTTCCTCTGTCTCTCTATTCTTCTTCGCATGATATCATTTTCTCTAGATTCTCTATCTGTCTACACCAGGCACCAGGCTTAGTGAAGCTCAAACTCAGTAAGCTTGTATTTAGTTCAGCCTTGGGTATTTTTTAGATGTGGCCCTAATAGAAAACTTCAAAGCAGAAAGTTGAAACTCATTCAAGCCACACCACATGAAGCGATAAAGAGTAAGTATTTATTGTGCTGTGTTTTAATGTAGAACTTTTTGTGTGTAGCCTTTTTGGCCAGTGTTGCTCAAAAAAAGAGATGTCTTATATATATTTATTGTAATTGATGTCTCTAAGAGTGAGTCGAAGCCTGTACATTTTAGTGTAACACCAATTTGATCGTGTGGGAGTCCATTCGCATTTAATCTGCTTACATTCTTGTGGGGTGTAACCAGGACGGGTCAACCCAAAAGCACATGCTGTGCTGACTATCAAACCTAACATGAGTCAAGCAGTATTTGCAGATAATCTTTTGATTTTTTGATTTTTAACCCGCATGGCATACCAGAGGGGCGGGGTTTATCACATCAGAACAATTCAGGTAGTGTCAGGTAAGTTGTCAGAGGACTATGGACTATCAAATACTTCTTTAAAGAATTAGAAATACAGGACAAATTGAAATTATATCTGAAATTATCACCATGGTTCTCTCTTTTTATTTAAAAAATAACCCAATATTAATTAGGCTTAGAATTGATTGTAATTAGGTCATATGCAATTTACCAATTATAATACTTGAATTGAGTATAAATGTACTGGAAAAACACCCCCTGTTCACCCCTTGTGAAGATATCAGCCACCGGGAAATGTCCTCAGTATGCTGCCTGTATATTTGATGTTTATTGACATTTTTTCTGACACACACATGAGAGGAGCTGTGTGGTTGTCTTCACCACAGAACAGCGCCCTTTGTTGGCTTCCACATGTGTAGCTCCTGTCATGTGACATGATGTCAGAGGATGCTGATGCTACGCCCCACTGCAGCACAAAGCAGGTTATTATCGGACTTCATGTCTATGTCATCCCTCAAGGAGATTGGCTTCTGGCTCTGTCAATCACTGCACAACTGGACACAAGTTCTCACAGTGTCCCAGCTATTTTCCATCATTCCTTGCTGTTGGCCAATGTAATTGGACACTCACATGTTCCATGACCCCACCTATACATCTTCCAGAACAAAAAAAGTGGAAGCTCTGCTCAAAAACAAACCAGTGGGCCTTTGCCTGTGCAAGAATACACTTGTGTGTATCTGAATGGACTAACACAGCATGACAGCAGCGATGAATGGAGTCCTTAACATCCCTTGATTGGAACTGACAAGCTCAATGTCATAGGTTTGAGGTACAGGCCTAAATACACGTGGTACTACTGAAAATGTCCACGATACTGGAAATCACTCAGAATAACAATCACTAATTATAATTAGCAGTAATTATAGTGTCTATGAAGGGAAATGCAACACATTTCTGGATTGCTACCTTTACTCTGAAAGAAATACATTATATTTTGAATCACTTATGATCACTGCGTGGCATGTTCACGTAGCTATGTAGGAGGCCTTGAGTAAGTTTCAGAATCAAGAATTTCATCAAGGTGGAAATCAGCATGTCTCTAATCAGCCCTCTCTGTTGAACCACTAAAGTGCTTATTCATTTAACATACATTATAGTTACTATAGCACAGGGTAACACTGACTAGGGCCTTGAATGAATGTGGGACAAGCATGTGACTGAGACCAATATGGTCTCTCTCTCTCTTTCTCTCTCTCTCTCTCTCTCTCTCTCTCTCTCTCTCTCTCTTTCATGAGGTCATCTTAACGACATCCACTACTGGGCCCAAAACCAACAAACAGTGTCGGCTGAATAAACAGCTGGCCCCCTCCTCCACCTCCAATGTACTTGGGGTCAGTGGAGTAACAAAACAACAAAATGCACTGCCACTGGCATGAACATTCACACAGATAACACACACTACATACGAAACATCTAATGGACACTCAGATCATAGAGGTCCCGCTTTTTCCATATTTGCTACGCTGATGCTGCACTGTTGCTCCACCTCAGGCTGGTGTAGATAGATTGAAGGTGGGTGGGTGTTGGGGGGCCTGGGGGGAGGGGGGGGCGTCATGGTGTCATGGCAGGTACATGGGCTACCACTGTTATAATTATTGCCAGTGTGAGAGTCAGAAAGTCAGAGAAAGTCTAAAGGATTTTGATGTATAGTGTGGTGTGTGGTGTATAAGTGAATTGTTGGATGTAAATTTAGAACAAAACAATCTTACAGGAATTTTAAGTGTCTGAGCTGTGTGGCCTAATGTTAGGTATCTGAAGTATGCTTGAACTACAAATAGCCAATGATAACTAAACCCTTATTTCCTGTGGTGGTGTTGCAACCAAGACAGAGTCAGGCAAACCATCACAGTGTAAGCACTATGAGGATACCACATTGTAGTATTTGTATTGTAACAATTATTGGTACTATTTGTTTATTATTAGCAGTTGACGACTGTTGTCATAATGTGTAATGATCAATAAGGGTTGGGCCTAGAAAAATATGAACATTAAAAGTCAAAGGTTAAACTTCTATCAGCATTAGACTCGCAGACTCTGGTCTTCTGGCTGTGTGTTGATCACACAGATAACAGCTGAATGAAATCACTAAGATAATACAAGGATATACATTTTTGTGGAAATTGAACCTGCAATCTGTGGAGTCCTGGTTGTGCTGATGTGCCCTTGTGCATACCTGTGATGAGACTGGAAACCAGCAGGGGCAGCACCAGCATCTGAAGCATTCTCATGAGCAGTTCTCCAGGGAAAGAGAAGAACTTCATCTCACGGTAGGACATGTTATACGGCCGCAGGGCGAAGCCTAGGATTATACCTAGGGGAAGGAATAGAGTTGGAAGTATCATTTTTGATCTTTTATTACTATGAGAGTACCAGAATTTACACCTGTAGTGGCACGTTATCATGTCAAAACGTCTCAATATATTTATTGCCTGAGTTATCCCTGGAGAGTAAAGTTAACAGGTCAAAATAGATTGATATTATTACTCTCTCTCCCTCCATCTCTCTCTATCACACATAGCCCTCTCACTCCGTCCTCCCGACTAGTGTCCTCTCCACTGGTGTAATGTGTGTAATCAAACCACACAGGCCACACTGTTATTATCACCAACGCTCTCTGTCTCTCTGTCTCTCTCTCTCTTGCTGTCTAATCTTGTCCCCAGACACCTCTAGTGGTGTTTAGCATGGCTTCATGACTTGATACCCAGCTTATATAGCATTATGGGAACAACATCAGGGTGAAAGCCCAATATGATTTTTTTTTCTCTCACAAGATCAGAAAATGAAAAATTAGTAGAGAAATCTGCAAGAAATGTTGCAGTTTATCGTCTAAAACGTCTTCACAAACAAAAGACAGCACACACCCATTACGTAAGCAATGACTCGAGAGAGGGAGTGCGATTGAGGCTGAAAGCATGTGAGTCAGCTAGCTGGGAATACTTGTGTAATGACATATACATATTCAACTATTATCATTATTACTATTATTATATTACGCTTATATTCACTGCAGGTTCAACATCAAACATCATATGCAATAACCATGCCCTCAACTTGAAGGATAAATGACTTTACTGTGGACAGTTCTGTGACCCCGCCGTCACATTTTCATTCTCTTGTAAAAATGTTTACGGCTGTTCTTTAATGAAACCCATTCCAAAAAGAGGCAGCACTAATGCTCCAATAGGCCCAGGTGGCTGACCCAGAGGCCCAGAGTAAAGCGTATCCCAAATTCGGCAATCAATCAAATGACTGTTTCTTGGTGCTGGGTAATTCTATCAGGGCTGCAGATGCGGAAGCAGTGGGTGGGCCTTGCTCATTTTCTACTGGGTAAGGTTCAAAGGTTAATGGTTACGTGTCAAGGGTCAGCTACAGGGTCACATGAGGCCACTCTGCTAAGTTCATCTGAGTTCGCTCTATTCTCGGATCCTGTGAGTTTGTTTCTATGCTTTTCCTTCTTCCATCCTGTTGGAAGGGGGTTGTCACACCAGACCGGCAGATTGTTGTATGATAGAGAGGAGAGGAGAGGAGAGGAGAGGAGAGGAGAGGAGAGGAGAGGAGAGGAGAGTCTCTTCCCTTAACCTCCACAGTTCAATCATTTAAATCCCCAAATGCATCAATCTGGCTCACAGTTTTAAAAGTTAGAAAAAGAATGAAAACATTTTCCTCCCACATCACAAAGTTTTTGAATCAGTGAATCAGTGAAATCCCACAGATCCACTGAAAAGATTCAACGCTTTAAACACACTCACCAATAATAACAGCAGCGACGGTGAAGATCACAAACGCATTACTCCTGAAGAATCCTTTGACGTCGTCTTTCGTGATGTTCTCCACTCTCTTCTTGGCCTTCAGCGAACGGGACTGGATCCCATCCTGGATCCGGCGGAAGACCACTCCGGGTCCGCTGTGGGTTCTCCCCATTACTTTGAGTCATGGCTGCTGCTGCTGCGGAAGGGTGAAACTTGAATCTTGATATCCGTTATAAAACGTGTAGGAACTTGCACTCCAGTCAAGTCTGATGTGAACCTTGAAGGTGCTGCTGCTTGAGTTGTTACCTGCTCTTCTCTCTCTCTTCTGGTCTGATGTTTGCACGTTGCTATGGAGTATGAGGGGTGGGAGGTATTGTAAGAGTTAAATAAGTGAGCTCAAAAACATGAATTGCAAAATGCAGTCATGCACGCTGTCAAACACTTTGGACAGTCGGTATAGTCTAAATGGTAGAGCCAGTAAGCTTGGGTATCATTAGGATTTGTCCGATTCCGAGTCCGATGCCATTTTTGATTCTCCTTTGATTCTTTATCGATTCCTGTTAGATAAAATAGCTGTCAGAACAAACACCATGCAGCTGTGTAGCAGCCTGTAGGCATCGATAAGAGGAATCAATAGTACAGGAGCTTATCAATCGGGCAATTTGGAACCAGGACTAAAATGGAAATGGTTCTTGATCACCAGCAGCCTCAACTCTATAGTCACAGTAATTCTAAAAACAAACATTTCATATGTGGATTGGAAAACATTTGGATGGGGAATCAGCAAAGTATAAACTTTTTCTGACAATAGATATTGTCCCCCACATATAGACAATGTTTTATGACACTGGGACCATGAAAAACCAAGAAAATGCATTGTAAATTTTCAGAAATGCATGGGGATCAATGGGAAAAACCGGCCCTCTCTATTCCTTTCACGCATATAAGCTTTTAAAAACAACACCGATGAAATGTAAAATGTTGAATCAGGAGAATCCAGCAAAACATTTGCGTGCTTGTGGGTATTACATGTAAACCCACAAGGCAGGCTTCCTCATTGAAGACTGCCTGCTCCACATGTGGACAGCTTTGATACTCTCTACTCATACTGATATGTCCACAAATGGAGTCACATGTGGCCCTCGCACACATACACACACACACACACACACACACACACACACACACACACACACACACACACACACACACACACACACACACACACACACACACACAGACAGACACACACACACACACACACATGTCAAATGGTAAAAAACATTTACAAACACATCAAATGGTAAAATACTCAAAACAAACCTGTTTCTGTACCTTTAGCCTTGAGCAATAGCTTCCTGTGAAGTAATTGTTCCGTTTTTGAAGGGATAGTTCTGGTTTAAATCCTCAGTGGTCAGCGGAAGACGGACAGAGAAGCTCTTTGGCTGTGAGCTGGTTGGTGGGAGCAACCAGCAGTGAACAGGAGAGAGCAGAGGAAAGGAGGGAGCAATGAGAGGCAATGAGGGAATGAAAGAGCCAGTGAGAGAATGGAGGCGGTGCATAGTAGAAGAAAAAGCTAGTCTTAGTCACAAACACAGTGTGGGCTTGTAGGGAGGGAGGCAGGGACTAAAAAACTAAAGTAAAAGTTGGTGGGGGGGACCTGCATTTCAGACAGAAGGGAGCTTGAGGAATAATGAGCTTTCTAAGCAGGCAAAAGAGAAAGGACCTTCTTGTTTTCTTCTCTGCCTCTCAGTCTTCTTTTCAAATGGTTTTTCATGCTTGATAGGTTCAGCCTGATTGGAGATTCCTATGGAGAGAGTCAACAGAGAAATAAAAGCCCACCATCCATCAAAAATATGGAAGTGGATTACCCATTCATACATTTTCTTTGGCATATGTCCAACAGACACAGTCATCAGTCTATCTCAGTTCAGCTTCGTGGCTTATTTTGCTGCATTGTAGTAAATGTGCAGACAGACATGTGCACACTTTTCAAAGTCCACTCGGTCAACTTTTTTGTCCTTACTTTGTCAAGCTGTACAGAGTGCATAAATATTTACCAAGTGTCCGTGGTGCAACCGGTACCGTGCAACGTTTAGCTGTGAGTGATGGGGGGGCTTTGGTATGCAATGAGCTGACTACTGTGGTCGTTAGCTACACATTGGCCAGTTCTGACAGAGCATAAAAACATAACACAACTACTAAAATGTGGGCACAGGAGACACAGTGGTTTAAAGGGAAAAATCGTTTCATGGAAGATGATGCAACTACAGATTGGCTGATCACCAGGAATGTTGAAAGAAAAGTTTAACGAGTACAGTTTAGCTCAGGGGAACTTTGCAGTGGAGTTGGGCCAGTGCAATGTGATTGGCTGTGTGGGTGTGTGGGGGTGTGCATTTGGATAAAAATGACTGTAATGTGTATATGAGCGTATGTGTCTGAAAGAGAGGGAGAGTATCATGCGGGCATCCTTCATGATGTTTGGCAGTGAGGGTAATAATGTTATGAAATGGTATGCACACTGTACCTCATGCTTCAAATGTTTTAAAGGGGAATTTGGTGACATCACACACCCTCTTACTGTTTCCTGTCATTATCCACCCCATCAGAAAGTAGAAAAAAATGGCCAATAGAGGGAGTTTCAAGTATTCGGTGGGCTTTTCATTATGTACTTGTGCCTGCATCGCAGGCATTGATTTCTCTCTCACTCCTTCCACAATAGTGTTGATTGTCAAAGTCTGGGCTGCTGATGCATATATGCACAACATATAAGATCCCATTCACAACTCATATCTGTTCTTTAATGGATAAATAATGCTTTCATCTCTAGCTGTCCTGTAGAGGTATACAAATGTTGGTAAACCTTTGTATACTACTCTAATTGGTTACAAGATAAAGCAGTAGTATTTCTAGTAATAGCTGTAATGTTGGGCTGCTTGGGGCTTTCAGCTAGAATCGGCATTCATAATATTACTGGGCAACAAAGAAAAACATTGGCTTGTGAGTGATATAATCATCCCTCAGAGAGGCAGTCAAGGGCTGAGAAGCAGGGAGAGAGAATGGCTACGGTGTTAAGGTCTTCCTCTGTCATCCCACGGGCCTCAGAAACACTGGACAGCTTCTCTCCACACTTAGTCTAAGGACTGGTGGCTGGTGAGCCACTAGAACAGCAGCACACACACTGGCTACTGCAGTTATCATGAGTGGTAGCCATGTTAGCTCCACAAATCTTCCTACATCATTGCTGCTATGCCACTTACATTTAAACGCAGAGGCATTGATTAAGAGTTTGGACATCTACGTTGACCCCGTAATCCTTCTCTGCATTGCCATTACCTGGGAGCTTGTTGTTAGAGTGTTGGGTTTCTCACCATGTATTTGCACAGACGAGGAATCAGTTTGGAGAGAGGACAGTAATTGATCATGGTTTGACACCTAGAAAGGCTTTCAGAAAATCCCCATCAATTTGGCAAGACAGCTGTCTTAATCTCATATGTCTATAGGCTCCTTGGCCTGCTAGTTAACATCAGCAACTGAACCATTAGCAAACAAGATTTTACACAAATACATAGAAGTACTTCTTATACAACAATGTGTTTTATTATCTAGATTATTTAGATAATTTTCAAGAAAGAACAGACATGATTTGTAGAGTAATGCACACTGTGATGTTACACATTTTCTTACTTTCACAATTGTGTTGTGGACCATGGTGCTGTGTTTAGAGTGGTTGGTGCTAAGGGACACAACTTTATCCCCGACACATCAGTGGTCCTCAAGTAGAGATGAACTATTTTCAAAAGAGCTGAGACATTTGAATGGAGTGATGAGGTCACTAGAGGACTCAGACTAGAGGACTCAAAGAAGCACTGGACAGCTCTTCTCATCAGCTGGTCCAAAGGGGCTGGGGACTGGGACAGAGTGAGTGACTGATTGAGATTGAGTTGACCATGTGATTGAGTGAATGAGTGAGTAGGTGACTTATAGTAAGACACTGAGCGAATGAAAGTGAGTGAATAAAAAACTGCGTGAACAAGTGATTCATCAAGTGAGTGAGGGATCAAGTGAGCATGCGAGTGATGATTTGAGCATGTGACTATGTATATGATTGGGGTTTTTTTTTCATTCATTGCGTTGAACTTCCACTGAATATTACATTAAATCCACTAATACATCCACATAAATGCTTCATAGAACGTGGTACCCAAGGGGTTTTGGGTGAAAATAGCAAAATCAAAAGTCAATCTGCTCTGCTCCAAAAAGAAATACAGGTTTTAAACACACAAAAAAACACAAGGAAAGCTACCAGTAAACAAAAAATAAACATTCAATGAGTGTGACTGTCTTGAATGTTCCTCTCAGTTATTGTTTGCTTATTTTTTGAGCATCAACCTCGGCCTCCTCTACTGCCATATCGTCATTCTTTTCTTGGGCGCATCAGGCGACGTTTCCAGAGCGATGTCTTTGTCTAAGTTATAATCTGTGGTACAGTATCCATACTTCAGTTGCCATTGCTTTCTTTAGGCCTCTTTCTTGGCAACCCACTTCTCATACCGCTCCTCTTCCTTGACCCTGAGCGCCTCCTCCTTCTGTTAGTTGGCCCAGTATTTCTGCAGCCACTTGTCAGTACGTTTCCGGGTGAATGGAATGTCGATACAACCTCATCGAAGCAATCACTGCTTTTTTACTGAGGGGGGATGTGGTCTTGTGGATTGTGGCTATGGTTGAAATGATGCAGTTGTATTAGTGAGTATTAATGATAACTGTAGTTGTATTACTCTTCAATTAACAAAGTAAAAAAATGCTGTAACACAAAATAAATGAACATTAATAGACAATCATCTGTAATTGAGAGAAGCCATGCACTACAGATTCTCATTCATAGTACAGTGTTGGTATTGAAACACTAACTTTACCTCAACTAATGTTGTCAATGTACAGTAGGTGCACACAGTATAACATGCTATTGGCATTTCATTGTACTTTAACTAAACAAAAGCACATGAATAGTGAGTCATTAACCTCACTCGCTCTCTCTTAGAGTCAAAAGTCACAGATGTGGTATTCTTAAACTGGATTAGTGTGTGTGTGTGTGTGTGTGTGTGTGTGTGTGTGTGTGTGTGTGTGTGTGTGTGTGTGTCTGTGCGTGTCCAATCCAAACAATCCAATCCTGGTTTTCCCATCATTAAACCGCAGCTCATCTGGAAGGTTTTGAATCCAAGGCCCCACCATTTTGTTTTACCTCACCACAGTGATCTGTGGCATCTCTCACACAGCTATCCCAACAGGCAACAACAGACCCTTTTGTCTTCAGAGGACAGAGCAGGGATCGGCCGATAGAGGAGGAAAGGGAACGTAAGGGGTGGGTAACCAGGAAACCCTCGGCAGAGCACACAGAGAGGAACAGGTTAACGGGACACGTTACTATGGATGCGGGTTTGAATTTGTCGCCTGTGTGTGTATCTGTGTTTTCTTGTACAGACCAAGCTGGAATTGTTCAAACTTCTCTGATATGGCCGGGAACACAACAGTCTTTTGCCTCATGAACACAAACCTCCAAGTCATCTAAACAAGGATACCTGCACTAAATAAACATCCAAATGCAAACTATAAAATCTTGACCAGATTTATGCCAAACTCTTCTCCTCTATCCTCTGTAATTCTAGTTTTTGTGTGTCTGTCTGTCTCCACACTAATGATCAGGCCGTAGATCACAGAGATGGATCAGTGGGCTCAAGTGCGTCCAATGCAATGTGTTTGAACGTGGCTCACGAGGTTTGTCACAATATACGACACAATATGAAGACATAACAGAAATACACAACTTCACTGCACTTGCCTAAGGACCAGTGAGGTTGGGAAACTCCCACTCCTTCAGCTACTTCAGTCTTCAGTCTTTTTCCCCAGTTGTCTGTTAAATAGATTACAGGGGGAATGTGGAACAAAGTGGGATTGTGGGATTTTTGATGATCTGTTCTGTGTGAGGATCCTTGTCGACAACAGGAACCATGTGGCTATTGGAAACGTGTTCAGGCATGAAAATGGGGAATCAGATCCTGTGTTGTGGACGTATTGACAAGAACATAAGTCACTATGGAAAATAGGTTGCTTTTCTGCCTGTCATTTTAATTTTCAGTTACTAGTCTGTTTGTTGCCATACCTCACAAAGTAAAATGAATGTTTAAAGAGAGATGTTAGTCATCTTTATTTTTCTGCACAGTAAAGGAAATAAGGCTGATGTGAGGTGTCAAACACTGGGCAATTTCATCACCTCATCCCAGCTGCTTTTATACAGTATATGATGTCATCAACAACTTCTAGTCATACAATCAAATCACACACACAGATCTTTCTCTCCCTCTCTCTTACCTTTTCTCTCTCACATGCACACAAACACATATTACATATTAAACAAACAAATACCCACACACACAGACAGGCCATGCCCTCAATCTCAGTGTGGTTGAGTGTGTAACTGTAGCTGGCCCAGGCTGCCCTACCAGGCCAGTAGATTCAGATGGGAGTGGTCCACTCCCAGGGGGGTGATGTATCCAGGACAGGTTATAGGATCTGCAGTCTACGGTGGCCCTCTGGGGACACACAGAACTGGGTCCACTTTGTTCACTGGCATCATTGTGCACCAGGGTTTCCCATGGATCAAATGTTACAGACTTCAAACCCCGGGGTCTCAGCGCACTCGTAACTGTTGTTCAGTGGGCACGCTGGGAGACAAGGCTGTTCACACACACAGGCTGTTTCTCACTGGTCCGAATGAGGCCACACTGGATCTGCTCCCAATGACTTAACTCCTCATCTGGTCGTGGAGAAGGAGGGGAGGGGCAGACAAGATGCTAGAAAGATGGATAAAGAGAGGGGGAGGCCGATCACTAAGGAGTGGGCGAGCATCTAGAACTGGAAGACACAGAGGGAGTCTAGACACTTGGTAACTGTACCAGACTGGACTCAAACACAGGAAAGCAAACCTGTCAGCCAAGAAGGAATCCCTTCTGCTCCAAGGCAGTTTTTAGTCCTACAAAGCCAATAATCTTAATGACTCTCTACAATCTGGATGGGTGATAGAGACAGGATAAACAACTCTAACTGGAACCAAATTCAGGCGTTAAATGCCTGTTAATACAAGTGTACAGCCTGGTCTGGTCTGGTGGTTAGGGCTGCCATTGGCTCCAATCTGTATATTATTCAATGTAACCCTTTGGTACACCTTACATCTCTGCTCCTGCCTAAAAGGGAATTTCACATTCACTCTTAGTAACATTCATCACTGTTTTCACAAAATCACAGCACAGAATTAAAACAAATCATGGTGCTTTTGAAAGGATAGTAGGTAACATACATCTTTTGTTGTAAAATTTTTAAATAGATACAAAGCATTTCAGAATTGAACTTTTCTGTTAAATGCAGGGCATATGTGGTGCCAACGGGCGTGACCAGAAACCAGACCGGGCCTTCGTTAACAATGTGTTTAAGGTTACGTCCCCTCTCAAAGAATAAAACACGACACTCATCTTTATTGTCTCGTAAATAGCCCATCATTGTGACTATGAATGAAAGATGAAAGCATGACAATAATATGAAAGAGTGATGATAATAGAGTGGATGAGAGATAAAGGAGAAATAGAGCTGTTTATTTAAAGTGTGTGGGAGCTCAGTCAGGGCTGCTAGCTCACCTTACCAGGGATGCTGCAACGGCTTGGCTTCACTCTTACCGCCTTACTCCCAACTTCAGCTAAACTTACAAGGAGGGAAGCAAAATGGTCACAGATGGGAGCTGTAACACAAAATGAGAGAAAAGAAATGGACCATTAGGCACAATTGTTTTCTCCTGTAAATTTGGCCAAAACACACATCCTGGCTCCTGAAAAAAGCATGTTGTTATGCAGAAGAATCTATGAGAGTAATGTTACATTACTGTGCATGCAGCTCACGATGTGTGCTATGAATTGGCACTGTGTGTTAAATATTTCAGGTAATTTTATGTTAAAAATATACTGTGCCATATAAAAGGCATGCCTTCAATATGTGTAGGGATGACGAAAAGCAATGTGCATGTAAATAGATTTTATACAATAGCAGGTGCTTAAACTGGATGATCCCTGCTTGCCTCAGTCTCTCTCAAAATTCATGACACAAGTTCAAACTGTGTTGAACTGTGTTGAACTGTGTTGTTGTCTCACCCTACTGGTAGATTTTTTCACTGGTTACAAGAAATCACAGTGGAACGGATCTTCACATTTAGAGCCGTGCAAATTATTCATTTATGAAACCGAGCTTCCAGTCAACAAGTACGTACAGTATGCTCTGATGACGGTCTTGTTGACCGAACGTTTAGCTCAATAAATGTAAGGAAATTGCATGGATCAAAGTGTGCGTCAGCTGTTCATTATGGATTTGATTGGTAACCCTAGCAACTCGTCAGAGATTCTCAGGTGGTGAGCTCTAGACACTCTATACACTTGTTAAAAAAACAAAAAAGAAGTGAGTAAAGAATTAAGTAAATCACTTGTTGAGATGAATATTTTTAGATTATTTTACATCCTTTACCTTTTGGCTGATTTGACTCTGTAACATGTCATGCTGTTACTGAGCTCTGAGGTTGCCTTAGGGTGCATAACTAGCAAATACAGTATTTTCTTTCTTTCAGTTATTATGCACCTTGTCCAAAGAATTCCCAACTAGACAAACAGATTACATACAGTGTTCTTATTGTTTTCTCTTGTTTGACTGATCAAACAAGAATGAAATCCATACAGATTCTGAGGCAATTTAATGAAAATGCATCATACATTTTAGTTTTAGTTTTATCAAGAATAGCCGCATTAGCTGGCATATATCTTTCCATATTCCATATTTCTCCTTAGTGGATAAGTAATACTACAACCTTTGTTGAACATAAATTTGCTGCTTGTAGTCCAGTCATAGTATGTAATACCATATGTGTATGCAGTGGGTTATTGGTTCAGGTTTAATCACAGATGTGGTCCAAAAATATAGCTAAAAAGGGTGCTGGATTTGATAACCTTTGTTAACATGGTGGATTTCATCCTGCTCTCATCCCCTTCCTTCCCGCCCTAAGAAGTGTAATGAGAAACATAAGGGATTAAGAGGATTCATTACCTCCATCTAGTGGTGGCAACTGTAAAATAGATTTTCATCTGGAAAGCCACTTCTGACAACAGGTGTAGGGGCATTCAATGTAACCATACCTAAGTTAGACAGTCAGTTAACTACGTATTTACTTAGTTTAACTATTTATTTAACTGCCTAGTTAAGTTTAGCAATGGAAATGTCCATGACAACAGACAATAATAAATAACTAATAGTACTGAACAGCAGAATTGTTCTCTCTAAACAATAACAACAGCTTCTACAGGATAAACATCTACACACTAACTAACTAACTCTGAAACTAGAGCCACTCGTTGTGATTCACTACATTTCAAAGCAGGAATGTGAATGTAACAAAAGGTAATGAAACAGTCCAATCCAATAGCAAAATAATGCTCTTTTCAGTAGTCTTGGGCAAACAAGAACAATGTGACGCTGAATGAATGAATGAATGAAAGAATGAATGAATGAATGAATGAAATGAATTAACAAACAGAGAGAGAGAGAGAGAGAGAGAGAGAGAGAGAGAGAGAGAGAGAGAGAGAGAGAGAGAGAGAGAGAGAGAATAGGTGTGGTTAAGGTGAATATGTATAGTGACAGATGGCCTCACTAAGCTGGTCCTGACACTGCCACAGCACCTGCTACCTCAGCCAGGTTGTAACTACACTGTAACTATACACAGCACGGATCAGGGCAATAAGCCTGCCATCGCAGGACTTCTCTCACTCTCGGTAGCTGCTCAGACGGATATTAAACTGGCAGAGAACTACTAGTGACAAGGACCAACAAGGAACTAGAGACGGACTACTAATCTACACTGGCCTGTATTATGTACACAATGGATATACAGGATTTATGTGGTTATCAATAAACCAAATAACTATATAAACCAAATGGAGCTGATGGACAATCTTCTAGAGGACTGGCTGGAGTCTCGGGACATTTTTGGGTCTGTGTGGATGAATGCACTGGGCGAGTTCAGTCCTGTTGAGGACTGGTCTGTTTGTCTAAACCTTGTAGAGCACTTGTGTCTGGACCTGCTTGGCCAGCTGGACTTTCTACTGGAACACAGGGCTGTGTGTTTCGACCTACTGGGTTCACTGTATGCCGATGAGCCCTACGTCTGGATGTTCCTGCACAGCTAAAATGGTTTAAGGATGGGTTTTTTTCAGCATTTCTCTCTGACATTTTTACATGGGTGGAAAGACCTCTGAAACAGACCGTGAAGTGATACCAAAACTCTATTATTTGGTACTTCTTAGGCAGGGCATAGTTGATATGTCTGTTGATATATTGTTGATAATGGTAGGAGAAACTCCTTCTTAAATTTCTTCTGCTAAAACATATGGAAAGATGGGAGATCAGGGTTGAAATCACTCTTGTTCCTGTAAATAATACAATGTTTCTCCCAATGTTGTCCCAATTTTAGAGGAAAATGTAAGGGAAACTATTTTCACAGCATCACCCTTGATACATTTTGACAAATGTTCCACTAATTCTAAATGGACAATATATTTTGAAGAAAGCAAAGCACAATGTGTTACTGCACCTTGCTACACTATACAACAAAGTAAACATTTTGCTGAGGTGACATCTAGGAGAACCGAGCCAAACATATGTGTGGATGTCCAACACCTGGACCATGGCACACCATGTTCCAACATGGGTTTTTATCTATTTATTTATCTATTTCACAGGACTGGATGTTTACCTCACATGGCCAAACCAGAGATCTAACAAGATTAGCAAGATGAATGCATTCCCTGAGAGGCCAAATGTACAACAAGGAGGGCAGGGGTAACACAGGGAATGCACAGGATTAACTGTAATTGTGAATCTGCTCTGGGGAGGTGAAACATAATGATGTAGACCTAAAAAAAAGGAATGCAGAATTGTGTAATAAAAGCTATTGTGTAACTGTAAGTATTGATTTAGTGTTAGCTGTGGTGACCTTCATGCATTCCCATTCAGTTCCAAGACTGTTGGTTAGCGCTTTATCGCCATCATTTTAACATTCAACACTATAAATTTGCCATCTATCAGAAATAGCCTACATCAGAGGCTTCACAGACCCTCCAAATAGATGCGCATTAGACCACTGACCCCCATTTGATAAGATTTTGTATAAAGGAACCCCATCTGAGACAATTCTTGCAGTTAGTTATTTAATGGGAAATTTCATGGTAAATAAAAAAGGTGGGTAAACTATGGCCTCCAGGTGGCGATCAAACAACCACCAATATATATATTTTTTATTTCCCTGAAAAGACCTCATCCTCATATAACTTACATCAGTTTGAGTATACTTAATATGATGTATGCTAAGAGTTTTTCAGTTGTAAGGATTTATATCAGGCCAGAAAGGTGGGTAAGATCTATTCCTGCAAAGGAAGAGGTGAGGTAAATTGGATGTAGGTGGGTTTAACCTCCACTACACCCCTGGTCGTTACTACAGGCGGGGTGATAAGCCCAGTAGTCAATCCTGTGAATAAAATAATCATCCACCCAAATGAAATAACTATTACCCACAGGATCCCCCTTAAGAACCGTTAGCAACCCCTAGAGGGTTAGCAGTACTTCTCCTACAATACCCAGAATTCCTTGCTGAGACGGCGCGACCACGCGTGTGCTCGTTACGCAATGTTGTTTCAAAGGTTGTGTACACTTTTATGGATTCCACGATTCGGGAACACGACGTGCCTGTCCGTCCAGGAGTCGGCAGGAAGAGAAGAGAGAATATACTCCTAAGGTAAGTATCAACACAGCTCAGCGCTTCTTGTTGTAATGACATGTGTTCACTGAATAAATCCTAATCAGAAAATCAGAAGATCTCAATAACCAGAAGCTTATAGTTTATACATCAGCGCTGTTTTTTTTAACCAGGATATCAATAATAACAGCATGAAGACTTCCGCATGACCATGTCTAATGAATGGTAGAACTCGTGAAAATAATCAGTGGTGTACAGAGGTTCAACTCTTGTGACAGTGTGGCTGACGACACCCTTACGGAAAACAACTCCTACAATCCTATAACACATTTTTCCTAACAGAAACCCAGAAAAACTAAAAAGTGTACATCGTATCCTACCGGAATAATACAGGATATTATAATGATCATTATAATAAACAGGATATTAAAATACAAAGTACACAGAAACCTGTTTTAGTCTGTAACGCTGCAGGCAACAATGTCCATATTTATGAATGTTATCACTGCCAGACTTTGAGCTCAAAAAGCACCTAAAGAGAGACATCTGTTCTACCTTTGTCTGGCTTTTGTTGTGCTTTCTACCTCCGTTTGTTCTCCTCTTTCATTGCCCTGGGTGGTTCTCTCTCTTCTTCTTCTTCTTCTTCTTCTTCTTCTTCTTCTTCTTCTTCTTCTTCTTCTTCTTCTCCTTCTCCTCCTCCTCCTCCTCCTCCTCCTCCTCCTCTCTCAACAGTTGACACCACCACTGTTTAGAGTTTCTCTAGTGAGTTTCCTCTCTCTCTTTCAGTATGCTATGATGAGTTCATGACGCCAGTCTATCTGTCCCTGTCATCACTATGGGTGTCGCTGTGCTGGCCATAGTGGTCATAGTGGTCTTCTTCTTGGCCCTCTACCTCCTCCAGCGCTATGGAGACTTCGTCAAGCAGCAGCGGATGGTACTGTTAGGAACCCTGCTGTCTTGGTACCTCTGCTTCCTCATTGTCTTCGTCCTGCCACTTGATGTCAGCACGGTATGAAACTATTGGAGCTATTTGCTGTGTGTGTGTGTGTGTATGTGTGTGTGTGTGTGACAGTATGGTATGGAAGATTAAAGATTAAAGCTCATTGCCGTATCAACTGTGGTTGATATTTTGGTTGCAGTTTTTTACGCTGCTGTTGCTTCCATAGTCTTACCACTACCATCATGACCAATAGATGCTCCATTTTCTATCTCACTGTGTGTGTGTGTGTGTGTGTGTGCGTGTATGTATACATGTGTTTCTGCTCCTCTTCTAGACCATCTACAAGCAGTGTAATAGAGAGCACTCTGCTCCAGTGACACAAGCAAGTCACACAAACCAGACAGAATCCAACATATCTGTTTATCCAACCGTCAGGTAAGTGGGACACTTTTTGAATTATTGTCATTGAAGCCACACTTTTTCTTAGTTTGCAGGAAATTCACACCATGTATGAAAATGAATGTTCATATTCCATAATAAGCATAGTTTTACAATGGCATGCCAAAACGTGTTATAAACAGCCAAGCTACGTCCCAGCCAACCTACTAGCCTCGTCCCACAGCTGCATTTTTGGCGTCTAACCTCGTCAACAGATATTGACGGCGCTGTATCATTTGCAGAGCAGCAGTCTATGGGGTTTTAGCAGAGGAGCCTCATTCATTCATCCCTCTGACATCTTGAAGATATTTTAGATGTGTTTCAGTGCTTTAAATCTTTTGTGGGTTGATGCCGTGTTCTAGGCAGTAAACTTCACAATAAAGGTTTGACGTATTCAACTAAAGTAGATAAACCATTCACGACACCGTCAGTGTGTGTTGTCTGACAATCCCTTTTCTGCTTTGAGTGCTTCAGAAACAGTAACAACTTGATTATATGACGTAATCTGTTTCATTTTACATACATGTTACTGTTAGGTTAGAAAAATGCTTGTAATGCTGCGGATTTCAAACTTGAATTGGTTTGGTGGGAAATTGGGTTGGATAACTTTAAACATCAATTTGTTCAGAATAATTCCTAAACGTGAGCAGTGAGACAGTAAACATAACTGGTTAGATTATTAAGCAACAACTGTACTCTTCACTCATGAGACTGAATTTACCCGCATGTTCAATAGTATATTTATCAGTGTATTTTATTCTTGTGTTCAAAAAGTGTCATTACAACAGCCAGTAAAGTTGTCATAGGTCATATGAGGTGAGAAAGTTAGGCAACATTAAAGTATTTGCCAAAGGCGTTGTATGCTCACATATTTGTGTGTGTGTGTGTGTGTGTGTGTGTGTGTGTGTGTGTGTGTGTGTGTGTGTGTGTGTGTGTGTGTGTGTGTGTGTGTGTGTGTGTGTGTGTGTGTGTGTGTGTGTGTGTGTGTGTGTGTGTGTGTGTGTGTCTCAGTGTACCCAAAGTGTGTGAGGAGCCATGGAGTTACATCCCAGATGGCATCCTACCAGTGTTCTGGAGAGTGGTGTACTGGACTTCACAATGTCTCACCTGGTGAGATTCTACCAGTCACATTCACACACACACACGCACCCACCCACACACGCACGCGTGTGCGCACACACACACACACACACACACACACATACGCATTAATTCGCTCAAGCACTCACTACTCACTACAATTGTTGTCAATTCCGTCTTTTGTTACAAAGAGAATTTGGTCATTTGGTGTATTCACTGTCTCTATTTTGCTGTGTGTGCATACACACATTTGCTTGTGTGTGTGTTTATCTGTTTGGACAGGCTGCTGTTACCCTTCATGCAGTCCTATGCGCGGTCAGGATCTTTCTCCATGGTCGGAAAGATTAAAACAGCTCTGATCGAAAATGCCATCTACTACGGCACCTACCTCCTTATCTTCACCTCTTTACTCATCTACGTGGCTGTTCACCCACAGTGGCATCTCACATGGTAAGTGAAGAATACCATGTAGGAATCCCTACACACTAAATCTTTCTTGCTTTTACACTGCAGGACCACACAAACAGTTCTTCATGGCATAGAGCAATAGTAATGAGCAGAGTGGCAACATTCAGGATGGCCCATGCCTATGTCTCTAGCTTGTTTCTCCTGTTGTTCTTTTCTTTTCTTCTACACCTGGTGGCTTTGACTTCTTTCTGTAGCTGTGAAGAGTCAATTACAATCTACTCTGGCTTTCTGTTGTCCTGTTGGTTTATCAATGACGAAAAAACAAGCGACCCATCATCCAGAACTTTGAGCACAGAAACAAGAAACACTACTAAAGTGATATCAGCATCAACATCAGTATTTTTCTTCAGTCATGTCCTGATCCCTGGGATGTTAGGTGACCTTTCCTGACACTGCAGTGTAGTCCAATAATACTACATAGGATGGCCACTGGAACTAGCAACACTGCTTTTATGAAAACCTCAAAGAATAGAAAAGAAAGAAATAATAACGCCAGTGAGAATGAGTGTGAGTGGTGTAGTGTTTTTCTACACTGGCCCCATGCCAGCATATTGATTTATTTGTCTTTGTAAAACTTGAGCAGGGCACGGCTACAGACCATCGGCATGACAGCTGCCAACACCTGGGGTCTCTTCCTTCTTGTGCTGTTGCTAGGCTACGGCCTGGTGGAGATCCCACGCTCCTATTGGCTCTCATCTTGCCATGGTTACCTGCAGGCCAAGACCTACTTCAAGGCAGCCAAAATGGCCACTGAGAAGGCGGAGGCCGAGGAGAACTTAGCAGATGTCATGGAGGTGAGAGGACTGTGTCTTACCGTCAATAACACGTTCTTTATTGGTAGCTGTGTGTAGATGCTCCTCCACCTCTATTCTGCATCAAGATTGAAAGATTTTCCAATCCAATGTTCATCTTGAGTGTGGACTCAACAGTGCTGTGAGAACATAAAAAGTGGAACTCCTAGTTGCTGGATCTGTAGGTGTTGTCCTCTGCGTATATCAAAATCTAGAAAATACAAATACTTTCTTTGCAGAACAGAATCAAAATCTCCACCTTCAGTATTAGTATCTTTTTCAGTCTTGGCCCAATCACCAGGGATGCATTACAACTAACCTATGAAATTCAACATGAAGATGTTTTTATTTTAACAAAAAATGAAAACATTTATTTTTGTCAGGAGGTGGCAGCTGTCCATGAATCTGTCAGGTACAACCATTGTCTCAGGAAGTGTGTGGAAACTATTTTGAGGAAGGTGAGAAACCGTTTTATATTCAAAGGTTTTATGTTTTTTTTTCTGATAATCATGTCCCATTTACAGTCTTTGTTCTGTGGGCCCACTGTCATCTCATTTCAGTGTCCCACTGAGTACCAAGAGCAGATGGGGAGGAGGGATGTGGAAACCTGCAGCGGTGACAACCAACAGAACGTCCTTCCCACCAAGAAGAGTCTAATCAAGCTTCATAAACAAGTAACTATTATGTATAACAAATATAACACTGTGATTTTGAAGGAAATACTGCAAATATTGCAAATATGAGTGGTGAAAGCACTTTAATAGTGATGTCTACGGGCCATTTTGTGTGTGTGTGTGTGTGTGTGTGTGTTTCAGGTGATCTCTGCAGTGCGGAGGCAGGGTCAGACTCAGGTCCAGTGGTCGATCCTGTTAGACCAGGCTTTCCATCTAGAAGACGTAGTTAAGAGCCAGAGCAGCCCAGCCCACCAGTTCGTCCACAGCTTCCCCTCAGCACAACACCACGGCTGGCTCCACAGTTTCATCTACACTCCTACTGTAGGTGAGTTCAAACTACTAAACTGACTACAGCTACATTAGAGTCTGTAAAACCTGCACTGAAATGTTATTTTGTTTGCACATTTTATCCATTAATCCATTAATCCATCCATTAATTGTTCAGTAATGTTTTTGTAAGTTAATTCTTCATTTAAAGGCCTAATATATCCCAGAGTTTACCCATTGACTCCATTGAACCGGTGGGGTCGGCCTCCCTGCCTTAAAGAGCTGCCAACAATTTTCATTAGTCTGGGATTTAAAGGAGCGTTTCAGTTTCCCGTGCTGTCTAAATGCTTTTTCAGAAGCTTTTTTACACTGCCAAGAATACAACTCCACGGGAAACACTGTGTCCTTTTAAATTATTGGGCCATAAAATGGTCGTATTTAAAGATGTAGAATATCTGCATATAATTTGAGCTATCGGCAGCTTCAATACAAAACTATCGGTATCAATATTGGCCTTCAAAAAACCAAATCAGTCAAACCCTAGATGGAATAGGAAAATGTTTTACACCAGTCTGTGTATGCTTCAGTATATGTGTGTGTGTGTGTGCGTAGGTGTGTTACCAATATTTATACTCATGCATGTTTTTGTGTGTGTGTGTGTGTGTGTGTGCCCTTCATAGAGTGGTACTGGGAATGTGTGCTGAGAAAGGGTTTCTTCAGGCTGCTGGCGTTGCTCCTGTGTCTCCTCTCCATAGCAGTGGTCTGGTCAGAATGTACCTTCTTCAGTGCACATCCTGTCCTTTCCCTCTTCGCAATCTTCATTCAGACGGCTGAAAAGCAATACAACTACATTTGTATTGAGGTAGGTGCAAATACATATAGCATAAACAGGCAGATTTAGATTTAAAGGAGAATTCTTTGGGATGACAGGGGGGCAAAGCTAGATTCAAACCCAGAAAAAATTTTTTTAATCCAGATGTGAAAACACACATTTTTGTCACTATCCCAAATGAGCCTGTATACTCACCAACATGTATTTAATTCAACTGTACTGAATTAATCCAGCTAATGTGTCTCCGCTTTGTACCTGTTGTGTTGCTTCCTCCCCACCAGATGGCGTGCTTTGTCAGTATCTTCTTCCTGTGTGTGTGTGTCTACTCCACAGTGTTCAGGATACGCTTCTTCAACTACTATTACCTGGTGCCACATCACCAGACTGACGCTTACAGCCTGCAGTTCAGCGGCATGTACGTCCCATACTACAACCAAAATATCTCTGCACATCTTTGTATTCGTTTCACATTTGAGGTGTAAGAGGCACAGTACACTGATTTGGTCATTAGATAGGTTGGTAATAAAATTGACTTATAAACTAAAGCATCAGTTTAAAGTAAAAGAAACTGAAACATATTTCCTACTGTTTACATTCTAAGCAGCTTTGTACAGTGTTGTAATGACGACTGTTTATATGAGTGGGCAGTCTTAAGTAAACAGTTGGACAAAGTGCAAGCTGAATTTGGTCTATAGTCCTTAACCCTGTTTGGTCGCATTATGATAAGACATTATGCCTGCTTTTTTTTCTTTTTCTTTCTGTTCAGGTTGTTTTGTCGTCTGACTCCTCCTCTGTGCCTAAACTTCCTGGGTCTTATTCACATGGACTCTGCCATCTCACACCAAGACAGAATACAGACCTCCTACACCTCTGTGGGTTCCACACATACACACACACGCACACACACACACACGTGCACCAACAAGCATGCACACATATGCAGGCACAAACGTACATACACATGCATAACGTACCTTTCATCACAGTGAAGAGCCTGCGAACGCTGGCACTTCTTTGAAGAACATTTATAGTGTACACAAGTACGACACAATCACAATCTTTGAAAAACGAGATCTTTCCAATTCTGTTTGTGCGCAGACCAAATTGACTGATGCATTGGACATCTTCTCTTCCTTATTCTTCTCTCTGTCTGCCAGATCATGGGCTCTATGCGTCTGCTGACCTTCATATCTGATGGGTTCTACATTTACTACCCCATGCTGGTACTGCTGCTCTGCTTTGCCACTTATTACAAGTAAGTCTACAAAAGAAAACATATGAAACACTGTGTATTAATTCACTACAATAATTAAACTTTTTATCTTCCGTTAAATTATTAATGAAGATCATTAATTATGAATGGTTGAGCAACTTATATATGTGTGTTTCTATAACTGACTTCACATTGTGTTTGTTTGTACTACCAGTTGGTCAGTTTTCCCCCTCAGCTTGACTTAGCACCATGAACTCAATGAATTAAATCACATGGTATAACCTAATACTATTCATTTTCTGTCCCACCGGTGTTGTGTGTATTTTTGTGTGTGTGCCAAGAATTCTCATGTTTTTTTCATTGTTTTTATGTGTGTCAAGTAAGATTAGACCCATATGTCAGTTAATATTGGCCATGTCATCCTCCTCCGATATGATGACTATGATTCAGTTTGTTTTATATATGTATTGCGTAATAGAGCACTAACACACTGGTTGTCTGTGGGAACCATCAACAACACCAGTTGGTCGAACCGGATGAATCATATCAAGAATTCTTAAATATGTAACAGTATTTTTGCATTGGTGTGTGTGTGTGTGTGTGTGTGTGTGTGTGCGTGTGTGCGTGCGTGCGTGCAGCCTGGGCTCTCGCTGTTTGAACCTCCTGGGCTTCCATCAGTACATTACAGATGATGAGTTGACCTCTGACCTGGTGGACGAGGGCAGGGAACTCATCAGAAGAGGTAGTTTCATTTATTCTTTCAATCATTTGTAATTTGTCTGTTTCTGTTTAATGGTACTTTTGTTTACAACTGAGGTTACATTTATTTGCTGTACTTGTCGAGGTATTCATTCATTTATTCGTTCATTCATTGTAAGTGTGAGCAACAGTTACAAGCAACAAGCATGTTAAAACTGTACACGATAATTTATATACTTTCTCTGTAGAGAGAAGAAAACGGGAGAGGACGGAGGATGGGGGGAATCGCAGACGGGTTAGAAAAATTGATTCCATCATATCATTTCTTTCTCATTTAGCTAACATATATCAACCAACCATCCAACCAACCTGGTGACTCACTGGTTGTACTGGTTTGTGGTGTGTATGTGTGTGTGTGTCTCAGGGCTGGAGAGAGCGGTATGGTGTCCAGGGGGCCGTAGGGTGGACCAGAAACGGTTACTCTGAGTTAAAGGACAACGACAACAGTCCTTCCTCAGAGTCCAATAAACAAGGTAAAGTTCATACTTTAGTTGGTCCATATTTAACAAAAGGATGATAACCACATCATTTTACATTTTCTACTAAAATATGTAGAGTATAAACTAAAAACCTTCAATAAGGAGGGTGCGTTCAGTTCACCGCTTTCACTTCATATCTGTTACTCAAGAAACAATTAGTTCCTGTTATGCGTACATGTGTGTGCAGGTGAGTTTGTTGAAGTGCATTGATGTGTGTATGTATGTATGCATGCATTTGACTGTGTGTGTGTGTGTGTGTGTGTGTGTGTGTGTGTGTGTGTGTGTGTGTATTCTTATACTGTTCTCTACTTGCCTCAGCAGTTCAGTTCTCGTGGAAAGACAAAGAGAAGAGGGAGCAGAAGATAGGGCTACTGCAGCACAACCACAGTGATGAAGACCTCACCGGCTCACCCACCAAAAGGTATGTTTCTGATTTAACTCGCACCGTAATGTAAAAAAGTGCTTACTCAGAAGAAGTTGCCACCACCAAACAGCAATAGAGACGACAAAGAGTGTTGACATGATGAAAACAAATACTAAGATAGCCTACAGAACTAGATCAAGTTAAATCAAATGGCCGTTCTCATTCCTCAACATTACCTCTGTTGTCTCTTTCGGTCATTGTAGGTACACAACAGGACATTACCCGAGTCTGTCACCTTCTCGGACGGGCATCTTTGATGACGTTTGACAGACAGAAGACACAGAGCGATGGCAAGATGCTAGTTTAGAAATGATGGAATGACTTCTTGATGGAAGTGCAGATGAAGGAATAATGTCTCAGGAAAGAAAGAAGAAGAGAATGAATCTGGGACATATAAATACAAACAGGAAATGCAGATACAAGTGAAGACATTAACTCTCAGCAATGACTATTGTGATTGTGACTGACTACTGTAAATGTATTATTCACTTATAGAGATCAGAAATTGGATTGGACATTTATCTTCATATGTCTCTTAACCTGTTTGTGCACAGTCAACTCTGTTTATGGCCATTTTGATGGCATTTTTGTAGCAATTGTTTTTAATTAGACAGCACAGACCAATGATGGATAGGGTGAGAGAGCATGTGGCAAACTTATGAGCCAGACTATGGAGAGAAGCATACAGGCTGGCTGAGGAAATGGCAATAAGATAAAAATGTATTTTCAACCTAGAATAGATAACTATGACTAAAACAAAACATGTATCTCTGACTTTTTAAACTCTCCTCAAAGGGAACACAAACCAAAAATATTGTGACTTTTTGTGTTTTAATCCTGTCTAGAGGATGTTTGCTATTAAAGGGCAAGATTTACCTACAGCCATTTTATTTCTGTAAGATGAATCATGTTCATGCACTCTGTTCTCTAAAAGAGATATTCTGCTAGATTATGAATGAATTGTACTGTACCTTCATATAATAAAAAACAGGCCTATATTTGCTATATTATCAGTGTAGTTATTGATGATGACGTTATTATCAGTCAAATATGCCTTGGATAAAAAAGGCAGACATTGGATATAAGTCTATAGTTACTCAGGACAGAGTGAAATAAACTAGGAGGAGTGAGGAGTGGCTGGACTACATCATGTTTGAAACAGGAGGGAAAAATACCAGAGGCCAGTGAAATATTAATGAAAGAGAGGATTCATGGAACAAGTGAGTCAAAGACCTCTTTAAGAAACTTAGTAGCAGTAGTAGAAGCATACTCTTCATATTGGACATTGTCTTCATTAAATCCACCATTGAGATTTGCTCAAAGCAACTGTTGGAGATTTTTTTGACATGTAACAACAGTCAGACTGTGATTTAACCAATACTTACTATACTTTCATTTAGGTTCAGGGATGTAGTAACCACTGGATCAATACCACTATACATACTTTCAATAAATACTATGATTAACCCAGTAATCAGGGTATGTTCTTATTTACTTCAGGGATTGATTTATATGTTTAATCAGGTTACCTTTCACCCATGTGTGGCATTGTAAATTGGAGAGATACATTGGTGGTTAAAGAAGTAGTGCAGGGGAAAGAGTACTGGGATAGGATGAAACAATAAACAAGGCTGAAAAAGGAGGATTTATGAGCAACAACTCATGTACCAAGATAAACAACCTTCATATGGGAGAATGTTGTGGTTCTGAGAATAAACTAGGATATGCTGAAGACACTGTTTCACATAACCTAAAGTTGAGGGTCACCACTATGAGAGGACATAACATACCTTATCTGTGCTGCTGTGACGAAAGAAAACGGTTGGTGTGTGTGTGTGTGTGTGTGTGTGTGTGTGTGTGTGTGTGTGTGTGTGTGTGTGTGTGTGTGTGTGTGTGTGTGTGTGTGTGTGTGTGTGTGTGTGTGTGTACGGAGACAGGGAGGGAGGCTCAGTGTGCTGAAACCCCTTGTCCTAAAACCTGGTCACGATAACTTGTAGAGTACATGGAAGGGGGGGGGGGGGGGGGGTGATTATACATGGTAATTTCGAAATTATAATATAAGATAAGATAATAAGGGATGAGCCAATTGGGGTTTAAGATTAACAAATAATGGCCAGCCCTAACTTTAAAAGGAGATGGACGACACCCACTGAGGTTCGAAAATGTGTGCATGTTTTGGTAAAGTTAGTTGTTGCCCGGGACAGCTCTGTTTGTTGTAATCTTTGATTGGTTCAATAAACATATAGTGGACAGAAGACTTCGCTCTCCTCTCTTCGTTTACTCAAGGTATTAACCTAAAGTTTAGTCTAAATTTGATATAGGCTACGTGTGTGGTACAGTTCACTGGGAAGGTGGACACTTCTTGATTATGAGGTATAATCTGATTTCTAATGCTCTCAACCTGCTCTCAAAGACAAAAACTCAATAACCTTGAATAAAATTCTTGAGTTATAAAAATGATTAGAGACCAGGTTAACTGCCTTTTGATGCTCCCTCGTGAGGTCGTCTAAAATAATATGCGACACATACTATTAATTGGATTTATATTGGTGCTCAGTTTTTCTACATTTCCACACTTCTTTGAGGCCCAAGTGTGTTCATCAAGCCAAGGTATGGTGTAAGGTTTCGACTTTTTGATCTTATAAGGGGCTCTTTCATCAAAAATAGACGTTCAGACGTTGGTGAAACAATGTACTAGCTCCTCTGTAACCTGTAGAGGTGTGGCAATCGAGGCACAGGAGATGCATGAGTGAAAAGCTCAAAAATGTTGTCCCGCCTCAGTCAGTCCTTCAGTCCTGATTATAATATTTCCTACAGTAAGTAAATGCAGCAGCCGCCCCCGTCCCAGACACAACAGAGGAAGTTGGAACTAGCTAGCATCGATCAATGAGAATGGACACGAGATAATTACCTATTGTCCCGTTAATATTTTTTGGAGGAACTTCAAATCAGCGTTACATTAACTGGACGCATCAATTAGTTCCTGCTTTGGGAGTCTCCAGTCCCCCGGGTAAGTCCTGTGTCTGGCTGCTAGCTACGTTACTGGCTAACGATATTAGCGTGCTAACGTAATGTAGCTAAATTCGATGATCTCTGTCTCGACTCGGGTCAAAAAGAAATTACTCAGATTACCTTGACTTCATCTAGCTTGATGCCAAAGTACTGAACCGGTGTTATACTGATAAATGCACACCTTATCATTAGATGCAATGTCTGTGTGGTGTATAACACGAATGTTTACTATTGCCAGTCAAACATACTAGCGTTACTGGTAAGTAACCAGTCAATCGCGAAATTGCCTCTCGATTTAGCTGATCGATTTTTACGGCTATCTATCTGTTAACAAATGGATATTAAGTTAGAGGACTGGTTAGTATTCCTCACGACCAAATAACCCACTTGCAGGCCTGAGCTGTGACTTGGCTACCAGACGCCAGATTTTCTCAAGGTATCTTTATCCCTCAGGTATGCTAGCTGTGCTGAGGTGGACGTGTCGACCACTTGGGCCATGGTGCAGGCTGCTGGTTGATCTATGATACAGGGCAGGAATACATGCATCACCCCTAATTTCAGCATCATTAATTTGGTTTGTGCAAGATAATTCCCAATTTAATTGAATTTCTCCCACAAGGGACATTTGATTTATTTTTTAGCCATTTTCTATCACTCTACCTGAATTACTCTTTTACTGTAGGCCATGGGAAGTTTGCATGAGATGGATAAATGACCTACTACAAATCTAAACAATCCTTGCAAAGATTTGTCCTTGGTCCTTGCTTTCTCAATTTTGGAAAGAACCCAACAAGCAGCAAGTGAGGGTGAGGCATGTCCAATGCAGTATGCAACCACAATACAATATGACACTTTAGAAAGCCACCATTGTCCTGGTGAAATTAAAGCCCAGAGGTTGGACTTAGCCATGTGGTTATGATATCTTATGTGATCCAATCCTTTTGAGTCCATGGGAATGGCTTGCTAATGTGTGCTGTCGACATTTTAGTCAATGCAGCATTGTTAGATATAAGTAGAGGTCTTTTTGTTGTTCATGTACAGGTACGTAGTGTTGAGTACTTCCTGATAGCTGGTGCAGATCTGTGTACTTTTATTGACTTTGACAATTTTGGCTGTGCTGTTGAAAATGTTCAGTATGTTTAGTAGTCTTAGTATTTATCCAGACATTTAAAAAGTTAGTATGTGTTAAAGTGGTTAAATTACACACAGCTTTCTCTAGCAGTTACAGATAACAGTTCTAGTAGTCAGTACTTCATATCTGTGTGGGTCACACTATCAAGGATGGGTGTCAGCTCAATGCACAATACTGGTATCAGCATTGGTACACAGTTGTTACTTGGTGGCTTACAGACAGAGAAGCTTTTTTCAACACCAATAATTGATTGGTTGAATTGAGTGCAGTGACCCTGGCTGTGGTGTCTGTCTTCTTCAGTCTGTAGGCAGCCATGGGCGGGCTGGGTAATGGTCGACGTGGAGGCAGGTCTCCTCCTCTGATGATTGGTGCCCTGATCGCCTGTATCCTGGTGCTGGGGTTTAACTACTGGGTGTCCAGCTCCCGCAACCTGGAGCTACAGGTAGGTTACTGTGTGCAAGTGAGAGATTTTCTGTGAATTTGTTTTTATTTAAACATTTTTTTTTTTTTTAGCTCTTGAAGGATGCAAATATCCCCTCAGGAAATACCACACCTGTAAATGAAGGGCTGTGCAATATGGCCAAAAGCCACACAAATGTTTTAAATATAAATCAATGAGAATAATTAGCATGATGTACATTAAATGATTATTTCTGTTGTTAAAACGCTACTTTTTGCTCCTGAGTAAAAGCAGAAGAAACCAGAAGTTTAATGTAGTTTGAAATATTCTTTTTTGCCATATAGATGACATACCTGGGTCTTCTTGCTAAACCATACTTAAGTGTCAACTTTGAATGCAAGGTATACTTTTCTGATAGCAGCGTACTGTGACTTTGCTGATATTTTCAGTGTATAAAAATGTGGTGGTCGTGAAGAAATGGAGCCCAATATACGGCATCTGTGTCACTGTCAGTGCTGAGCTTCACTCTGTGGAGTTTGCAGTGTGTCTCCTATGCATTCCCTCCATGACTGTAAGGCTCATGAAGATAATTATCTGAGTGCCCTAAAGGATCTTGTCCAACTCGAAAAACACGGTCCCTTCTTAAATGCTCTCCTTACAATGATCGCTTCTTCATCAACAAGAACCTCTCTTACAAATGGTCTGCTCATTTCTGCTGTTGGGTGTGCGTGATTTCACTGGGTGACCTTTAGGCTATATGTTCAAATTATCGAGCTAACTTGATTTTAAGCCTGTGTTTTTGCAGGTTTGAGCTGTTGACGCTGTTGCCACGGTAACAAGTCTGGCTAAATTGTGAACTCACTTCTTGAAATGGAAAAGTGATTCAAAGGCAAAATGCAGGTCTAGTTCTCATTCCAAGGTGTTTGGCTGACTGTGTGTGTGTGTGTGTGTGTGTGTGTGTGTGTGTGTGTGTGTGTGTGTGTGTGTGTGTGTGTGTGTGTGTGTGTGTGTGTGTGTGTGTGTGTGTGTGTGTGTGTGTGTGTGTGTGTGTGTGTGTGTGTTCAACCACCCAGACGAAGCTGTATGAGATGGAGAGCCAGGTGCGGCGGGGGGCAGCGGAGCGAGGAGCAGCAGAGGTGAAGAGGAATGAGTTTCAGGAGGAGATCCAGAGACAGCAGGCGCAAATTAGCAACATAGAGAACCTCTACAAGAGACAGCTGGAAGGATCCCAGAACATCTGCAGCCAGGAGAAGGTGCACACATACGCTTGAGGAGATTGAAGCAGGGGTGATATCATTGCATGTTAACTGCATCGTCATTGGAAAATATGGATTTTTGGGGGGGAAAAATCGTCATTGGAAAATATGAATTTTGGGTAAAAAAAAAAAAGAATATATTCACCCGCCCACCATTGCCCATTGCCTTGATTTGATTAAATCACCCATTGGCAAAAATGCTTACATGCACCCACAAGGGACAGATCAGCTGATACAAGAGACAGCTGGAGGGCGCACAGAACACTTGTTGCCAGGCAAAGATGCACATACACAAGCACCCACTTTCCCTCTCTGATATAAAATACACCACCTGCTAAAAGAAGGGTGTGTAAGATAAATATTCGTTTGAATCAGTGGTTGTCAACTCGTATCCCTCCCAACAGTGTAGCTATTGACTGATACCTATGCTGGCCTGTCCTCACCTCTGCTCTACCAGCCCAATATAGGCCTAAGCCTGATGACATAGCTGGTCCCATCGGTTCAGCTAGTGTGTCTGTGTGTGTCTGTGTGTGTGTGTGTCTGTGTGTGGGTGTGTAAATTGTTACCACATATGCACACAAACCCTCAGAGAACTCTAGAGGATTGACAAATGCTGTGTCTTTGCTTCCAGGGGGTATTGCAAAATAACGTTTCCTCCAGTACCAAAACCGTACAGGAACTCAAAGGTAACCGTTACATTAAATCTCTATTTTCAGAATTGTGGCAACACACTTTTCGAACAACACTGTATTTTAATGCAAAATATAATCAAGTGCAAACCCACAAAATCAACATAACATATAAATCAACATAGTATATACCCAAGAGTTGTTTTGTGGCTATGATGTGCAGTGAAGGTCTCTTTGTGTCAATGTAGGTCAGTTGAACCAGTTGAATGATGACTTGGGGAAGCTTCAGAAAGAGCTGCAGAGTTGCCAAGGCAACCTCAACACGTTAAACAAGAAACTCACTTATGACATGTAAGAAAATCCTTATATATTATATATTTACGCATTTACAGTGGACATATGACATATGGTTACATTATACTGGTGGTCAGTGGATAACTGTGTGTGTGTGTGTGTGTGTGTGTGTGTGTGTGTGTGTGTGTGTGTGTGTGTGTGTGTGTGTGTGTGTGTGTGTGTGTTTGTGTGCATGTGTAGGACCCAGTGTAATACCCAGATCCTGTCTCAGAAGGAGCTGTGTGATGAAAAAGTGGCAGCTGCTAAAGTGGAAATTCAGAAGAAGATGAAGAAGCTCATCCTTCCTTCAGTTGTCTCCTCACAGGTGAGTTGACTCTCTTCTCACACTGAACCATAGTGACTGTGTTTACATCCACTCGAATCATTTTAATGGTACGAATGTACTCTTAATTCTTTCTAAATTAATTGACCATGGCTAGTGAGGAGAATATATATATATTTTTAATTTAAATGAGCTATTTCTATATTGGTAATATGTTAATACTGTGTAGTTATAAATTGCGTATTAACTGTGCAGACCTAAGCCATTGGTTTCAGCTGTTGCTATATTATTGTCTACCTAAGACGTCCTTGTGGTAATGTAAAGCAATATGGTAAACACGCTGATGTTTGTTCTTCAGCAGGTTAATGGCACTCCCTTGCTGAAAGGCGAGGGGCCAGTTCAAGAGGAGGCTCCGGTGAAGGCGGGGCTTGATGAAACAAAGATGCCTGTTCTAAGTCACACCCCCAGCCTCTCCCAGCCCAAAGCAAATGAGCCATCTGAACTGCTGACCAATGAGATCATAGTGGACAAAGGTAATGTCCTGGTGGCTCAGTCTGCTGATGGGTAACACTTAAAGGGATGTGGATATATTTATGTGTGTTCATGTTTGTGCATGTGTGTGTATATACACACATTGAATGCCATTTGTACCTGCTTCTTCAGTAAGCTTGTTTCCTCCTTGTTATTCCCCAGGTCTGGATGCCCCAGTGGTCCTGCCTTCCGCAAAGGATCTTTCCAAGCCAGTGTCTGAGTCTCTTCCTTCAGTCGCCACAGTGAAGCAGGACACCCTGGCACCACTAGAGGAGGCTGTGGGGACAGAGGCACGTGAAGTAGTGGCCAGTGAACTGGAGATGGATAACCTGACGGAGGATAAAAATGTGGAGATGATGGATACTCATGGAGAGGCTACACAGATAGAAGGTATGGAACTCGTATCTGTCATTCCGGGTGGCAAATGGTGGTAATTTAGCCTTAACCTGGAAACCAAACACATTAACACGCTAGCACTTGTGGGGTCCCACCAGAAATGGGTCCAGTGGCGATTTCGGGTCCCGATCACATAGTAGAAATACTGGGATAAACTATATCCTCTCACGTATGTGCCAAATGGAGGTCAGCTCAGTGTTTCTTTCAGATAGTTTTCTTGGAAAGGCCAGCTTTTAAACTATGCAACTGTAAAACTCTTATCTAAATCAATACAAATAAGATTTTCAGCGTGGCAGCTAATGGGAGTGAGGTGGTCCACTCCACTTAATTCATCAATTTGCAGGTATTCTCTTTGACGAGGGGGTGTGATTTTCATAAACAAATCACTGATCTCAAAATCTAGCTGTGTCTCTAGATGCAGACCCTGGGATGGAAGATATGCTGATTGGCATGGGGAAGGCAGATGAGACTACTGGTCGCAAAGTTGAGGAGCCGGAGGATTATGACGGAGACGAACGTATAGTCGGTGGAGTTGATTTGGAGAAACCACAGAATCGGCAGGCCGAAAATATAGGTGGGTACGACCATGATGGAATGTGTGTGTGTCAGTGTCACATGTGTGTGAGTTTTAATAACCAGGTTGTGCTGTTTGATGCATAAAGATGTACTGTCACAGAGATGTGTGTTTGATTTTGATAACCATGTTGTACTGTTTTGGTAGACAAGGACATGGAGGAGGAGCTGGCTGACTATAACGGAGACGACGAGAATGAAGGAGAGTTTGAAGCAGACAAACAGGCTGAGCTTGCTCAAATCTAAGGTACGTACTCCAACACACATGCACTGAAACTCTTTCTCTAACATTCTCTGGCAGGGTCTGAAATGATCACCCACCAAGCACCAAATGCTGGTCAAATTTGTCTTTGGTGGATGAATCAATAAGTGTCACCCACCAAACTGGCTGGTAACGTTTGAGATGATACCATTTGAATGGCTCAGTTATAGTCTTTGGTCTTTGCCTGACCACTGTCTCTCTGACCAATCAAATAAAGTAAAACAATGGCTCTGTATCAAACAGGCTCCTGATTGGCTGTCTGCCAAACCTTTCTGCCTGGATGGTTAAGTAATGTCAGTTGAAACGTTCCCATGTGGCAACACAGAGCAGGTATGAGGCCACCAAAAAGAAAGAAATGAAGACAAAAAAACATCCATTGTAAAAGTGAGTAAGCAAGTTTTAAATACAAAATGTAAATCTACTCACAAAGTATCTGATTCTGCAAACAAAATGGCATTGAAAACAGGTAGGATGACCTTTCTATGAAGAACTATATTACTTAATTTGGCTGGTTTAGAACTACTCTTGGAAGGTATTTTATTTTAGTTTACCAGCCCTTGTCAGGTGAGCCAACACTGGTCGTATAACACTGATCTTAGAAGTTACATGTTGCCATTGCTCAAAAGCACTTCAAATCAGCCCATGTTTCAGCTCAAACATGTATTTTCCATGATAGAAAATTAATTTGCCAATATTAAATTTGTGTTGCAGGGCTGTTGAGGAGTTGGAGGAGGATCCCATGCACCATGAACTCTTTTAGACGGCACAACAGGCGTTTACCTCCTGGAACGTCTCTTTTGTTCTCTATTGGAAACTATCTCAAACAGCCGTTTTATATACACTCAAATATCTCTTGAGTTGGGACAGTCAAGACATCCCGTTCACAATATTCTAATTGAGCCCCGTTAATAAGATACCTGAAATATGTAGGCATCAGCCCATTCAGCCCATTTTATTTTGATATTCAATAACTTATTTGGAATACTGTTAATTTATGTTAGTGAACGCAATATAAGTGATGCATATGAACAATTTAGCCCAAAAGTAGCTGAGTTGTAATCTGGAATACCAAGTGCATGTACAAGATCTGAGTGATCCCAATGACAGAACTCTTCTGTAAATGGGCTCTGCAACACCAACCTTTCCTGCTCCACAAGTACAACAGCATCTCACAGTTCGCCTTAAGTTAGTCCTGGGCCCAGTATTCACAGAGTGTTTCATAACAAGGATGCTGACCATGGGTCAGTGGCCAGGACCTTTTGTTGAGATGAATTCACTCGGCGATGGCAATGAGGCTTTCAGGAGTGCACCAAATTAAGGAAACGTGTTGAATAGCTTGTGAGACTGCTTGACTCTGATGCCTAGAGGAACTGTAGTAGAAAGCTTAGACTGGCAGCCAGGTCTTGATATCCAGCTATATTTCAAAGCACAATCATGTATCACTCTAAAACTTCTAAAAGATTCTAGATCAGCACAAAGCCTGTTAAAATAAGAGTACTGACCCAGGATCAGTAAAACAGTTTAAATCACAATGAAGGGAACGGTTATGAAGACCTGGATGGTATTCTTAGATGCATACAGGCCGTAACAATCCTGTACATATCAAGTTTCCCCTAGTACAGGCAGGATGAGTTGCTGTTAGATAGTAAGGATATAGACTGGTGGTACCTGGTTAATGATCAGTAATCCTGCTTAGAATTCACTTTGTGGATGCTGGCTCTGGTCTGCTGAATTGTATGGACTGTATAGTTAGAGGAGAAACTGAAGTTGGATGTCTGAGAACTGCTGTAAAACTATAACTGAAGGACGCTTCCTTGAAGTAAGAACAATGTGTTGTACTTTTAAGCACCTACAAACCAGGGAACTGTCAAACTGGTGTTTTTTTTATGTTTTTTATGTGTATCCTACATGCAGTACAGTCTGCTCAACTCAAACCTAAACTGAATTGAAAATTATGTGTGAGTGAATACACACATTAAAAATGTTAGACATCAAAAAATTTCTTACATTTTTTGGGCACATACTGAATTTTGTTGCCTTGAATTTTATACGTGACTGATCTTCTTTTGGCTTCCAAGTACTATTCTGTAGGTGGAAATCGCTGCTCTGTCTACATACAGTTACTCAATTGTAACTACCATAATGCCCATTAATGTGTGTTACACATACCTTCTGTTCTAGACAGCTACTCTTATGCTTTTAACAGCATCAACAACCCTGCAGTAGAAAATTATCGTTTCAACAGCGCCTCCTATCTGAAATGACTGATACATTTGACTACACTGTGAACTAGGACATTAGAAATTGGGTGTTTTAATGATTTTTAAAATTATTTTAGGGAGTTCAACCTGTTGAGTCAAATTTGAAGGTAGCTTTCCCTCCTAGGAGGGATTTTTAACTTTCTTTTTTTTTTGTATGTATCTGGGCCTGGTTTCAGTCTCAAACTAGACATACAAATAAAAGAGTAGTGAGTGTGGATTACTGGTCAAGTCACAAGGTCACCTCAACAATTTCTGGGACTAGAAGGTAAATATAGAAGAAGAATTTGTTGAGGCAGTGGGGATGGATGCGATTGCCTTTTCATTAAATGGGGGCGAGGGGGGGATAATTATTAGTGACAGCAAAATTGCCCGTCAACATTGATGAACATGGACCCTACCCTACCAAGACTAAGTGTCTTGTGTCTGCCTTTTTGTTTTCCCCTTGATAAAACTTATAGGTCACACTCCAGTACAAAGTGTTTTAAGTTGTAGGATATGATTTGTATGTATTGTTTTGTAGACGTCATCACTAACTCGTTTCTCTGACACCGCAAAGCTTGGGCAACCACTGCTTTGTGTTGTCACAGAATAAGTGTTGTCTGCCTGTTTGTGTAACAAAATGTTCTTCTGAACTGGAAGTCTGCGTACCTGGAGAGTATATTTCTTATGATTTTTATTATTTCGGTTCACCTTTTTTGTTGGTTTGATTTTGTTTGAAATGTTTTTATTTTATTCAGAATCATTGATGGAACAAATTGTGAAGAATAATGTTAGAATAATCATAGACTTTGAGGAATCAAGTGACAGCAGGATAACAAATAAAAATGTTTTATTACCACTATCAAGACAATTTGTTTCATTCCGTTTGGAAGATGTGTGGAGTTTGTAGTTTCCACTCCTTTGGTGTGGAAGCACACCTGCAGAGAGACGGCCTCATTTTCAGATGGTTGTATTTTTTTAAATTTATGGAATAGGTTTCATAGACTAGAGAGACAGAATTTATACCCATCCATCCTGCCACCCCCACCTCCAATTGTAAAATTCACCTGCAATGACCTGAAATGTTGCCTCAAGGAAATATCCTAACTGAAAAGCACATGAGATCATAATGCCCAGTCAAATTCAAAGTAATGGCAGAAGGCGATCTCATTTGGTTTCTGTAGCAAAATACACCTTTTAAACTAGAAATAAGCAAAACTGGAGAAATCAATAAGCTTTTTACTTTGGATTTTTTTTGAGTGGCATGTTCTCCTAAATGGGTTTTATTGTCTTTTGAACTACTGCTAAACAAATGTGTGAAATTCTTGAACAAGAATTGAATGTCAGAAAAATAACAATTATTATTTTTACCACAGGAAAGACGTTTTATTCAGTTCCAGAGATGTGTGGGGGTTGTAGTTTTTCAGTCCTTTTTGTTCGCTGGTCTTAGTAGTCAAGTGTCCCTGGCCTGGGAAAGTACCTCCAGCACTGCTGTTAGATGCACGTCTTGTATCTAAATCTCAGTGCTTCAGGAAATAAAAATAAAATGACAACCATATACTCAAAACGTGTTTCATAGGCCGTATGTGCATGGAACTCCACTCAGTACTTGAAAGATCATGAAAGTTGTCCAAAAAAAAAAAAAGAGACAGTTTCACAGGACAGTTTGATGCCATCCAATGACGTCACATGACTCGTGCTTCAGAAGGGATTCTGCCGTTTCAGACACAATATTCCCACTCCTCAGATCTAAGCATGTACAATAAAAAGGCTTGATATGCTTTATTGATTTGCATTATCCCTGTTGCTATCCTTCACAAGTTTAGGGCTAGAGCTTGTTTGGGATGTAGCTTACAACACTTTTCTCTGGCCAGTTCATCACGGTCCCTCCTTTGCACACAAGCACCACGAGTTTGTCTGTCCAACACACACACACACACACATGCATACACGTTCGCACGCATACATACACTTTCACAGATGTGGATATTGTCACTCCGATCCGATTGTCAGATCTCTGGTCTGGTTTCACGTCACATCTGTCATTCAGGTGAAGAAAGGATCGGATGTATCAAACATTCCTTGAAGCAATGCTAGATGTATCACACACGTGTTCAGACTAGGACTGGATGAGGAACATCGCACACTCATTCAGGTGAGGGTAGGGTACGGTTGAAGAGTTGAGGCGGTGCAGAGCAGTCAGATAATCTTGACCACGGGGAAGTATTTGTGAGCGGAGAAGTCAAACTCTGGGAGCACCTAGGGATGGAAAGAGTTTGTACTTTTACTGAAGTAATGTTTTTATGGTTGTACACAGCTGGTACACAAGACACCAACGCTATAATAAGCTTATTAAGTTGCCTGTCAATTGTAGCTGATGATTTATTAGTTCTCATCATCAAAGCTTAAGTAGCAGTCAAATTCATCTGGCACAGTACACAGTGTACACAGTACACAGTGACCACAGTGAGTTTGCAACTTTAGGCAGTCATTTTGAGCCTGCTGTTAAGTTTTTTGTAGGTGTGTGACAACCAAAAGACTTTTACAACTTCTTTGACGCCTTTTTACGCTAATAGTTTGTTTACTTTCAGGTTGTTTGTAAAATAGAGCAAAACAGATCCATCAGAAAGTCTTTACAGAATAATAATAATGGAAAGTGTGCATCATGTTACCTTGGTCTCCTTCTTGTGCCCTCCAGCCAGTAGCTTCATCACTACGATGTTGGGCTTGGCCACCTTCAGGATACGGTTCACCTGTTACCAACCATCAATAATTGGTTATTGATATGTTTCTTACTGTTGAGTACACAGGAGTAGGCAAGTACATTTCTCTTCATCAACATACAAACCAATTACCTTAGGTTGGTGCAACACAGCAGCACAATACTGTGAACCTTTGCATATACTACAATGCTCCCCAATGACCTTTTAATGTTATCCATATTATCAATAATATTCATTATAGACATCATTAAGACAAATCAGTGGTTCTTAGAAGCCTGTAATGTAGTGGTTTTCCAACTTTTATCCTGGGGAGACGTTTTGCAACCAATTGGGCAGGCTATTCTAACTACACTATATTGCCAAAAGTATTCACTCACCCATCCAAATAATTGAAATCAGGTGTTCCAATCACTTCCATGGCCACGGGTGTATAAAATCAAGCACCAAGGCATGCAGACTGTTTCTACAAACATTTGTGAAAGAATGGGTCGCTCTCAGGAGCTCAGTGAATTCCAGCGTGGTACTGTGATAGGATGCCACCTGTGCAACAAGTCCAGTCGTGAAATTTCCTCGCTCCTAAATATTCCACAGTCAACTGTCAATGGTATTATAACAAAGTGGAAGCGATTGGGAACGACAGCAACTCAGCCACGAAGTGGTAGGCCACGTAAAATGACGGAGCGGGGTCAGCGGATGCTGAGGCGCATAGTGCGCAGAGGTCGCCAACTTTCTGCAGAGTCAATCGCTACAGACCTCCAAACTTCATGTGGCCTTCAGATTAGCTCAAGAACAGTGCGTAGAGAGCTTCATGGAATGGGTTTCCATGGCCGAGCAGCTGCATCCAAGCCATACATCACCAAGTGCAATGCAAAGCGTCGGATGCAGTGGTGTAAAGCACGCCGCCACTGGACTCTAGAGCAGTGGAGACGCGTTCTCTGGAGTGACGAATCGCGCTTCACCATCTGGCGATCTGATGGACGAGTCTGGGTTTGGCGGTTGCCAGGAGAACGGTACTTGTCTGACTGCATTGTGCCAAGTGTAAAGTTTGGTGGAGGGGGGATTATGGTGTGGGGTTGTTTTTCAGGAGCTGGGCTTGGCCCCTTAGTTACAGTGAAAGGAACTCTGAATGCTTCAGCATACCAAGTGATTTTAGACAATTCCATGCTCCCAACTTTGTGGGAACAGTTTGGGGATGGCCCCTTCCTGTTCCAACATGACTGTGCACCAGTGCACAAAGCAAGGTCCATAAAGACATGGATGGGAGAGTTTGGTGTGGATGAACTTGACTGGCCTGCACAGAGTCCTGACCTCAACCCGATAGAACACCTTTGGGATGAATTAGAGCGGAGACTGAGAGCCAGGCCTTCTCGTCCAACATCAGTGTGTGACCTCACAAATGCGCTTCTGGAAGAATGGTCAAAAATTCCCATACACACACTCCTAAACCTTGTGGAAAGCCTTCCCAGAAGAGTTGAAGCTGTTATAGCTGCAAAGGGTGGACCGACGTCATATTAAACCCTATGGATTAAGAATGGGATGTCACTTAAGTTCATATGCGAGTCAAGGCAGGTGAGCCAATACTTTTGGCAATATAGTGTATGTTTACCCTTAGTCTACTTAGTAGACTACTTATGCTCAACACCAAACCATTCTGTGAGTGTGGGGATTTCTTTTACACTAGTCATATTTCCTGACCTCGGGGTCTGGGCTGGGCACGTTTTCTAGGATGAGCTTGGCCTGCTGGAAGTGTTTACTGGCTGCCAGGTAGAGATCAGCGGAGCCTGGCGGAGGATTGTACTTCTTCAGATCAGACATCTCCTTCAGGAGGTGAAAAGAAAGAAAGGGGGGGGGGAGAAAAGCATCTCACTGGATGTGCAGTAGTACACTTGTGGTGGAGGGACTAGTAGCTGGATTACACACACGCATGCAGACAAGCACACAACTGAACATACCTTGAACTGGATGTAGTGCACGGGTGGGGGGGTGACCACGCTGTTGAAGGGGGCGAATCGATGTTCATAGCGAACCTGCTCGCTGTCCAGCTCAAACTGAGGCTTACGTACCTTCCCATCCATATCCAATGCTACCATGGTCTGGGACGAGAGAGATAGAAAGAGATGGAGAGAGAGAGAGAGAGAAAGGATGGAGTTCAGGTAGGTATGTGTCAAAGTATACAGTATCTATATGCCCTATGTGTGTGTGTGTGTATATTTATGTCCCACCTTGTACATGCCAGCACACATGTTCTGGTAGGCTTGACTCATGGTGATCTCCTTGCTGAGGGGACGAACTGCAGAGGAATCCCAAACACAACATCAATATCCACTATGAGCCCAAGCATCTACAGGACGGACAGGAGGACCGTTTCCACACAGAACAGCATAGCGCCCCCTTGTGGACTCTGTGTATGACTCAGTGTGGTCATACACGGAGAACCCACCTCAGCAAAGGAGGTTGCAACAGACTGTACCTTTCTTCTTCTTCTTGGTCTTCTTGCTGCTGCGTCCTTTCTGCTGCTCCTCCAGGATCCTCTCCTCTGCCATCTGCGAAGAGTCTGCTCTGCTCAAAGTGGACATCAGCCACGCATACAGGAACTCGGACAGGTACCTACAGACAGACACACACACACACACACACACACACACACACACACACACACAAACACACCAAGATGCTGAGCAGCAGTACTTGTACATGCTGTACAGCTCCGGTTCACAGCCACTCAGTAGGTGCTGGACCATCATTCTGAGTGTGTGTTCTTACCAGTAGATGTAATAGTACTCATGCATGCTGTACAGCTCCAGTTCAAAGCCACTCAGCAGGTACTGGATCATGATCCTCAGGTTGTGGTAGAGGATCCAGGTGCCCAGACAGGCTAGATGCTGTCTCTGGGGCTCCAGCTTCATCAGCAAGCTATGCAGCGCCGCATCCACCTTCTCTGCCTGCAGGACGACGGACAGACAGTTTGTTTATTCATTAGTTGAAAAAACACAATATGACGTTTGTGCATCTTGTTCTAGAGTTTTTCCTAAACAAATTTGTATTGACATGACCTTAAAACTATTGATTCCATGCTGCTGAAAATGTGCAATCTCATTCTCAACAGACAATGTTTCTCTCTTTCTCTTACTCTCAAACAATAATTTCTATGCTCTCATTCACTCCTTCACTCCCCCTCTCTGTCTCCATCCATCTATGTTAACCTGTCTCTGTCTGCACTTCCAGCTTCATTAGAAGTATTTACAGAGTTTTGTTCACCTTGAATACTTACAGAATTGATAAGCATAAGACCCACAACAGGAAGAAAATGTTATGGGTTAGTGGAAATATAAAGGACACTAACTTAAACTCACCCATCTGAAGCTCTGTCTTACTTGACCTTTAACACAAGTGCATGTCCGCCTGCTCCCACAAAGCCTTGTGCAAGCTCACGGACACGTGCACATGTACAGACACACACACTTCATTTAACAGGATACTCAAAAATAAAAAAATTCAGACAGATTTTGACTGGAAAAGATAAGAAAGAAAGCGAGATGGAAACTGTTGAGGCGCACCTCGTCCTGCAGTGTAGCAAACTCTTCAAGAATGTGTCCCAGCTTGTCTCTCTGCCGGGCTCGGTTGTGTCCGTGGATCTGGATCAGACTGCAGAATGGCTGTAGGGAGAAAACAAACACACAGATTGAAGCACTGACTGAGCATTGACTGACTGAGTATCAGGATATACCAGACTTTCCAAACTTTATACAGTTAGGTGCAAATAGTCAGGGAACATACCCTGGAGCAGTGTGTGACAAAGGAGTCGATGTAGTCCTTGGCCTGGTGGTTGTTGAACAGACAGCACCTGGAGAAGGACACAGACACACAAACACACACATAATAACTAATTAATAGCCCTTTCACACTGGGGAAACGACCCGGGAATGACCTGTGTCAGGTGTTGGTGTGAATGGGTCTACGCGGGCTATCAGACGCGGGTCCGCGACCCGGCTCCTGACCTGGGAATGTACAAATGTAAATATGGTGACATGAGTCTTGTGCAGTCTGGTCTGAATGGTCGACGACCTGGGATAATCCCGGTCCAAAAATGTGCTCTGAATGGGTCTAACATGGGGAATGACCCATGTTTCGATAACCTGAGTAAATCCCGGGATTTGTGTGTGAAAGGGGTCAAGAGAGAGCCTGCAGATCACTCTCTCACACACAGACAAACAACGCTACAAAATGAAACTAGTGTGAGTCCTAAATATAGTCCTGAATGATTGGCTTACTTACTTGGAGGAGAGGACAGGAGGGCTGACAAAGTATCTGAGAGCATCCTTGATCATGTCCTGCATCAGGTGGGTCCCAAACACTTTCTTATTGTCTATCAGGAACGTTGTCTGGAGTTACAGAAAGAATTCATTGAGCCAAGCAATGTAGTTTTCACTGTGAATGAATATACTAACATCAACTTACAGTCATTTTTTTATAAATTGTTTCAGAAATTGTTGCATGTGCACTACAAAAACAAATTTCACACTCTAGAGCTAGACCAATCAGACGAATGAATAGAAGCAGTGACTTTCCAGTTGCACCAATCAGAACAGCAATTATTAACTGACCTGCAGTAGAGATCTGGAGAGGACACAGGGAGACTGCTCACTGAACTCACAGAAGAAGTCCTGCAAAAGCCGAAAGACACAGTATTCACCTCAACTGTTGCAAACCCCTCAATCATATCAATAGCCATGTCTCAATCATTTATTATTTTGTTACTTATTGTTCTTGGATGCATGTGTGTGTGTGTGTGTGTATCTGTCTGGGAGTGGTAAAACACATTATGCATCATTTTTCCTCATAGCACCGTGGAAAGAAACTTTTACTACAACTGGCCATCAGCATAGCTTCATGTCCAGGGGACCAAGCAAATCTGCTCGGCACTGGCTATTCTTGACAACTATACAGGTGCTTTTTTTATACCCGAGGTGCTGAAAGTATTTCGTAATGCACATTGCCTTCTCTGTGCAAACATATATTTGAATGACAATGTGTCATGTAGCTGTCAATTCTGAAGATAACAGCAAAAAAAGGTTAAGCATGTAGTAGTGAGGGTTTAAGGTACAGGTTAGGGAATGAGTCAAAGTCAAGAGAATGTGTTCATGTGTCTGAGTGTGTGTTTACCCCCTCACCAGTATGCCATGCAGGTTGGTGGTGTTGATCACGTCACATACAGTCTTGATGCGTTCTATGAGCTTGCTGAAGTAGGCCACCATGTCCTCCCTCTTGATGATCTTGGCGTAGCGAGGAAAGGTGGGGGGCAGCAGTCTCTGGTTGACCAGGGGCTCAAAGCCCATCATGATGGGGTGGTCTGCAGCATACAGAAGTAGTACACAGGTTAGGATTGGTCAATTGGAAAATTTGTTTCAGACGTAGGTATGTGCGTGTGTGTTTGTGTGTGTGTGTGTGTGTGTGTGTGTGTGTGTGCGTGCGTGCGTGTGTGTGTGTGTGTGTTACCTCCTTTGGTGGTGTCATTCTGTGATTGGATGCCATGTTGAATACTGGAGTGGATGGCTGACAAGAGGTCAGCTGCCTGAGCCATCAGTTTCTGGGCCTCACCCACTGAGCTGGTCTGATAGGGATACAACCATAACCAAACACACACACACACACACATTTTATTGAGTGATTCAAAGCTTTTTAAGAAAATGAAATACTTAAACCTGCACTATGTAATTTTGTCATTTAGTCGTTGGCGGCCCCAAGTGGCAGTGAGAGGTAACTGTTTGCATCTTTACTTGCTGTAAATCAGCTTTCTGTATCGATAGCCGAGGCGCTAGCTCGCTCACTGCTGTTTTGGAGCTGCGAGCCTTCGGCTAGTAAGTTTCGATTCCACACTTACTGTGCGAGAAAACTAGCGGCTTAATAAAGGGGGGTGGATTATTGTTTTTCACAGCCGCACTTCACGAACCAACTGATAAGGCACTTGTATTTTTACATAAAAAAGTTACATAATACAGCTTTAATGTACACATGTCCATAAGTACATGTGATGTTGTTATTTAATGCTCTTCACTGGCAGCAACAACCTGCCATGTAACACACATGAACATTTCTTCATCACTGTCTTTGAGGTGTGTGTATGTATATTACCTCTTTCTTAGTAAAGGCAATCAGTGCGGTCAATAGGAGGCGCGTAAACTTGATTCTGTTGAAAAGTGCCAAGCACTGCTGATGCTGGGAAAGTAAAGCATATGGAGGGGTTAAACAAGCACACGCTCATGCATACAATAAAAATAACATTTTCCTAGCCAGTCTTTGAAATTCCACAGGACACACCAAATTAGAAATAGTGTATTTTGTTTAGGCTACCCAGAAAGAGATCAGTCCTTTTTTGGATCGGTTCCCCCCCCCATTATTATTATTAGAGTGAAACAGCTGGAATTCCCAGTTCTGTAAAGGCCATCTCAGTCCCACACTCTGATAGCTCGGGGGAGGGGATGAGATGGAAGACTCGGCCTTTAGTTAGATACTGATGAAGACAATGGGATAGTAGGCTGAGCTGGTGACCAATATGGGCGGTTCTGGAAATCTGATAAGCCAATGATGCTTTATGAGGATGTGAATCATACCTGATATAACAAACACCTTTTACCTGGTCACACCGCAATTGTACCCATGATCACATGTGTATTAATACTATATTACTGACTGAGTCTTGATATGAAAATGCATGAATGTTTTTGATGATTATTAGAGAAACTAATTGATCTCTAGTAGTTACCAGCTATTCCTGGAAGTCACAATGTAGGCTGACCTACTAAGAGTATGTCATTTGTATTAGTTTCAGATGGTCCTGCTTCTGAAGCATTTCCATACAAACAAGCAACTAAAAACAAATCTGCAGCAAAACGTGCAAGACATGGATGAATGAACTGACATACCTCCAGCTCAACCTCTGGGTCTCGCTGCTCACCCTGTCGACTGCGTGTGCTCTTAGGGAGGTGGAGAGAAACAAAACAAAGTCAAGCAGGATTTGCAATGACAGTATTTGACTAAAATGATGAAGGCTGAAACTGAAAGAGCAATTACCTTAACCTTCCTCTGTAACTCATCCTCTACATCTTTCAGCATACCTAGTAGGACACACACACGCACACACACACAGGCTAAAAACCATTGCAGGGTAGGAGAGAAAATATCAACTATCTTCGTCCTTTTGAACCAACAACAGCATAATAATCTGTAATGGCTTTAGCTGTCCAGAGTAACTATTAAGTTGCAGACTATTATGGTATAGTACTTTTACCTGTCACCCGCAGGTCTGTAACATTATTGGCCATCTTGAAGCCATAGGTCATGGCCTGGAAATCCTCCTACAGAGGAATGTAAAGCAGATGATGATTCAGACATAGGAACTTAACATTGGGTCATAAACAGTCAATCACAATGTTCAACTCTCTTCAAAGAAATGTTAACATGAATGGGAATCTTCAGAGGGTAGTTTGCATGTCTAAGGAGAAAAACACAAGATTGGTAATCTAAAAATCTAGATAATTATGAAAGATTTAAATGAAAGATATTGTCTCTCTTCCTGCAACTTCCTGCAATCCTACTGGCCACTTTTCAAAAATTGTTCAACTTAGTTCGTCCAGATTCAACCGGTCTTCACAAGTATAGTAATACAGGTACACACATACATACACACACACACACACACACACACACACACACACACACACACACACACACACGCTCACACACTGTAAAAGCTGGTTACCTCCTCGAACACAGCGGCCTTGTTGACTTTCTCACGGGCGATGTCGCACACCTTGAGGATGCCCAGGGCAAAGGCTTTGAGCGCCGGGTCCTCGATCAGGTCAGGGTTGTGGACGTACAGACAGGTGAACACCGTCTGGGCCAGGGAGTGGCCCTCCAGCCATGTGATCTAGACACACATTATTAATGTGGTTTTATAGCTCAGAAAATGTGTTAAACAGTCTGTATGGCCACTTCTCCACAGCAAACCCAACTGTACTGGAAAACAATATATAAAAACAGATGAAAACCACAATCTAATGCAATGTGAAATGCATTCTGGTATATCACTGTAAAGCTATCCATTTGTAAAATTCCCTAAAATTCCTTGACTTGAATTAGAGAAGAATTACTCAAATTCCCAGACTTGCCCTGTCTGGAATGCACCTCTATAAATTCTGTGATATTCCATAAACTCCAAGACTAGTGGGAACCCAGGAATACATTTTTGGGTGGGTGGCCCTGCTGAAGTGTCTTTGAGCAAGTCACCGACTCCCTACCAGCTCCATGTGCATTGTTCTATAACTGATCCTGCAGCCTGACCTCTCTGGGTGAAAAGAGAATTACCCTCCGGGGATCACATTGTTATTATTACTATTATAATATAATCTGCAAAGATAGATTTCCAAGATTTGTGTATTATGCTCAAAGGCCATATTGACTATGTATGGACGTGCCGAGGAATTCCTAACTTATCTGTTGACCTATAGGTTAGATAGATTTCATTGGTCAAGCCAGTGAAATGTACCAAGCAGCAGAAAGAGGTGTCCATGATCCCGATCAACTCAGGAAGACTCAGGTCCTTCACCTTGATGGCACCGTCCTAGAAAGGAGACAGAGAGACAGATATGGATGACAGAGAACCAGGTGGAGAATTCATGTTGTGCACATGTAAAACAATTTCAATCACTGACATGTAATCACCTTAAAAAATATTATCCAAGGACTGACTGTCAAACTGTCACATTGTTGTCAAGGAAACTTGACAACAATATTACACAATACTGTCTTGATTTTATTTAATTCTGGCAGAGAAGAGGAAGTTGGAAGTATATGCATTCTTCACCAAAATACAGCAATGGGCTGAATGAATAAGTCCTATGACCTCCCATGGGTGTCAATCAGAAAATGAGGCTCTCTGTCTGTTTATTCTTGACTACTGACTTATTGGAGTTAGATGATTTTACAGCACTGAGTAGTTATTGTACTGTACCTTGACAGCCTGCTCAAAGTTGAGCACCTTCCTATTGACCTGGTTCCCAATCATTCCAGCATCCATCTTGGGATCCATCATCTCAATGGCTGACATGGCCTCAAACAGGCCAAACCTGCCACCCCAGAAGAAACATTAGTGTGTGTGTATTTACTAGGATTCAACCAAATGAGTTATTGAAGGCCGATACTGATATTTTTAGCTTGAACCTGCTGATAACTGATATTTTGTGCTGCTTTTTCAACATTTTAACTTTAGACCATTTTGACCATCATGCCAATTTAGACCCCAGGACACTACAACCCTCCATTGAAGCTGATTCAATTCTTTCTACATTAGGCCTTTAAATGAAGAATTAATTTGCACAAGACATTACTGAACAAATAATCAAATAAACTGAATTGAATTGAATACATTTTATTACAGGTTTTACAGACTGATTTCATCTAGCTGTGGTCAGGGAGAAACCTCCATAATAGAGGCAATATAAAATAAAATAATATGTCTCATTAAAGAGTGAGTCTACAAGAAATACTTTGTCATACTCACAGTTTGTCATGAAGCAACTCCCCAAGGTTCAATTCTGCATCAATCAAAAAACAAACAGGAACAAATCAATCCCTTCATAATTGCACAATCTCTTCCACACACATTTTCTTTACCACTCACACACATGCACACACACGAACAGATTCTTTACCTTTGCATGCCCCCTTGAAGTCATGTGTAATATCAACCCAGTTGGCATTATTCTTCATCTTTTCTGGGATGCCCAGTCCCCAGCCAGCATCATCATCCTCAACTGCCGACTTCATCACCATGGTGACCGCTAAATACAAACACAAACAGAGTACTCAAAATATGACAAAACATAAACATATATACACTACCGCTCAAAAGTTTGGGGTCACATATAAATGTCCTTATTTTTGAAAGAAAAGCAAAAAATTTTGTCAATTAAAATTACATTAACTTGATCAGAAATACAGTCTAGACATTGTTAATGTGGTAAATTACTATTATGGCTGGAAACGGCTGATTTCTAATGGAATATCTACATAGGCGTACAGAAGCCCATTTTCAGCAACCATCACTCCTGTGTTCCACTGGCACATTGTGTTAGCTAATCCAAGTTTATCGTGTTAAAAGGCTAATTGATCATTGAAAACTGCTGATTAAAGAAGCAATAAAATTGGCCTTCCTTAGGCTAGTTGAGTATTTGGAGCATCAGCATTTGTGGGTTCGATTATGGTGTCAAAATGGCCAGAAAAAAATAACTTTCTTCTGAAACTCGTGAGTCTATTCTTGCTCTGAGAAATGAAGGCTATTCCATGTGAGAAATTGCCAAGAAACTGGAGATCTCATACAACGGTGTGTACTACTCCCTTCACAGAACAGTGCAAACTGGCTCTAACCAGAATAGAAAGAAAAGGGAGGCCCCGGTGCACAACTGAGCAAAAGAACAAGTACATCAGAGTCTCTAGTTTGAGAAACAGACACCTCAAAGGTCCTCAACTGGCAGCTTCATTAAATGGTACCCGCAAAACATCAGTCCCAACTTCAACAGTGAAGAGGCGACTCCAGGATGCTGGCCTTCTAGGCAGAGTAGCAAAGAAAAAGCCATATCTGAGACTGGCCAATAAAAGGAAAAGATTAAGATGGGCAAAGAACTATTTAGGGAAGAAGCAGTCAGCTGGTATTCTGTCTAAAATGGAGTGGCCAGCGCAGTAACCAGATCTCAACCCTATTGAGCTGTTGTGGGAGCAGCTTGACCGTATGGTACGTAAGAAGTGCCCATCAAGCCAATCCAACTTGTGGGAGGTGCTTCAGGAAGCATGGGGTGAAATTTCTTCAGATTACCGCAACAAACTGACAGCTAGAATGCTAAAGGTCTGCAAGGCTGTAATTGCTACAAATGGAGAATTCTTTGACGAAAGCAAAGTTTGAAGGACAAAAATTATTATTTCAAGTAAAAAGGTGTAAACTGCCAGGAGCCTGATTATATGCATTTATTTACAGAAATTAAGGGATTTAATGCCATTTATAAACTGTGATTCACTGACTGAACTAAGAGCCAGTGGGTACTGTATACTGCTGCCATCATCTTCAGTGTAGTTTTAGATGTTAATCATTTTGCATCCACTCAAATCGATCAGTAAAGTAAAGGAACAATACAAAAAATGCCAGATGAATGCAATACAGACCACTCATGCACATGTCAAACATACGGGACATACATGTTAACATTAAAACTTAGCCCGCAAATAGTCAAAATATAGCTTATGCTAACAGGCTAACTAATATTGATTACATTGGACCTTTCATGTGAACGAAGCCTGAACATCATCCATTTGTGGATCGTTCAATTCTAGAGGTTGATGAAACATTTGTTACGTATGATGTCTTTATAATGTCTTATTTTTGTTGTAAAACGAGCACGTACCTTGCTATTTTTGATTAACCATGTAGCTAATAAAGATCTCCTCGAAGGCTGGAGAGACTAAGGCGCACAAATTTAACGTCACAGGTCTATGTCCACCTGGGCTATGTAGTCCTTCATCAAAACAATAGCCATCGATGAAGCTCTAGAACTGTTTCGAAGCTTGTAGCTTCACACCTGGTCAATATAGATATGATTTTACATAAGTTTTATATTTTGGTGTGGTTATAAATGTACTGTGCCGTGTGAGCTGTCAATAATTCGTCATTTATTTGCGACCAGTTCCCACAAAACTACACTGTGAAGCGTAACCTCGCGTTGTTCCCCGCTCTCCACTGACAGCTCCGTCTGACAGTCCCAAAAACGAACAGGGTTGGGGGTTCGTATCATAACATCAGGGCGTTTCAGGCAACGCTCAGACAGGCAGTACCTTTTATCAGGGAATTGGTTCGCCCTAAATGGGACAACAATTCCTTTCCATGCAGGTTCGTAAATCTTTGTTGTCTCAAGTATTTTACTGTCCTATTACTTTAGCTAACGTTACCTGTGTGTTCTTTATCTTGCATTAACGTTAGTGTTAGCATTCTTGCCTTAGCTAGCTAGCTGGCGCAGGCAAACGGCCGTAATTGAGTGACCAGATCAGCAGGTGCAGTGGCAACGTTACGTGCCTCAGCTACTTTAGCAAGTCATCTCGTGAAATAATCATCGCTAACTGGTTGCCTTGCTAATAACAGCTTAGTGTTAGTACCTAACCCAATTTTCCTTGCGCGGTCTGGTGTAGTATAAGATAAGATATATGCGAGATGGTAGTAGTTAGATAAGGCCCCTTCTCTGCAGAACAGCTAAAGTAAATTATCTATTCTAGCATGCAGGTGCAGTGGCTATCTACTGTAGTTACTCATTCATCCACTACCTTGTTTTAATGGTTGTGGAGGCAGGCAGTCATGTGCTTGCATAGAGGGTTAGGACTGCACAATCAGACTATGATCTTTCACTTGTCTTGGGTTAGTTACTAGCTAAAGTGATAACAGTGTTCATGACTCATCTCATCTCAGCTCATAAATGTGCCTGTGTCACTGTCTAAAACTGACCTAAAACTGATCTACAACTATTGGGAGATGTGTGACCGGAGATGTGTGACCAGACACTTAGACCAGAGTACTAGACTGTAGCTGTAGTTACTTGCTTACCTTTTTGCTTTAAATAATGAATGTAGCTGTTGTTACACAGCTCTGGTATGTATTTACCTAAGTGCTTACAAAGCTTTTAATGCTTTTCCTTCCATTACCCCTAGTGTCGTAATTACTTTGTCTTTTGTTTCTAGTCATGTGAGATCTGAAATGTGCATGACAGCCTCTTTGTTTTCTTAAACCAGTCAAGTAAAGCAGGTATGACAGCAGCTCGGTCCTATTCCGATGAAAATGAGCCATTTCATTTTGTTCGGTTCAGTTTTGGCATTGTTGCAGGGCTGATTGCAGTATGAGATTACAACAGAGGGAGTAGATTGGGATCTCTTGACACACAGCAAGAAGGTTGCTTTTCACAAAATCAATTTCTGAAAGGTTATTTGGTATGTTCATGCTTATTCTATGACTTATCAGAGAACTCTAGAAGGTTTGGACTATGCTACTTTCTTTTCTTTCTCTTTCAGATGATATGAGATGTTGATGTGGTGAAAATGAATAAGCCCAAAATGACTACTGAGAAAGGGTGAGTTGCTTTGTTATTCAGAGACAATAACACACAAATGCACATGTGCACACACACAGGTTGGGATTTGTGTGAAACCTCCTCTGTCATGACCATCTGTTCAAATATTCTCTGTCTTGCCCATTGGGTATTTACCGCAGCACTACTGATAAGGGTCAGTCTGGAGCAGTATGATGTCAAGACCGTGGCTTGGCGAAACCTCTCAGTCAGGCCCAAGATAATCACTGACTTTGTGTACATGCAGCCTGTTAATCTTATAAAGACTTGACTCCTATTCCAAATGAGCTGACTCTCACAATGTGCATCCCATCAGGATCACAGCAACCTAAGTAGCCTCATTCAGATTGAATCGTAAATGTGATTCTAATTTCCCTGCACACAAACAGTTTGTGTAACACAGCAGTCCAACTACTTTTCAGTTGGTTTGTGTAGATAATCTAGTTACCTTGCTTGGACCAGACATATTTATTTGCCATGACTAGAAATAACTGCACTAATCATAAGGCATGTTACCTCAGTATGCAGAGGCACTAGGCCTGGAAAAATGTTTCACCATATTTGTCCTTACCAAGTTTGAGTATTTGTATTGTGTATTTAGTATATAGTGTGTATTTGTTGTTAATATGTGTATTTGAATGCATGACTCTTACAATGTATTTGTTTATGCTGCATTCTCCCTTCATTCTGTCATTGCTCATATTTATATTGCTGTTTTTCATCATTCAATCCATTTTTTCTTTTTCTGTCTCTAGTTCTCTTTGTCTCGCTCTCTCTCTCTCTCCCACTCACTGATTCAGTCTTTCTCAGTCTCTGTCTTTATAAGGACATATTATGAGAAAGTCAGCTCTGCTGGGTAGAATTTTAGAGTTTTGATTCTGTCTCCCTTGGCGGTTGTTGCTATGCCAGCAACTGACCTTTCACCTTGTATCTCCAGCTGAGCACCTTCTCCATGCAATGGGAAATCATGACAGATTATTTTTGGTTTCTTTTAGCATACTGTCAAACTTCCAATAAAGACTGAGTCACAAACAGTGGATGGATCCCTAACAGTAGCCAAGCCAATAATGTGTGTATGCATAAATAATGGCCTGCCCACAATAAAAGGCAGGACAAAATATGGCACATTTACCAAAAAGGAGTCTAAACTCATACAATATTTTACAGTAGGTGCCATAGATGCTGGTATTGGCATTACAGCCTTGAAATTCATTGGGCAAACATACTCTATTGCTTGGATCGGTATACAGCATTGCTCCGGTTTGATATTCAATACATGACAAGGAGCTTTATTTAATTCACTTTTCATGAAGGAAAACAGGCTCATGAATGAACTTTAATCGTCACATACACATACATGCAGTGAAATCCTTTTTCTACACACCCCTGACTAGATACACACAACATATCACCCCACACACATGCATTTTCAAGTCAGGGGGCAGAGCGCAGCCATTGAACTGCACACCTGGAGCAGTTTTTGGGTTAAGTGCCTTGCTCAAGGGCACTTCGACCCTCGAACGACCCTCCGGTGATGGGTCAGCCTCTCTGACCACTAGGCCAACCTGCTGCCCCTTTTGTGGCTGTGGCTTGTAGCCTACCAATGTTACCCATAATAAATCACATTTTGTAATAAAGTAATTAATTGCTTTGCATGATTATTTTGGTCAGATATTGATTCACATTATTATTATTATTATTATTATTATTATTATTATTATTATTATAGGCCTAAAAAGGAAATTGTATACATTTGAGCAGCACAATTCTTCAGAATGCCAGTAAATTCTATCACTTTTAGGCATACCAATGGACCTGCCAAAAGAAATAATGGCCTGTCTCTAATAATAGCCTGTCTAATAAAGGTCTGGTGCTCTCTTTTGTTGAGTTAATTACGTTAATACATTTATTTTTTCAGTTTTTGCAAAATGTTTTGAAGCTTAAGTGTTAGGACATGCAGACGTTTATCAATGCACCAAGTCACATTACACAAAGCGTTCATTAATCATGATCATTAAGGATGGACTTAAACAAAACATTTTGGAATATTTGCACCTACTTTGCACCTTCGCTCAGTATGTCACTATGGGATATACTATACTATATACAGTGTATTCTATTTTTTTATTTTTTTTAAGCTAAAAGTGTACTTTGCAGCCATTTCAGCATGCCATATAGGTTTTAGCAAAAAAATTAGTTCAGCTTAGTAAGACTAATGGGTGCTGAAGGATGATTAAGGATGCGCACTAGTTGTGCTCAGTCTGTAAACCCTCAATCCCTGCCTGGGATTTACCTATTGTACTCAATCTGCTCTTTGGTCTGCTCTTTGGTCTGCTCTCTCTCAAAAATGTTTTACTCTGCGCTCTGACTACTGCTAAGCAAGCAAGTGAGTGAGTTACAGGAGACACCCTTTGTGTCTTAATTTTGTCCTAGATAGAAGTGTTAAAACTTAATCCCACTTTTGTTCCTAAAAGTATGGAGTCATTTTATAGCTGCCCCACAGTGGAGCTGTTGCCTCTCCACCCGCCTCCGTTCTCTTCAGAAGAGGAGGAGCGGCTTTACACATATATTGGGACAGAACTGAGGGATTCAGGAGGAGCAAACAGCTGTTCGTCCCGCTCTTCTCAGAGAGAAGCTTGTTAGTGGAAGCTGTTAATTATGGGGCTAAGGGGTTGCAGCCACGGGTTGGCCTGCGTGCGCATTCTACCAGGGGGATTATCACATCATGGGCCCTGTTTAGGGCTTTTTCTATGCAGGATATACACAGTCATCGGAGTTGGGAAACTCCACACATTTTATTTTGAGATGCCTTGAGATCTTGAGTGTCTAACTTTTTGATATACCTCTCTCTATTATCAGAACTGTGGTTACCCCCAATGTAACCCATTGGTACATTATATTCTAATGGTGTGGGTATGTGCTCATGATTGCGCATGTGTGTGCAGACATACATGCCTGTGTGAGTTCCACTTCACTAAGGTAGAAAGATGAGGAAAATCCTCAAAAATGTGTGTGTTTATTTGTTTCCAGTGTTCCGAGTAACTCCAGGGTACTGATGCTGCTGGGCCAACTGGAGAAGATGAGCCGAGAGGCCATGGTAACGGATGCTGAAATGTCACGACAGGTCACTGCAAAGATCTTACATCTCATACAGACGCAGGGTGAGAGCACAAACACACCGCACTCACACAAACGCATACATGTTAAATCTATATCTGTATTACATCACTGTTACATTTCCCTTGGATTATCATTGACACTGCATCTTATTGGTTCAGGTTATTAGATAGATAGTGTGACGCCTCTGGTCACTTTCGGGGACGGATGAAAGGCAACACAGAGCCCGAGGTGAGGGGAGACAAGCGGTCTTTTTATTTCAGTCAGCAAAAACCGGCCCACGGGCCAAACAAAGGGACACTTTTCAGTGTGGCCGCCTTCTTTCGGCAGAGCGTGCCGTTGTCTCTCTCTATCTGGTCCTCCACCCAGCTTCACTGTGAGGGATTTTAAAGACAGGTTAATTGGGGAACAATCAGGCTAACCTCTCACAGGTGCGTCTACCTCCCCACTAAGCCCCTGCCCCTTCCCTCCGCCCACAGCTGCTGGCAGGACCACACACCCCCTGCCACAGATAGATAGATAGATAGATAGATAGATAGATAGATAGATAGATAGATAGATAGATAGATAGATAGATAGATAGATAGATAGATAGATAGATCCATTCATCCATCCATCCACAGGGGGAAATTCTGGGGTTGCAGCAGCATAACAGTATCACAAGAATGTACAAAATACAAAGGCAAGGTACAAAGTCTGATGGCGGCCGGCAGGAAAGACTTCCTGTAGCGATCTCTGTCGCACCGTGGTGGGATCAGTCTATGGCTGAATAAGCTCCACTGCTTCATAACCATGTCATGGAGGGGGTGGGAGACATTATCCGTGATGGCCAGCAGCATCCTCCTCTCTGCCACCTCCTCCGGGGTGTCCAGGTTAATGCCCACAACAGAGCCAGCCTTCCTGATCAGTTTGTTCAGCCTGTTGGTATCCTTGGCCCTGGTGTCAGCACCCCAACACACCACTGCAAAGAAGATGACACTGGCCACAACCGACTGGTAGAACATGCAGCATAATGGACCTGATCCTCCTCAGGGCCTCGGCGTTGCCTGCCAATTCCAGCTTGTTGTCCCATGTACTTAAAAGACCCGAGGCTCTGAGAGTTGGAGGGGGGATGGACCGAGCTATTGTCAAACCTGTTGAAAAACACGTTCCGCTTGTTGGCTCGCTCCTGACTTCCCTCTGCAGGCCCGTCGTTTGACTGCCTGAAGCCGGTGATGTTCCTCATTCCGCTCCACACGTCTCTCACCCAGTCCTGCTGCAGCTGGTCCTCCATCTTTGCCTTGTAGGCTCTCTCTCTTCAGCTGGACAGTTCTGACCATGTCCCTGTCTCCCTCTCTGAAGGCCCTCTTCTTCTCGTTCAGTAGGGCCTTCAGGTCGCTGGTGATCCAGGGTTTGTTGTTTGGAAAACAGTGTTCCTTCCTGGTCGGGAGCGCTGTTATCCTCACAGAAGTTGACGTAGTCCGTAATGCAGTCAGTAAGACTGTCGATGTCCTCCCCATGCGACTCACAGAGCACATCTCATTCTGTTGCCTCAAAACAAACCTGTAAGGCCTCGTTGGCCTCAGATGACCGTCTTCTATTATTGCCATGCAAATAGCAGCTGTACATGTGTGGGGTAAAGCCATTGAATGATGGATGGATGAATTTTAGGACAATTCTAGCATTTACCAAGCGAAAAATACACCTAAGAAAGGCATTTTTAATAAAATGCATCTAATGTCTTCAAACTAAAAGACCAGACTGAGAAGCTGACAGGATGTGACAACTTTACCAATGGGTAGTGTGAGTGCTGCCATCTCTTTGGTGCTAGCCTAAATTATTTTGTTGATCTTATGATGGGATTGGCTCATATCCCCATTATTGCTTCTCATAGATTATGATAAATTATTGGAATTATTTGGGAAAATATTACTGGTAATTAGTAATTATTGAAACAAAATCGGGTGCAGTTCAAGTAAAGAAATGAACCGTCAGTGTGTTTTCTCATCACATATACAGTGTTCTTTAAAAGATCAATTTCAGTGGCCAGTCATTGGAAATGGCATGTTGTCACAAAATGCTTGTATGGATAGATAAATGAAAAACTATATTTAAAAATCAATATGCAGAGTGTTGGTTTAAAAATTGTCAAAGTATGTCTGACCCTAGTATTGACGTAGACTTTGCGTCATTGGGGACTCAAGTGCAGTTATGGCACAGTATGTTGTGTACTTGACAGGGTCAGGGTACAGCTAACAAATTAGACTGGGAGTTACTGTATCGTTAATGAGACGAGAGGATGCCTGGTGGATGTTTGGGCTTCTTGTCTCAGGATAGCATGTCTGAAGTGCTGGAAATACTTCAATAGCAGAAGTTAGGGCAATGTCACCTACACACACACACACACACACACACACACACACACACACACACACACACACACACACACACACACACACACACACACACACACATAAACAGGGCTCTCAGCTTTCAGCTCAGGGGTAGCAATAACTGACCTCTATCCCCTGCAGCCCCCTCCCCAACTCTTCCCCATCTCCCTGCAGCCTCCCCTTTTCCACCAGTCCAACTCCCCCTTCCATCCCTCATGGGCTTCTAACCATCTCTCTTTTCACTTTTCCATCCAGTTGTCTTTCTCATTCCAATTCCTCCCTCTTTCTCCTTGCATTTTTGAGTTTGTCTAATTGTTTTTGAAAAGGTTCCATAAACCCTTTCATAAATGTGTTCAGCCCATAGAGGAGTATGCAATCCTTCAATTGAAGTTAAAAGATGAAAATCACCAACATTGGAGTTACAAGGGTTTCACCTGACAGAGACGATATACAGATGATATTTTTTCTCTCTCTCTTTAGATAGATAGATAGATAGATAAATCTATACATCCATACATGCCAGCAGTCATCTTTCCAAACTGTTCCTTAATCAAAATGTTCATTAATCAGCAATATGTTATTAAGATGCACAACTAGACATACCAGGCTTGCTCCCTTGGCATAGTAGTGTTTCTGATACTGGCATAACATACACACTGGCATAACATACACTTGACACCTTCCATCTCCATATTTGTCCCCATAATCATGATACGATTACAACCAACAGCAGTGTGTCACGCTAGACCACCGACACGTGTGTGAGATCAGCACTGGGCCATGCAGCTTTCCAGGTTGGGCTCTTGTGATATGAGCTGAGCTGAGATCTGAGCTGAGCAACTTAGGCCTAAATTTGTGGGCCAGTAGCCAGTGTAGCTATATAGACCCACAGTACTGTTAGCCTATGTATCGTCAGTTTGCCCATATGTCCTTTGTATTTGTTAATTGTTTTAAGGAAATCCTCTTTGGGTCCTATAACCTTTGTTGTTTGGTTCAGGAACTCATTTGGTAAAGGACACACATAGTAGTGTTTCTGATACTGGCATAACATACACCTCCTACAGAAACATCATTCATCCACATATTTACAATGAATATGACATAAACCTTTTACACACATACACACACTACAGGCATCTAAATCTCAGCCTACTTAACAAGAGTGGTGCTCACTGTTTCTGGCCTGAGCAACGATTGTTTCATGATTGATATTGGCTAATCTAATTGGAAAGACGTTGTTAGGCACTGTGTTCATTTTAAAGTGTCTTGATGCCCAGCTAAACCTAGCTTTATTACTAATTCTAGGCTCATATTGCCTTTAGCTTGATATTTTATTTTGGGCATCTCTGACTTAATTATTCTACTTTTAGTTGATGGGTACTGATAAGTACTCACTGGTACTCTGGTGTCGGGGGTGAAGAGCTGAGCTGGGGTCAGTTAGGCCAATTCTTTTTCAAGTTGATTCGTTTGCTGAAAATGTCTCCAATGCAGCTGCTGTGCAAACAGAGATTGCTTAAGGGTACCAGTAGTCATATGTGTGGATGGATGGATAGTGTCCCCCGGTCTGGTTTCTCTGATTACGTTTTTGACGAGCAGAGAAGAAGATATCACAGCAAAAGGAGGCTGTGCCGCATTGCTACATAGCGCGGTTTGAAACATGAGTGTGTCTCTGTCAGCGGGGCGCTTCCCTGCACGTCGGCTTGTGGACTGGGAAGAACATAAATCAGTCACATTACCGGATAATGACGTTCCGTCCAATGATCCGTCTTTCAGAGTAGGCAAAAAAATGAGTGGACCGTGTCATCACAGTGCCACGATGGGGGTATGACACACGCACGGTTTTACCAGGTTTTAACCAGATTTGAATGTTTAAAAGTAAAATTTTAAATTTGCTACAATACTGGAAATTTTAACCGTGTATTGTATTATCATTCCCCATGAGGACGCTATCCATTCCATATTCTTCCTTTTGGCTCTTAGACTATGCTGGAATATAAACAGCAGATTATATTAGATTAGATTAGATTAGATTAGATTACTTTATTGGCTGTTTCCAGAACTTTTTCTTTGTGACATTTATCAGACACCACACCACAACACATTGCATAGTCCAGTTGATAAAATGCATAAATGATAAGATGCCATCCGTTATCCCCCTGTGTTCTGTCCTTCCTTCCTTCTTTCCTTCCTTCCTTCCTTCCTTCCTTCCTTCCTTACCTTCCTTCCTCAGTCTTCGAAATAAACTGTGGCTAATCCATCATGATTGATGGGTGCAGTGGAAAAGCTGCTGTCTTTGACCCATTTAATCATGATATATCAGCTGTTCTGCCCCTGTCTTCTGCTTGACTGGCTGTCACGTCCTGCCTACAGTCCCAACTGGAGTCTGAGGATTCAAGGGCGGAGGGGGGGGATGGGGTCTGTGACGCTGTTCACGGTAATCATACACCTCAGCCCAGGCTTAGCTGTTCTCTCTCCTATGTCTCATACTGAGTTTGAGACTTTTAGGGGACAGTCAAGAGAGATCGAACGAGAACAAGGCTGATATGGAGAGAGGTTAGAAAGAGACAAATTAACATAGGTCGGGAGTTCTAGGTGACCATAGTGGAGTGGAGCGTGAATTAGGTGTCAGAAACCAACAAATGTCTAATGTCTCCCAGAAATTCAATGTCTGTTATTGGTTGAGAATAAGGCCACTTTCTCCTCTTTCCTCTCCTTCTTTCCTCAGTGCTGAGTAGGAGAAAGGCAGGAGGCAAGGGAAAGAGGAGAGGAGACATGAGGAGAAGTAGCCCATACAGTTGTCAGTCTTCTAAGGTGTGGCCTAATGGTCAAATTGCTATAGCACATGTGGGGGTTGCTCATTGCTAGGTTGATGGCGTATTGGCCTTCTCAGTTTAGTGAGTTGCTACACAGTTGAAGGGGTGGAAAATGGACTAGTTGAGCAGTTTAGTCTATTTGTAGTGTCAGAGGGGTACAGAAATTCCAGCATTGTAGTTTTGAAAGGGATTTGTCTGCTGGCTTCATGTAGACTATACTGTCTGTAACATTTTAAAGATTTTTCAGCATTAGCCTGTACTGCAAGCTTTTAGGGCTCCAGAGATAGTGAACCTGGGAATTCAGGACAGGAGACCTATTTGCCTAAAGCTTTTTGGGGAGATTTCGCACCTTACTGCTGTTGTGAGATGGAGTACCGCTATACCAGGAGATACGGTCAATCTGTGGGCTGCCCAGACTCACCAGGTAAGGTCCAGAGTGATGGAAATATACCTGCTTGAGGTGTGCTGGATTTAACCTGACAGACATTTGAATAGAAATAAAAAAGTGATAGTGCCATGTCTCAAAAGATGTGGTAAATCAAGGGACACGTGCTTCAAGTGTTTAAAATATATCACTTTGCTTAGGCCAGGTGAGGACTGGAGGAGGTGTTGAAACAACCACTCCACTGCAGCCTGCACACTTCATTTGCTGTAATTTTGGCTGTCAACCTTAGTTTACTAATAATTGCAATTACTGATTAATGATTAATTACTAATGAATGACTATACAATGAATAATGGCTATTGAGCATATTGAGTAAAATGGTGCTGCTACAGGTGTTGGTGCAGACAAGAAATTGGAGCTCTCCAATGAAAGCAATGATAATAATAATAATAATAATCTTGATTTATGTAGCACTTTTCAAAACAAGGTTACAAAGTGCTTCACAACCAAGTAAAGACAATGTCTTTGTCCAGGACTAAGCTTATGCTTGTCCATGTGTGCTCTTGGTGCTTCATTCAGTTATCCGTAGTTTATAGACTTCCTGAAATGTCTATATTGTTTCTTTCTCATTCTGAAATATCTAAAAAAACGATCCCTCTGTCACTGAGGATTATTGTTGAAATGTCATTTTGTTTGGAAGAACTAAAAAAGTCTGGCATGACAAAAATGTTTTTAGAGGTCACCACTCTCCCATCAACTGAGCAATGTGTGTGTGTGTGTGTGTGTGTGTGTGTGTGTGTGTGTGTGTGTGTGTGTGTGTGTGTGTGTGTGTGTGTGTGTGTGTGTGTGTGTGTGTGTGTGTGTGTGTGTGTGTGTGTGTGTGTGTGTGTGTGTGTGTGTACGCGCTCATAGTGCATATTTGTATGTGCAGTGCATATTTGAATGTGTGTTTGTGGAACGTGCGTGTGTGTGCATGCGTCTGTATCTGTACACAAATTTGCATCTGTCATGTTTCCTTGCTGGTCTGTGTTTGAACTACCACATGTTCCTTCAGCTCAGTTTAATTTACAAAATCATAAATCAGCGGTGAAAGCTGAACACTTGACACCTTCCATCTCCATATTTGTCCCCATAATCATGATACGATTACAACCAACAGCAGTGTGTCACGCTAGACCACCGACACGTGTGTGAGATCGGCACTGGGCCATGCAGCTTTCCAGGTTGGGCTCTTGTGATATGAGCTGAGCTGAGATCTGAGCTGAGCAACTTAGGCCTAAATTTGTGGGCCAGTAGCCAGTGTAGCTATATAGACCCACAGTACTGTTAGCCTATGTATCGTCAGTTTGCAGTTTAAGGAAATCCTCTTTGGGTCCTATAACCTTTGTTGTTTGGTTCAGGAACTCATTTGGTAAAGGACACACACAGTCCTGTGTTTGTGTTTGTTTGTAGAGAGTGCTGGCATGTCCTCTCCTGTTCTCCTTGAAGCCTCTTCAAAGAGGACAGGAATCTATCAGCCCCTAAAACATAAAGCATGGGGTCTGGGTCAAAGGGGGGGAGGAAAGAGAAAGAAAAGGGAATGCGAGAGCAGCCGAGAAACAGGGGGAGAGAAAGAGGAGAGGCAGAGTGAGTGAGTGCGGAGATGAAGTAAGACCTCTTAGCTTCTTTCACCTATCTTTGAGGAAGATGGATTTCACAGTTTCTTGTAAGAGGAGAATGGCAAAGCGCACATATTTGCCTACTGTATTGGAGAAACTAGGCTAATGTCTGACTCTGCCTGTAAAATCGTAGCCTGCTGATACTCCAACAACATGAGACGCAGCAGAACGTTTCTAATTATATATAGCCTACAACACTTTTAGGGAGAATGTGTCCCTGTGACATTTTGACTTGTCTCTCATATCCCCTCACGCATGCCGCCTGCTATTCTTAAAAGTAAAAGCCCTCACGTTTTTTGCACGAGATTTTAGTTGTTGTGTGCAAATATGATACTGTCTGTCTCTTTGTCTGTGTGTGTTGCAGAGAAGACCAGGAAGGAGGTGATGTCCAAAGGCTCCAGTGGCATGGAGGTCATCCTGGCTTCATTGGAGGTCAGCTCACTCAACACAACTTGACTGTGGCATCACACTACATGACACTTTAAATCTGAGTTAGCAGGTCTCTGTATTTTAGCATTTTTTTAGCACGGAAAATGGTAACTCAATCTGCGAGCAACGGTCTAACTAAAAGCATGATGTAGTTCACACTAAAACTGGAGGTTGAAACCTGCATGACCATGCTTCTGCCGAGGCTACAACAGTTGAATCAAAGTAAATTATTGTCACTAATCAGCACATGTATGTGAGTAGAGGCACCTTTTTCCCTAGATAGAACATGCTTTATTCAAACTTCAGACTACCTGATCTACCAGTCTACCAAAGCAGTATAAACAGCTGAACATGTGGGAGTGCAAATATATATTGTGTAGTCCATTTGCGACTGAATTTGAAAGCTAGCCTGCTAGTTTCTATTTTGAATTAGTTATAACCACAGGGGTTCAGACAAACCACTTTTTACTATTGCCCCATCATTTTCACAGTCACAGTGTATTATCACAGTTATTTTGGTTGGCACTTTGGCATTTTGACCCAGGTAAACATTCTTCTGTACAGTCCAGACAACAAGGACACTCGGCAATCGGACATGTAGTCACTTTGATCTTAGGAAGTGCTGTGTGGCTGTTAGGTGCAATTTTAGCAGTGCTGGTGTTAGATCAATTAATGTGTCTGATTTGGGATTAGACCACATACCTAGTGAGTGAGGTGTGTGTGTCTGAGCGAGAAAAAGAGAGTCATTGCATACATTTCTGTAGCCCACTGTGTTGACACCATTGCTGTCTGTGTATGTATGTGTGTGTATGTGCCAACATGCATGTTTGTTTAAAGCATACTCTGTGCGACTTTGACAGAGTACTCGGGATCTCCAGACCATTCTGAACATTCTTTACATTCTCAGCGAGCTGCTGACTGTGGGTGAGTAGATTTTGCTTAACGGTTGATGAGCAATTCATTCCCTGATTTGAGAGTTCATAGGAAAATTTACTCCCGGACAGGATAATTACTCAGTGGGCAATTTAACTGTCATTGCTGATTTGTGTCAATTTGCATGTGGGCAACTGTATAATGGTGTGTGCATTTCAAATTCCCCTCAGATATTTACAAATCGGATCCTTTTTATGACTGCAGTAAGTATTTGTGATTTGAGAATATATTCTCAAAACACAAATAATCCAGTTTGCCACTGTGATAGTCGGTGTGTTGTCGAAATAGTTTGTGATTGATAAGTTTTGCTGGAATTGATAATGCAACAATGTGATGTTACAGGTTGTCTTTTTCAGGATTTGGGACCACATAATTTCATCTATTGCAAATTCCTGGCTTTCTACTGTGGCTTGTCCTGATCAACTGCTGCTGTTTCAATGATTTGTCTGTCCTAGGTGGAGGTCGCAGGGTGGGAGTGTTTGTGTCTAAAGGAGGGACAGGCATATTACTCCATCTACTCATCACTGCCAGTAAAGAGTCGCCTCCCAGTGAGGAACTCATGCTGCAGCTTCACTCATTGCTGGCTAAGGTTGGACCAAAAGGTAGGCTTCAGGTCACACATACACAGGCACCCAAATACAGGGTGGGATTAGGGCTGCATTACAGCTATCATTAGCTACATTTAGGTTATATTCCAGCAATTTCTTAGGCTGGCAAACACGGTTTCCAAGAGTTTGCAAGGAAAACCTAAACTTTTACTGAAATCATTTTCAACAATGTATCTGAGAACAATTTGGCCTTGAATAAAATAGCACGTGGCAATGTTTATTGCCACAGAAGTATAACAAGCTAACTAGCAGGTGAACCTGTCAACCCAGCCATGCTGCTTCGCTGTCATGTGCATCAAATTGCACAACAGGGTTTTTCCTCTGTTCAGGCATTCATTCTTGGAAGTTTCATCATTCCAGCTTTGCACAATGAGCAACGCATCATATTATTGATTTTCTGTTTGCAGTATGCCTGTACTTTGAACACTCTGGGATTGACATTTTCAGAATCCTCATATGTACACTTGGGGTTTGGGCTTGCCGCAGCTATGTTCAAAACAAAAAGACTCACCCGTGGTGAATATGCAATTCATATTACACAGTCAACGTAACTGAAGACGTCAATTAGTCATTGCAGCCCTAATACACATTCACACCTATTTGGACAGCTTTTCCTTTCAGCCTCACATCTCATTGACATTGCTGTTGTCTCTGTTCTCCTCTGTTGCTGTTGTTACAGACAGAAAGTTTGGAGTGAAGGCACGTTTGAACGGAGCTCTGAATGTCACAGTCAACTTGCTGAAACAGAATATACAGAATACCAAACTGCTTCTGCCCTGCCTGCAAGTTCTCAGGGTTTACTCTGCCAACTGTAAGTTCATCTTAAACTTTGGACTCCCCTTCTCAATGTGTTGTTCTTCCTTCTCGGGGTTCAGTCATATGAGTATCCAAACTGATAGATCCAAATACTGTAATTGTACTGTTTCTTCTAACTGTTTAGTGGGGTTTGATGTCCGTCTCTCTGTCTCTCTGCCTGTCTTTGTAAAGCTGTGAATGCTATTTCCTTGGGCAAGAATGGAGTGGTGGAACTCATGTTCAAGATTGTCGGGCCATACACTAAGAAGAACACAAGCCTGCTCAAGTAAGGAGCTGTCAGTGTTAATGGGCCAGCATGAATGTACAGTATATGTTACAACAAGCTACTGTAACATAAATTAGTATGAACAGGTTATATCTTTTTTGGTTATATCTCTGTCAGGATCGTCTGTCACCAATGATTGTAATTCAATGTCTCTGAATCAACAGGGTAGCTCTGGACACACTGGGAGCTCTGCTCAAATCCAGTGAGTAATTTGCTTTCTAATATTGACGTTCTCGCAGGGCCAGTCAATAGTGTTACTGTCCACCCAGTATTCCTTTCATTTTGGTATGATTGACACTCCAGATGTGGCAGTTTTAGATTGAATAATGAAGCAAAGCTAAATTTTCATTGAGTATGAATGTCAAGCCACCTCCTCCCAACCACCCCCCTATCCATACTTTCTCTTCGGCCCCCAGCCATTGATAAAGTTCATGATTTTGTCTTCAACTGCTATGTAGTTTGATTGTACTGTTAATTAATGCTGTCTTTCCTTCTGCTTCCACTTCCCTCTCCAGAAACTAATGCTCGTCGTGCAGTGGACCGTGCCTATGTGCCCATCTTACTGTCAGTGTACCAGGACTGGCACCGCAACGACACGCGACAGCGCCACATGCTGATCCGCAAAGGCCTGCTGGCCTGCCTCAGGAATATCACCATTACCAAACTGGGCAGGAAGGCTTTCATAGAGGCTGATGGCATGAGGATAATCTACAACACATCCACTGTGAGTGAGATTGTAACATATGACAGCAAATAAGGCACAGACTGTGGCAGATCATTTTTAGGCTACACTTTGAAAAAATCATGAGGTATTATCTGAAGTATTGTCTATTAAATAATTCCACCAGTTTGTTTGTCACACTCCCGAGAATCTTTTGCATCTATTTATCTTTTGCATTAACGTTGTTACCTGCAGGTCCCAGACACTTCTGAGGGTGAGGAATATGCCCACACACATGCACACTCACCTACCCTCTATCCTCTGTCTGGTCCTCTTTCTAGGAATGTCTCCCAGTGCGGACTCTGGACCCTCTGGTCAACACCTCCAGTCTCATCATGAGGAAATGTTTTCCTAAGAACCGTCTGCCCCTGCCCACCATCAAATCAGCCTTCCACTACCAGTTACCGCATGTACCTGCTGGAGGGCCTGTGGCACAGATGTACAACCAACCACCTGGGGGTGAGAACACAGGCCCACACACACACACACACACACACACGCACACACACACCACCAGAGCGTACCCTCTTGCTTATATCACAGTAACTGTATGTGCATGCAATCCTGTGATGATTACACGCACACAGACACCTACAGTCCCTGCAGTTATCCCTATCTCATTCTTCCTCAGATTCAGATACCCAAACACACACAAACACAAGGCAGTGCTTTTACTGCTGGACCGACTAAATGGTTATTGGCCACACTCTACTGACATTGCTACACACAATGTCCCTTGCAGGAGGAACAAGTTACCAGCTCTGCAACAAGCCCTTAAAAAAGGGTAAGACGTACGTAAGACACGGCTCCATACTCACAATACATAGACTCACTCACTACTCTCACTCACCTCACTCTCATATTCTAATTTCACTAGACTAATACGTATCACAGTACTGTACCTACTCTCACACTACATAGTGCTTACTTGCTCACTAATAAGCTTATGTACTCTCACTGGACCCAATTCATTTGCTTCCCACATTCTGTCCACAGGCTCCCCTGTCAAAACATTTGAGCTCCTCTCCTCCTCCTCACAGTTCCCTATGTCACCAATGTCTTCAGGGATCTGAAATGAAAAATATCCATTCAAAATCTTTTCTTTCATGTAGTAATGCCATGCCAGTGAACCTGCTTGATGATGCGGGTGTCTACACATTTTAGTTCATTTCCTCCCTTGCATATCCCTCGACAAAGTTAAATACAGTTAAAGTTAAATAAGTTAAAAGCGCCAATCTGACTGGAGGCTTTGAAAATTTGTGGTGCAAAGCGCCAAACCGCACAGGCGCTCTGTGAAGGCAGTGATACACAGCACCGCAACAGCACCCAAGTAGCTGAGTTGCTTCAGCCTTGTTGCTTTGCCTTCCTGCCCCATTTATATTAACCTGAAAAATTGGCAAGGGTATCACCAACCCAACTATATAGAACAATATTAAATGGATGCTACTGCTCTCACTTTGACTTGTCAATGTGATTACCAGCTAAGTATCTGAAGAAATATATCAGCTTTTCTGTCTTCTAATTGTCTCACTCATCTCTTGGTCACGGCTGCTCACATCTCACCTCCAATTACTGTTTTCTCTTTTCCTGTCACAGCAACAAGATGCAGCGACCAAGTGCTGCTATTAGTCATGTGCTGGCCCTAAATATAACTTGCTAAAGTATATAAACAAAAAAAAATCCAGTGTTGTGTATGTCAGGTTTAATGACACTCACCTATCAACTGTGTGTGTGTGTTCAACTGTGTGTTCTCCCAGTGGATGATGTGGTGGATGAAAGTGATGATAACGAGGAGACGGAGGCAGACACAGAGAATGATACAGAGAACGAGGAGGATGAGAAGGATCACTGCACCGAGGTACCACTCAGCACACACACGTCATATTAATTACCACTTGACTCTTCAGCACACACACAACATTGTGTATTAGACTTATTTTTCATGGTGCATTCTCCCCTTTTGTCTGTGTCCTTAAGAGGGCAGTAAAACTCACTGTTACTACCAGCTACCAGTACTTAAGATAAAATCTCTCTCTCTCTCTCTCTTGCTCTCTCTCGCTCTCTCTCTCTCTCTCTCTCTCTCTCTCTCTCTCTCTCTCTCTCCTTCCATTGTCTCAGAATGATGACATAGAGACAGACCTGAACAAGCTGCGTCCCAGAGAGAGCCACGGCCGTCTGTTTGAGGAGCTTCGGGTCTATGAGAGGTTCTTCCTGGAGCTATCTGAAGACTTCCAGGTCAGTATTACTTGCTGGGCTTTGCCATTAAAGTTAGGCAGCATCCTTGTGTAGTTGCGTGATTCCCTCATACCAGTTGTATTTATCATACAATCAATTATGTCAATCATGGAATTTATTTTTCAGCACATCTGTATGTCTATTTTGGGACAGTTATTCTGTTGGTACAGTAGTTTCAGTTATAGGGGGCTCCAAAAGTCCACTACCAAGTTAGTTTTTGATAAATGATGAAAACAAACACATTTTTATTACTCAGTTACTTCTTATTCATGAATACATTAGATGCATTTTACATACATTTTAGAAGTGAGATCTCTGAGAAATGCTCGTATGAAATTGTTGTCACACCACATATTTTATTCAAATATTTAAAAAATCAAACATCAATTTCTCTTATCCCTACAGGGGTATAACTTTGACTGTCCAAAGAGTGCCTCCTCCACATCTTCATCATCGTCTTCATCAGCCACCAAGTCCCCTCGACCAATCATAGTGCCCACAGCTCAAGCCCTGCCCCCTAAGCACCCCCCCATCCTGACCCCCGGGGAGGAATGCCACCTCACCAAAGGACAACACACCCGGCCTCCACCCTCTATTTCTCCTCCCTCTGTCCCCCCTCCTACTCTCCCTTCTCTGCCACCTTTAGAACTGGACACCATCCACGTCAACACGGACCAAGACAAAAAAGACGACACCCACACGCCTTCCTCTGAGAGATACACCACCTCCTCCTCCCAGACCAGGCCACCGTCTCAAGGAGCGAGGGTAGAACAGGAACTGGTGCATGTGTTGGAGCGCGTTGCTCTAGAAGGGGAGGGGCCTCTGAACGCAGGAGGAGGAGGAGGAGGAAGAGGAGTCGAAGGAGGAGGATCTCCGGTTAATGCTACAAGACACATTCAATCTCCTCTGCTCGTGGGAGGTATCGCGCCACGTCGCGTTGGGGGAGGAGGAGGCAGCACAGGGGGTTCAGATTGTGGTTCAGAGGGTCCTGAGGAGGAGGGAGGAGAGGGAGCGGTTCTGGAGGTCCCAGACACAGCCCTACTCCTTCTGCTCCACGACCCTGACCTGTATGTGGAGATGGTGAAGGGAACCGGTTCGGTACCTCAGTACTCTGAAGTGGCTTACCCAGACTACTTTGGCCACGTGGCCCCCACCTTTAGGGAGCCCCTTCTGGAAAGAGTTTATGGTGTACAGAGGTGAGATATTTTACATGAGCTTGATGAGATTTATTGCGTCACCCATCGGGGTGAGCCAGCAGTGCAGCATAGTTGCAATTTTCCACCGAACATTTTGTGGCACCAGCATTGTCATCTGGATACCATTTCACACACAATAATTTTTTATGTATCTTAAGAAATGAATGTTGTTGTATCTGGAATGTGTCATTGCATGTGCTGTATCAGTTGGATGAACATTTGTAATGTACTACAATAAGTCATGAAATAGGCTGTTTTATTTAATAGCTTTAGAAAACACAAAACAATGTGTGACAATAGAAGGCGTCTTTGAACAGGAAGGACACAGGAAGGACACTTCGTCCTCTTTCTTAACCATTGGCTTGTACATTTGTACTCCTGCAGGTCGAAGATATTCCAAGATATTGAGAGGCTGATTCATCCCAACGACATATTGGATAAAATAGTTTATGACCTGGACATTCCCAAGTGAGTTTCTCTTAATGAATACGCCTAAATCATTACTGCACTCTCAGAAACACCAACGTATCATTGTAGCTTTTGTCGCTGCTGCTTTAACGTGCTTTAAAGTACCACCCCAGTCACCAAAGCTTCAGCATTGGTCCTATGATTCTGAGAGTGTTGAGAAACCTGATATTCACAAAGCAGATTAGCTCAATTTGTCAACTATATGATGCAGCATTTACATGAAGGGCATTGACTTCTCAAGAGTATCATTTGTCCTTGCTAAACACTGTTGTTGGTGTCGTTTGTCAGTTGTCCTGTGATTGACGATGATGGCAAGTCACTGAAGTTCAACTCTCAGTTTGAGTCCGGCAACCTCAGGAAGGCTATTCAAATCAGGAAGTAAGCATTTGTTGTTACATCAATTACAGTAGAATCATTTACAGTTCCAGAATTAGATAAAGTAGAATTTGATTGTATTACATCATTAACAATAGAGCACATCCTCCTTTGTTTCCATCTTATTTACTTAAAATTTGACAGAAATTGGATGAAAAACAAAGAGAAGATGTGTTAAATCTGTATTGTGTAGGGTTGATGTCATGTCAGGGTTGATGAAGTCATGGTGCACAGTTACCATTAATGTTGTGTTCAGGTATGAGTATGACCTGGTGCTGAACTCGGACATCAACACTAACCACTATCACCAGTGGTTCTACTTCGAGGTGAGCGGCATGCAGGTTGGAACCACATACCGCTTCAACATCATCAACTGTGAGAAGTCCAACAGCCAGTTCAACTACGGTGAGACGCACAGCATCTAGGGGACAACAAAGACATAGACCTAACACTGAAACTTGACATTAGATCCAATTTGTCATTCTCCAACTGAATATTTATACAAGGACTGACAGTTTTAAATGTATTTTGAAGCTGTGAAATGTTTGTATTTTTGTAAATATTACAAATAAAACAGACTTGGGTGCTTTGTGACCTAAACCTGTATATGGCTCTAACGATATTGTGATACTTATTTAATCTCTGCAGGCAAATTCTCTTCACAAGTTTTGCTGTCTCTGTGAAAAAAATTTACAATATCATGTTCACTGTTGTTCTTTTACACTGAAGACCCCCTGTTGTTTTGTGTGTGTCTGTGGGTGTGTAGGCATGCAGGTGCTGATGTACTCTGTGCAGGAGGCGATCATTGGCAGGCCTCGTTGGGTCAGAACAGGAACTGACATTTGTTACTACAAGTATGTAGACCCACCAATTCTCATCACACACCATACCTTGCATATATTGTAGGGAAAAGCAAAAATGACGTTTTGAATAAGGTGTGTTACAGCCTGTAGAGTTTCAATCTGCACTACATTGTATGTGTAACCTTTTAGGTCTGAACCACATGACAAAAGGCTGCAGGTGTTTTCACATGCTATGCCAATTTTGTCACACCAGTCCTAATGTCCACTACTTTGCTTTTCCCTATTCCCTGTTGCTATCTTTATATAGAATGATCCTAGTAACAGAATACCAAAGTGCAGAAATGGTAACTATGAGGTTACATCTATATTTTGGCTGCTGCATTGTATAACTTTTGCTTATGAAAGGTTTTGCTTCTCCCTAGGAATAATTTCTCTCGGAGTTCCATTGCTGCGGGAGGTCAGAAAGGGAAGTCCTATTATACAATGACATTCAGCACAAACTTCAACCATAAGGATGATGTCTGCTACTTTGCCTACCACTACCCTTATACATACTCTACTCTCAAGGTAGTATTACAATACCACTATTTGTCATAGTTTAGAGATGTACATTATTAAATGTTATACATGTTCCTAAAGACACAAGAACAATCTTGGCATTTTTTCCTACCACCATGTTTTATATCACCTATCATTCTTGCACCTGCAAAATTTCACTCCATCGTTGATCATTTGAAAATGGATGGAAAAAGAAATTTGTGCAGAGTAGGTGGGGAGGAAGATTCAAAGTGTCTTGAAATTCCAATGGGTGGGGTATTTTTGTTCCAGAACAGAGTAGGAGCCAGAGAGTCAGTTTTGAAAGCCAGAAATCTCAGCAACTGGCAAAGTAATTGTTGAGTCATGGGTATTGATCAACAACCCCATCAACTCCCCGCAGATATATTATGGTCATTTTGTGCTACGAGGCAGTAAACACCTTTCTTGTTTCCCCTTTAAAGCAGTACATACTCTCATTATAGAATTTTGCATTGTTGCAATTACATGTGTTTGCTTGTGCCTGTGCATGTAAATATTAAACTGGCCTAAAAAAACCAACACAACAATACAATGTTAAGAATTGGAGAGAAAGTTTTCAAAATATAAATGCAAGTAATAATCGTAGCGGTAATTGAAAAGTTGACTCAGTTACACTGTTATCCCCCGTCTTTGCGTCCCCAGATGCACCTGTCCAAGCTGGAGGGCTTGAGGACCCCGCAGATCTACCTGAGACAGGATGTCCTGTGCGAAACCCTGGGGGGAAACAACTGCCCCCTCCTCACCATTACAGCTATGCCTGAGTCAACCTCCAATGACCACATCTGTCAGTTTAGTAAGTGTGTGTGTGTGTGTGTGTGTGTGTGTGTGTGTCATCTGTCATTAATAAAGTCTTCTCAAGGCGTTTTTTAGGGGTTTGTTATTCCTCATGCTTGGCTTCTAGACAGTTTGCTGTACTTTAGAAACAGGCTCATTTTACACATTTGAATAACACAAAATGTAATAATAAATGTAACCATTGTTCCTTTCTCACTAGTGCAAGAGAGTTGGGGAGAATAGTATTACATTAGGGCAGGCTTGTGGGATCAGGACATGCCAATACTTATTACTTATTGTTGTAGTCCATCGTAGTTCCCTGACTCTATATCAAATCACATCTGAAGAATCTATTTTTTTTCTTGCCTCATCTTGTTCTAATTGTATTTGTGCTGTGTTCTCCCGTTCCAGGAAATCGTCCATTGATCTTCCTGTCTGCCAGGGTGCACCCTGGAGAGACCAATGCCAGCTGGGTGATGAAGGGCACGCTGGAGTTCCTGATGGGCACCAGCCCACTAGCTGCCAGCCTGAGAGAGGCCTACATCTTCAAGATAGTCCCCATGCTCAACCCGGATGGAGTTGTTAATGGAAGGTGAGTAGAAAGTATAAAGGCATGAGCACACGCATATGCACATTCTCTGATGCTCTGTCTACTCAGACAAAGCCTATGAGAAGCATACATTTCCCATTGATTGAATCATCTGTGGAAAGCTGAGGGTTTCTAAAACTATTGGCTGAAACTCAAAAGTCATAAACCCACTTCTTCCAGTGTGTTGCCACATAAAAGTTACAATGAGCTTTGATCCCAGAACCAGGCTGGACCAATATGGGTCCTCGGCTAAAAACGCTCAACAAGCTGTTGTGCAGAATACAGCGTTACACACTGGAGACACAAATATCCATATCCATATCCATATCCATATAATATACATTAGACACAACATGGACCAGCACAATAGTCACAGCTTTATATATATTCTTGATAATCCTTGTCCTGAAAGATTCTGTCTGTTCCTCCACTCTCCTCCACTCTTTGTGCTTTCCGTCTCCTGCCATCTCTTGCCTCTCTCTTCTAGTCATCGTTGTTCTTTGAGTGGAGAGGACTTGAATCGCCAGTGGCAGAGCCCCAGTCCTGAGCTCCACCCCACCATCTACCACACCAAGAGCCTGCTTCAGTACCTTGCACATGTACAGAGGGTACCACTGGTATGACCTCTAGTTGGTTGTTAAGTCACTGAAGGTATTTTGAATGTTGCAGCATCATGCATCAACTTGCTCCAAGAAACTATACAGAATCCTTTCTAACTACTTTCTATCCTTGCCATCATCTATTCCGTTGAGCTGCACATTTTCTTTGGCCACATCTCTACCGTTTTTAACTGTCATTTGTCCAAGGATGTTCAACAGAATAGACTGGCGCCACACTCATTCATACGTGGTACCAGTGCAACCACAGTTGATGTTGAAATTAAAATCAATAAGTTATTACTACATTCATTTGTAGACATTTGTATAATTAACGTGAACAAACAAGACTATCGCTGAGAAGGTTTTACATTGCTTGCCAAAAGGTCATATCTCTTAGGAAATCTGCTGGATTGCTTTGCTTTAAGAGGACTGCTGTTCTTCCAGTGCAAATGTTTCTCTCAATGACAGCTAGTGGAAAGAGTGAAAGGCTTCTGGAAAAATGACTTCCGACATGTTATCCTCTTAAGTAAAGTGAAAGGGAAAACACATTTTGAGAAACACTAGAAATAACCATAGCACTGGCATGAGATACTGCCATGGTCTCATTTCTTCACGGTAATTATACCAAGGTATCCCATTTAATTTACAACTATATATTGACGGTTGAAAATGCTACACGTAGCACCTTTAAACACTAAGCAGCTCCACTGGAGCAGTTGGACGTTGACTGCCTTGTTCAGTGGCACTCAAATGGTAGTTAGTTAGAAAGCTGAGCGCAGTAAGTTACCCCACCTAGATGTCACCAGCTGCTCTAGGGATTCGACTGCCATCCCCAGATGGAGTTGAATTATTGTAACTGCCCTTGCTGCTCATGTTTTCTGTCTGCTTGTTTGTTTGTTTGTATCTATGTATCCATTTATCTATTTATTATTTTAACGTAGCCACTTGAGAGGAAAACTAATTGGTTTATTGGTTATTAACACATACAACATAAAGTACACATCATAAATTTGTTTTTCCTCTCTCTCTCTCTCTCTCTCTCTCTCTCTCTCTCTCTCTCTCTCTCTCTCTCTCTCTCTCTCTCTCTCTCTCTCTCTCTCTCTCTCTCTCTCTCTCTCTCTCTCTCTCTCTCTCTCTCTCTCTCTCTCTCTCTCTCTCTCTCTGTGTGTGTGTGTGTTCCGCAGGTGTTCTGCGACTACCACGGTCATTCCCGAAAGAAGAATGTGTTTATGTATGGCTGCAGTGTGAAGGAGACCGTCTGGCAGTCCAATATCAGTGCTACTTCCTCTGACCTGCAAGAGGACGTGGGATACCGGGTGAGCACACACACACACACACACACACACACACACTCACTCCCTATATCCGTCGTCCTGCATGAAGACTGAACACACGTGCATACTTGCCTACAGACAGAAAGGCACACAAGATATAAACAAATGCAAACACAGTGACACACACACAACCTCCTGTGGACCTCAACAATTACCCAGAACAATGAACTGATGGATGAGGCACACGTGCACACCTACATACAGATTGCCAGATAGACACACAAGTGAGGTCGGCATACACACACTCATTCCCCTAACTCTCTCTCTCTCTCTCGATCGTCCTCTCTGTTTCAAATTACTGTTCTCACACCAATGAATATTAATGGCATTTAACTTAATGAAATCATCTTTATTCAATTAGACTTGTATTGTGTTGCCTCAGAAAAGACTTTGTTACCAGACAGGCTGATTGTTGTCAGAGTTCAAATCGATTTCGCCCAAGCATTTGAATATTAATGCAGGTTGTTGCTATTAGATTAAGTATTGAATTGTATTACGTTGTATTAGAACAAGGATCACTCTTAGTATTTGTGCTGTTCTCTAACTCATATAATTCTTGGCGGGCTGTTCTGGTATATAGAGTTCCTTGATTTCTCACCTATTCCTCACAAACATGCATTTAATTTATTTCCCTCTGTGTCATTTCTGTGGGTTAATATTCACCTTAGAGTTTAAAGTCTGTAATTGCACTATGGTGGTGCCCCCTGTTGAAACAATGTCACCCCACTACTGGCTTTGATTTGATTTATTGGATTAAAAACATTCATGTAGCTTAGCTCTTGATACAATGGCAGGTAAAATATATATATTTTTTACTTTGGTAATGTTGCTAAACAATGACATAAAACTGACCTTAAGTTTGAGTTATGATGGGTTATGGATTTTTTTGAATTTTTTATTATTTTACATGCACCAGTCATGGCCAAATAAATACTGGACTGGGGCTGTAAAGAGAAACACTCTTGGGGGCTGCTGTGCCACATCTTAGTGTCTTAGTGTCTTAGTGTCCACCAAGCATGTTTTTTCTTTGTGACAGTGATAAAAGATGCGTGTGGGACATGCTTGTGGCTGCTGCTGTTGCAATGTAACTCTTAATATCCTATTTGAAGTGCAGTGCTCGTTAAAACTTAAGCTAAAACATGCTTAGCTCTTGGTGCTGTTGGGAATGCAACATTGTATCTTTTCCAGTGAAAACAATCGAGGAAAAGAAGCCAGTGCTATAAAGAGAGTTCCCAGATGTTATGCAGCATGAAGCTACATTGGCTACATGCCTTCAGCCAAAGATTGAAGAACGTCAAAAACATTTTTGATAGCTAGAGCCATCACTGCTGCTTTCCCAAGCAACTGCTATCTACAAAATGAGATGTTTGGTGGGCACAGTCATGAGTATGTATCTAAACGATAGACCTGCACTGTATGACACACACACAAACTCATCATCTTTCCTTTTTGATCTCTCTTTCTCAGACCCTGCCTAAGGTCCTGTCCCAGATGGCCCCAGCCTTCAGCATGGCCAGCTGCAGCTTTGTTGTGGAGCGCTCCAAAGAGTCCACAGCTCGCGTGGTTGTATGGAGGGAGATAGGAGTACAACGCAGCTATACTATGGAGAGCACGCTCTGTGGCTGTGACCAGGGCAGATATAAGGTAAGGGTGTGTGTGTGTGTGTGTGCACCTCAAAGGTCCACCAGGTGGAGCCACAGTCCGGTCCTCTTACTCCTTCCTCTCTCTCCTTTGCCTCTGTCTTTCTCTCTGCTTCCCTCTGACCTCTCCCCCTCCCCCTCTTCTCTCTCTCTTTTGTTCCTTTCCCCTGGCTCTCCTTCCTTATGAATTTTGGCAATGTCAACATCTGACAAACCCAGGGGCAGTCTAGGGTTCTGAGTTTGACACTGATTACACCCCCCCCATCCCCACCCCCCTCACCGCATACCCCCACCCTCCATTGGCTTGCTTGAAAGTATTTGTCCAGATGTGCAGGAACTAATGCCTAGTGAGTTGTGGTTGCGTTTCCCTGTGGCCAGGCCAAGTTTAGATGTTCCCTCTTAGCTCTGCTCTGGGGGAGATAGAAGCATGAACGTTTGTGGGGTGAGTCAAGGGTAGGCTCTAGCTGTGTGTGTGTGTGTGTGTGTGTGTGTGTGTGTGTGTGTGTGTGTGTGTGTGTGTGTGTCTGTGTGTCTGTGTGTCTGTGTGTGTGTTAATGTTTCATTGTGTGATTGAACAGTGGTGTGGGGAGTAGGTGTGTTTCCTGGGAATGAGGAGATTTACTATCATGTTCCCGCGTCAGAAAGCTACCTCAGCGAGTTACGTTCTGCTGTTGGGGATTAATATGTTTGTAGATGGACAATCCATTACTGACAAACCACAGCAGCCATTTTAAAGTTGGTTTCTGCTAGACTGTTGTTTTTTCATTTTTAATCTATATATTGTATGTGCACGTACATGTATTATTTGTGTGTGTGTGTGTTTTCTCTAATTTGTACTGTATGTGTGCCTGTTATCTCCAGGGTCTTCAGATTGGCACCAGGGAGCTAGAGGAGATGGGAGCCCAGTTCTGTGTGGCTCTGCTCAGGCTGAAGAGGCTGACCTCTCCCCTGGGGCTCCGCAACCACCAACACCTGCTGGATGTGGAGAGCGATCTCATGGAGACCCGCACTAAAGTAACCAGGTTAGACACACACAGCGACCGGATGTGGAGTTTGATGTTCCACAGATATTTTCTAGTCACCTTATCACACACGTACACAGACCATGTGTGCAGGTACGCAATATTTACTGGACATAGGAAGTGTTGCTCTCTAAAGTGGCTAGATCAGAAACACGCACACAACACACAAACAAACACACGTACACAGCTTGAATGTAGGCAGTGATCTGTAGGGATGTCAAATAGCCAGGCTAAAACTAGTGTATATGCCTATACCACTGGGTGCTGAGATTTCTAAATAATTTACTCCAGCATTGTAAATGCAGTGTTTTTGTCCCTCCGTGAGTTTCCCTATATATCCCGGCTTTAAAAGTGTTTTTCTATTTCTAAAAATTCTACCTGGAAAATAGTTACAGGCTGTTTTCGGTTTTCGCTGCACAAAACACCCTCATTACTGCTGTATCCCCCCCGGCATTGAGACTCAACAGTGTGACTGTGTCTCTAGCTCTCCTCTGGAGCGTTACTCAAGAAACAAATGTAGGCCTTTATTTATGCAGTACAACTGTGAGTGCCATTGAAATTCAATTGATTGGTGATGTGTAATAAAGATAAAAGGAGTGAGGCAGGAATTGGGGTGAATAATTGTCGACATTGTAATTATTGGTGTAAGATGGAGCATAAAAAAGCAAGAAGAGTTCCTGATATGCCTTTTACACCTACTGCGGCACTTCCGTGGCCAACGTTTTGGAGACTTTTGTAGCTTGTACAGGATACAATCTACCGCCTCACTCACTCTCTATTTGTGCAGAACGCAAAACAAAGTAAAATAATGAATGTCAACAGACTGGACAGTTTTGTTTTGTCGATGCAATTTGAGAATGTTAACAAAAAGTAGGGAAGGAACAGCAATACCGTATATTGTGAAGGTGCCCAGGGTAGGAGCCTACAGCCTCTGTTTCACACACTAAATTGCTCATGCACTCAAGGGATGGCAGCATCAAATATGGTTGTGAATTTACATAATCTCACAAGCCTAGCCAAACCAATACTATGTGCTATGTCTACACATTGCTTGTATCAATGTTTTCATCTCCCCGTCACATCCTGTTTGCTTCGCCCAAGGACATCAGCAGGGATTCATAAGGGCTTTGAGCTTGAATATTGTCCTGGAGCCCACAACGTAATGGTCTGGTCTCTTTCTCTCTCTCTCTGACTTGTCAACTTCACCTCGACAACTCTTAGCCAGACCAAAAGTCCAATTCATAAAGTATTATTTTAGCATCATGTAATTTCTCCTTCATTATCAGGTTCCACTTTAGTTGAAGACCAGGAAAGAAATCCCTGAAATGAGGAAGTTGTTCAGCCCAAACCCCAAATTTAGACCCATATTTATTACCTTGAGAGGCACTCTTGACACTTTTGAGACTAAACATGAGCTGTGTTTCTTCTGAACCCAAAAAATGACCACATAGCTTTCCATCAAATCACCTCTATTAAAATCACAAGTTCAGAAAAATCGATTGTGCGCAGCAATAAAATGATGAAAACTGTCCAAACCCAAGCTTTGGCCACAGGTGATCTTCATTTCAGTCTTAAATCCTCTGATCCCTTCTCCAAGCTTTGTTAATGTGTTTGATGTGAAAGGATGGCTTTGTTTCCACCGCTGAATAATCAGGTCTCTCTCTTTCTCTGTCTCTTTTGTCTCTGTCCTACTAACCTACTCTCCTCTCATATTGATATACTCATTTATCATTTATGTGTCTGATCATTGTGAGACTCATAAAGTGTTTTGGTGGTTGTTTGTGTGTGCATCCTTTGGGACTGGCTGCTCTCATCCCAGGTTTATGGTTTTATGCGTGGGGTTGGATATGGTACCACTTACCATTTAACATGTCATCACAATGACAATGTGTGTGTGTGTGTGTGTGTGTGTGTTTGTGCGCGCGTGTTTGTGTGTTTGTGTGTGTGTGTGTGTGTGTGTGTGTGCGTGTGTGTGTGAGAGATGGTGTGAAGGAGTTGGGGGGTGAAGGGCATCCGTATGAGTGGAGGTGATTGCGTGTTTGAATAGGTGGGTGGGAGGATATGGATGTATATGTTTAGGTGTGTAAAAATGATTGGGAGGGAAGAATCTTATCGGAAGCCATATGTGTGCACATTTATTTATTTATTATTATTTATTGGGGGGGGGGGGGCAGTATTTCTATAATGGACTGTAATGGCTGAGGATCTCTCACTCTGGGATCACAACACACTTTATCTCTTTGGACAGCATTCTGTCCATCCAGACTATTATACCATCACACACACACACACACACACACACACACACACACACACACACACACTGGGAGGTAGCGGGTTAGGAGATCAGTGTCTGAGCCCCCTGATCGACTGTCTCCCAGGGATCACATTTCAGACCATTAACACCATTAAAAACCCACTAAAGCCACTAAAACCTCAAAGAACCAGCAACCATTTAACCATTAAGACCCACAGGAAAAAAAAAACAGTCTCACCAGTGATGCACAATCACAGCTCACATTTAGTTCTAATATTTTTTTTTGCCTGTATTATTTTCTAGTATATTTCAATATGTAATATACATATAGTATAGTGTAGTACATATATAGTATAGTGTATACACATAGTGTAGAGTCACATTCTCTGTTTTTATTTTGTTTTTGCTTTGTTTTTGTAGATTATGTTCTTTTATTATTCTTTTATTTTACATTTTTTATTGCATTCAAATGATTTCATTGGACATTTTGAAAGTATGATTCAGATGAAGGGAGTATTAAGAGTGAATGCATTGAGAAAGGGTTATGTAACGGTAGAAGGTGATATCTCATGCTACATTTTAGTTTTCATATTTCGTTTCTCAAGCAACTCCACCCCACATCAAAAGGAATATCACAACGATATACATCCAAATAAATTGTCTACAATTTTCCTTTTCTTTTTGTATGAATGTCCTGTGTTACAGTTTCTGTGTGTTTGGTTTGTGAAAGCTGACTTCATTGAGAGTCACAGTTTTTCCTCTAACAGCAGTAATACAGTAATGATTGAAGGTTTGTGAACCCCTTGTGCGATTATAAAATATTGTGTTTTTACCATGCAATCGTTAATAAAAATAATAAAAACTAAAATTTTCTTAACTGAAATAAAGGATCTATATTTACCAAGTTCATGTTTTAGAGGAAATTGTGCATGTAGTAAAATGAAAATTGTTTAAAGGGAATTGGTGCAGGTGCAAAAATCAGTGAACCTCCTCTTGCATTAGTTAAATTGAGTAGGAAAGTAGAATCAAGTGGTTAAATAATTGGGTTTGAAGGAACTGTGAGTTCTGAGGGAAACCAGAGAGTTCACAAACAGAACGTCAGGCCATCAGTCCTAGAGCTAAAGCTGGGCCGAAAGTAGCTGTTCAACAAGACGATGATCCTCAGCTTTCAAGTACGTCTACCAAAGAATGACTCAGGAAAAATAAGTTTAGTGTTTTGGATTGGCCAAGTCCAAGTCCTGAGTTCTGTGAGGAGGAGTGGGAGAAAATCCCTCAAGGAAGATGCCAGAGACTGATCAGTGGCTATAGGAGATGTTTACTTCAGGTCATCACTGCTAAAGGTCATCGCTGCCAGTTATTGATTTAAGGAGTATGTCTGGAAATCTTATTTACATCATCAACCTACAGGGATCTGTCCGTCATGCACTGTTGCTCTGTTGCTGATATTCTGGTTTGTTGTTTCTTAGCAGTAGCCCCACCACCTACGTGATGGAGGAGGACGAGCCTTCCTTCATGGAGGAGGTGGACTACAGTGCAGAGAGCAACGATGAGGAACCTGACCCTGACCACGACCATAGCAATGATGTCCAGGACAACCCCGTCCACCTCGACCAGCTGTCGGACTCCGAGACCAACCACAGGGAATAACCCTGACACTTGACCCCCCCCCCCCCCCCCCCCCAGGCCAGGGTGGGAAATTAACACGAGCCAAATGAAAATACTGTGGCTGATGTGTTTATCTACTCTACACCAGGTACCTTGGCATATACCCATTGCCATAGCCATTGTTTGATTGTTGTTTTCTAAAAACAACAACAAAAAATGTATTTCACTGATAAACAGTAAATATTTGGAACCCACTTGTCACCCTGGCTGGTGGATAAAGAGGTTAGTTTCCCACCCCACCCCTTCCCTTCACCCTGTTATATGTACTGTATCACTCTACAGGGCACCCCTTTGCGATAGACCGGGGCTAAACACTGGTTGGCATCTATGTGAAATGTTTTTTTCATAGGGATTGACCTTGTTGGCACATTGGAGCCAATTGTGTTGCTCCTGAAGGTACACACCCCCACCCACCTTTCACTTCAGGAAGGCTAAAATAATTCCTTGATAAGTAGCTGGATGGATTTCATTGACTCATGATTGACCCAGGAGTTGCTGTGACAGTATAACCTCCATGAACTATGAACTTTAACCCCTGACCTCAGACACCATATAGCCTCTGAGATTCACATAGCTAGCCAGAACACCAAATAGTGGGCACTCTGACTGCCGATCCTTAACTTGAACCCTTGCCCGACCTATGAAACTGTAGACTATGAAGTAGTAGACTAACTAGTTTTGCACAGCCTACCTTACATTGAAGATACCTGAAAAGGTTGTGGTAGCATAATATAACCAGTGGCTTCTATGGATACTGAGACCTCCTAGAATTTGAGGGCCCATTTAAATCCTCCTGGGACCCAGCTTTGGGTCCTGACCCTGGTGTTTGCAAAACACAAGTGGCAATTATGGGAAACTGGAACTCCCCCACTGACTGACTCACAGATCCAACCAATCTGCCTTCTTATTTATTTTACTTCCCCCCAGCATTCTCACCCTGTACTTTATCTTCTTTTGTTACTGCTTTCCTCCCTTTTTGGTTTGGGTCTTCCTTCCTTCCTTCCTTCCTTCCTTCCTTCCTTCCTTCCTTCCTTCCTTCCTTCCTTCCTTCCTTCTGACGAGCCAAGGCAGTGGTGTCTAGATGGGATCCAGGGCTGAGCAGGTGATTATTTATCATAGATGATAGTCAAGACAGGCTTTATTAATGCAGAGCCAGGTGGATCTTGGGGATGCTTCTGTTTGGGGTTTTGTTTTAGCTATGGGTTAAGGCCAATGTCATCCCAAGTGTCTCGCTTAGACCCCACTCAGATGAACTACATTTGAGTTGTGACCACACTTCCTCTACCCTGTAACCCCTCTGATTCTGGCCATGGTGTACATGGTCCTATTGTCCATGTTCTATTTGCCTTGTTCATCCAAGACTGAAATATATTTAAAATACACAACTATAGAATGTTCACGTCTTCAGAGGAAGACAAAAGTCTATATGGTACAGTACATGAAATACACATGTAGACACACACACCGCAAACTAACACAGAGAAACAAAGGTAGGAGTATGTTGGTTTGTAACTCTGACTGAATTCATATCAGTGCAAAGTAGTAACACATAAGCTAGGTGAAGATGGAATGTATAGTATTCACACATACTCGTGTTTTCACGTTTTCATGGTAGATAATATTATCAAGTTAGAACAAGCAAGTATCGCAGTAATGCATAAATAGCATGAGCTGCAAAAAGCAGAAAACCCTTTTGCACTTTGGATATACCTTATACACAATAAAGACAGAAACAAACAATGAAAGCATCATATTACAAGAACAAAATGTCACATTTTGCAAACCTCAACTTATGTCACCTCACTAGTTCAAACTTCTCATATCCCAGCCCAAAGCTGATGTTAATGTTGTGATTTTAAAAATGGTACTGGAATTTTTTTCTTTCCATTCTGTGCGTAAGCTTAGTGGATTTGCTTGTGAGAGACTCATGCATAAAGAAAGGACGGTGCTTTATACTGAGAGTAAAAAGTAGTTATTTTGTTATATATTTTTTCTCTCTCTGATAAAACTTATGTTGCATTTGTACAGTTAGCGCATGGCTGTTTTGTGTTGTTTTTATTTTCTAATTTATTAAGTATTATTTTTGGGATGCAACTTGTCTGTGTGTATATGAGGCATTTGAGTGTGTGTGTGTGTGTGTGTGTGTGTGTGGATGTAGGTGTGTGTGCATGTGTGTTAACATTATTCTGTTACTCAGTTCAACCAGTGTGCTCTCACTTTAATCATCCCAATGCTGGAACAACCCCCGACTCATCATCCCTTCCTCACTCTCATTTTCCTTCTCCCTCTTTCATTCATCCCCCCTCCTATCATTTATTCCTTCCCATCTATCTCTCTTCTTCCTTCCCTCGAACCCCTTCCCCTCCCTCTCTTTTGTTCCTTCTTCCTGGCTCCTGGTTCCTTTTGCCCATGTCACCATCTTACAAACCCAGGGACAGTCTGTCTGTGTGTGTCTGTGTGTGTCTGTGTGTGTCTGTGTCTGTGTCTGTGTGTGTGTGTGTGTGTGATTCAATGTTACATTGTAGCATTGCAGTGCTATATGAGTGTGTGCCTATGTCTGTGTGTTCATTAGTAGAGGTTTTATGTTCACCATAGTGCTGGGCAGCTAAAGGTGTGAAATGTTTTAGTTTTTTGTTTTGTTTGTGTTTTTTGGGGGTAAACAAGCTGAGATAGCAAACCGTTTTAAGTTGATTGTATCACAAATAATTGAAGCTTACAATGAAGACATGGGAAATAAAATGTGAATGTGGTAAACTAAAAACTATCTGCCTTAATTCTTTGTTTCCTACAGAAGAGTATGTGTGACACTGCAAAACGTTTCTTAGTCTCAACAGAATGAACATTGTGATTCAGTTGACCACATGAGCACCTCTCTCCCAAAACCATTCTGTTCAATTTTGTGAACTCAACTATTTGCTTGAGCTTTAATTTCCAAATGTGCTTTGTTTCATTGTAGTCCTAACAGGAACAGTGTCTTTATTTTAGTAAAGTCTCTCTGAAAATTTGTCAGCAGACCAGGAGTCGGCTCTTGGTGACAAGAGAGTCTTGTCTCTTGTCTCCGTATCTCTACCCCATATCTTCACCATAAGTTTCCCTCGAGTTGCTTCAAACATAAGCTTATTCTTACATCAGTGTCGAACATCTAGCCATTCAATTATGTATTTCCTGAGTTTCTACTTTACTTTCAGTTCTGTCATGCCTGTGGAAACTGGGAGAGACGACACTGAAAGGATTTTTCTTTCCCCTTTAGACAGCTGTGAAAAGATTAGATCTGTACCTCAAAGGGTAAAAAAGGAAGGGGGGGCGGGGGGGGGGTTGTTCCGGGGTAAATCCAGCTCTGGTTAATTTACACAGAAGAGGCTTGGAAAATCAGAGATGATGCACTATCTTCAATCAACCCCTTGGAGCCGTGGCTGTCTACCTATTTAGTCCCGAGGACCAGAAAATGATTGTATTCTTGTCACGTAACCCATCAGTAATGCTAAAGCTCCCTTCAGGGACTATTCAATTCTATTAAAACTAAAACATGAGATAATACTTGAAGATGGCTAAGCTAATTAACCTGGGGACCACTTGGCAACATCCCAGGTACCAGCATCTCTCCATGGTCAAGTTTGAGATGCAGTGATTTGGTTTGAATTGGTTTGGTTTGAGTTGATTTAGATTGTTTGTTGGGCTACTAAAGCATAAGGAGCTGCTGAATCATGTCGGTGGCACAATTATACACATTTCTTCAGTGATGTACCTCTGTTGTTTATTGAAGCATCCGGAGTAACTTAATCTTTTATAATTGAGGAAATGAAGGAGGTGGGAAGAGGAGTAACAAAAGGCCAACAGAATGTGTGTAAGAGATGTAATTTACGAAGCTAAATATAAATGTGTTTAAATGGACAGAAAGATGCGGAGGAGGAGGAGGAAAGTACACCAGAAGACTAAGAAAAGAGAGAGAGTGCAAGCTGGAGCGGAAGAAAGACAGCGAGGAGGAGGAGATGAAGAGGAATTTGGAGAGGTGGAGGAGAATATTAATCTGAGAGAGGCAGCGTTTAAACAGAAAAGCTCTTTTCCTCTCTAAGCCCCACGCCCTCACTTCCTGTCCTTGCTGTCAGTCAAAGCAGTTGAAGTGCAGCACACAAAAGACCCACCCACCCCCCCCCATCACCCCATCACCATCACCCACCCCCCATCACCATCACCAACCCACCATTACCGCGCTGATTGAAAGACAAAGTGTGTGTGTGTGTGTGTGTGTGTGTGTGTGTGTGTGTGTATGTGTGTGTATTGCGGGGTGGAGGGTATTACGCTGTTTCTGTAGGTTACCTATGTTCATCAGAGACCTGTAATCTGAATCTCTCTCTCTCTCTCTCTCTCTCTCTCTCTCTCTCTCTCTCTCTCTCTCTCTCTCTCTCTCTCTCTCTCTCTCTCTCTCTCTCTCTCTCTCTCTCTCTCTCTCTCTCTCTCTCTCTCTCTCTCTCTCTCTCTCTCTCTCTCTCTCTCTCACATTCACACTCACACAGGCACTGTACCCAGGCTCCAGCCTCACACTGACTAGCCTATTTCTGTAGTCTGACTGTGGCCTGTGCTCTGTGGGCATCTCTAATAGCGTGGCCAATTAGTGCCAGAGTCCAACTTGGCTGCTTCTCTAACTCACTGGTGGTCCCACTGAGGGAGAGAATGGCTCCTCTGAAAAGGTACAAGTCCACAAAGAACGGCCAGACAAAGAGGTGTGTGTATAGGCTGCATGTCACAGCAGCACACAAGGCTGGAATGACTGTGTGTGTGTGTGTGTGTGTGTGTGTGTCTGCGCAGCCTGCTCTCATTGTAATTCAGCATCATAAGCCCTCAATGAAGAGTTAAACAGTAAAAGCTGTTACACAGTATGATAGGGCAAAGTGTCTTACAAGATGGCTGAATATGATGCTCAAGTGCTCAAGCCCCACCCGTTTTGTCCCCTAACCTTAAGTGTTTTTATCTGCCTTAACTTTAAATCCAAGTGGTCTTTATTGTAACTGACCTCTGAACCTAGCCGTAACCACATCACCAACTAGACGAATCAAATGCCTCTTGGTGGCAGGGTGAGCAACCGTCCATCAAGACTAAGAGTTCTTGCTCTTGTTTTCTCTTGTCTTTGCCTAACTGCATGTTATTTAGAAGAGAAGTTGCCATGGGTAGTAAAAAAAACAACACTTACTACAAGGGAAAAATGTGTCATAGATGGGTTTTTTTCACTAGGGGGCGCTGCTTGTAATTATGTCCTACTAACCCATGTGTATAGCTTTTCACAAAAAGAATAATGAGAACATGGTGTGTGTGTGTGTGTGTGTGTGTGTGTGTGTGTGTGTGTGTGTGTGTGTGTGTGTGTGTGTGTGTGTGTGTGTGTGTGTGTGTGTGTGTGTGTGTGTGTGCAGAGGGGTTGGGTGTCTTTTTGGCTGGTGATAAATTGACAGAAGACACAACATGACACAGGTAACACAACGTTTAAATAGAATGCACTACAACAAGGTAACAGAGGCTCACTCTTTTGCCTATCAATAGACCTAGATACACATGAGCACGCACACACACACACACACACACACACACACACATCGACATAATTGGTTATGTAGGGAGCAGAGCCAACTTGCACCTCTCGTTGCCATGGTAACCAGAGAGACTGATTTTTCTAGAAGCACTTATTCACATCCTGTCTGTTATTCACTTGTTTGTTCATTCATTCTTCCTTTTAGTCTTTCTTTATAAAATGCTCTCTCTCTCTCTCTCTTTCTCTCTCTCTCTCTCTCTCTCTCTCTCTCTCTCTCTCTCTCTCTCTCTCTCTCACACCCCGGCTTTTCAATCCATCTCCATTCCCACCTCTCCCCCAATAAGATGCCCTCTTACGATGCTCATGCAAATGAGAGGGACTTGAGACCAATTAACAGAATTGACTAGTGGATGGTGGAGCGTCCTGTGTGAGACAGTAGCACAGAGCCACTGACACAACAACCGACCAGTTGCATCTTTATATTCTCTCTCTAATTTACTTCTCACAGTGAGTCATTGTAGAAATCAATTCAAAGAGCTCTCTCTCTCTCTCGATGTGCTTGTTTTATTAGCACAAGGGAGACAGTTTGATTTGTGAAAGATGATTATTTTCTGTACTTATAGCCGACAGATTGTTTTTCTCCCTCTCCGTCTCTTTCACTCTCTTTTCTATCTCACCATTTGCCTCTATCCAACCCTGCACCCCCCTCTCTCCTTCTTTCTCTCCAGGGTGTATCAAGTTGCCATTGGCCAACAAAGCAGGAAACAGGAAGTACATTTTGCCCTATAACCATAACTCTCTCTCTCTCTCTCTCTCACACACACACACACACACACACACACACACACACACACACACACACACACACACACCTTTACATCAAATAGCTCTGGTGTGGGTTCTGCTCCCGTATCATAATAGTCGTAACAGATAGGGTAACGGAGAGGAAGAATATTGTCTTTCTAGATTCAGAAGGGGATCACAGCACAGGTACATCAGACTTGATGTCTGATGGAAGCATATCAATTATGGACAGATACAGACTAGAGACTCTTAGAAGAAAGGGATTTCATGAAATGCAATCAATTCATGACTTTCAGATCTCTAAGTCACCTATATGCCCAATTCGGTGAACAGATACTAGAAAAGCAAAAACTAAATGAATGAAATTGCATTTAAAAGTCCAGATTAGCTTTTGTATACTGCCAGTTCTTTCAGTACTTTAGTCAGTGAATTTGAGTGTGAATATATTGAAGTGATATATGGCACCAGAGGGGGAGCTTAACACACACAGATGTAATGGACGGTAAACCCACCTACACTCAGCATGCCCACCTTTTTATTCTATTTTCATTGTGTCTATGGTGCGTGGGGGATCCCTACGCACTAAACGCTCCCTACGTGTAGGGGGATCCCTACGCACTATAGCCCCTCCCAAGGTTTCTTCCGTTTTTCTTCCTAATATGTTTTCGTGGGAGTTTTTCCTCGCCCTCAGTGAGGGTGTCGTCATTTATTGTTGTTTCATAATGTGGGTGTTTGAGACTGTAACTGTGATTGAGGGATTTACAAATAAACTTGACTTGTACACGCAGTCGTGCTTGAACGTTTGTGGACCCTACAAGGCGTGGTTATTATTTCATTTAATATAGAGTAATAAACTCTATATTATCACTCTATCTAGAAAATCCTCATCTAAACCTCCAATCATGAAGATATCCCAAATAAAGAACATGTATTTATATATACATATGATATACTCTCATTGTCTAATAAAGCAGGTTTATTTAACAAAAACTCAGATATTTCTGTGTGCAAAGATATGTGAACTCCTTCGGTCAATAATCTCCTGGCACCTCCTTTAGCAGTGATGACTTCCTATACGTCCTATAGCCACTGATCAGTCTCTGGCATCTTCCTGGAGGGATTTTCTTCCACTCCTCCTTACAGAACTCAACAAACTAAATCCAACAAACTAAATCCAGCTAAACTAAATCCAACACCTAAATCCGAAATTGGAGTTAGGTCAGGAATCCTGAGTCATTGACTGGTAGATTTGCTTGAATGCTGAGGTTGAGGATGCTTGTTGAGCAGTCACTTTCGGCCCAGCTTCAGCTCTCAGACTGATGGCCTGTCTTTCTGTCCATGAATTCTCTGGTTTCCCTCAGAAGTCATGGTTCTTTGGAGGGCTGTGGTGTTAAATGTTCTCTATTTGTATATTATTTGTCTCACAGTGGATTAATGGAGCCCAAATCTTTTTGATATGACTTTATAACCTTCCCCAGACTGATGCACACTCATATACGCACTCATATAGATGTAGAAATACTGTAAGGATGGAAAATACTTGTCAGCCACCTGTGAGATGGAAAAACACTGAGCACTCTGTGTTTTCTCTTCCTTTTCTAATTAATGAAAATATGAGAATGACATCTACTATATGAGATTCTTAAGAAGGTCATGCAGAAGCTCTGGTATGCCGCTTTAGGGAGTAGGGAGGTCCCTTAACTAGTAATAAATAAGATACTGTGATGGGCCTGCTAATTTGAAGCTGTCCAAAATAATGAGTTCCTTATTACAGAAAATAAAACAATTTGTAACCTACGTGTGTTCAAATACTATTGGCTGCTGTTGGGATGGGGTGATTATAGACCAATGAGAAGACTAAAAAATCTAAACATCCTAAACACACTCTTGTAACCTTCATTATAAAGAGTATATACATTTGCCTTAGTTCTGTGCTTCTTTTTGGATCTGGTACTCCTGCTGACTGATTAAACTGATGATCTGCCTGCTTTCGGTTTTTCCTCAACACTCACTACTCACTTCCTGAGGTCCTCAATGCATCATATTCTAACCCCTTTTCTTCAGGTTTCTATCAGCGAGCAGTTAGAAAATTAAGTCCACCTGTCCTAAGTCCAGCTTAGACATGACGTGAGGATAACTGAGAATGGGGAGGACAGCAGCCTCTGTCAGCCCTGTGTAGCTACTGGTAAAGTGGTCTCAGCTGTCAATGACAACAGGCCATTCAAAGCCCCCTTAGTAGACCCCAAAACATACAAGGACCTCAATGACACCCTCAAACTCCCCCAGGTTACTAGAGACCCAGAGGGCAAGATCAGTTCACCAAACACCAAACTGACCACGTTTCTCACCTTTATTTAAGGGAGTGCCACAAAAACTCCTGCCCACACATCTGACCACGGCTTGGTTAACTTTATACCCAATTATTTACCCACTTGATTCTACTTACCGACTTGATTTAACTAATGTAAGAAGAGGAACTTATTTTTGCACCTGCACTAATTCCCTGTAAAGTATTTTCATTTTACTACATGAGCAATTATAGATCCTTTACTTAAGTTAAGAAAAGGCTAATTTTGATGAAATAAGGATTGCATGGTAAAAACTCCAGATCTCTATAATTACACAAGGAGATCACAAAGTTTCAGTCATCACTGTATGTTTATAATGCAAATGTATACACACTGCAGAGCTATGCTGGAGTTATAATTCACACAGAAGGAAATGTAGCACGGAATAGACAAGTGGGGATTCAAGTAAATGAGAAAGAGAGAGAAATTGAGATAGAATAAAAATCCTAGAAAGATAGATGAGAAAGAGGGAGAGACCGAGGGTTGCACTGAGGCAGAACGTCTACTACGTCTGTCAGCACACCAAGAAGAGAGAGATGTGGAGAGTAAGAGTGAGAAAAGAGGGAAAGAGAGAGAACTGTATAGTCCTGTGTCAGCATCCAGTCAAGCAGAACGAGAGAGAGAGAGTGAGAGAGAGAGAGAGAGAGAGAGAGAGAGAAGGTATAGTCCTGTATCAGCATCCGGTCAGACCCCAGACCAAGGCGACTTGGGGACGTCAATGGATGGACGCCAGCCAGGTTAGGAGCCATAACCTTCAAGACACACACACACACAATGCACAGAATGCATGCATAACACACACACACACACACACACACACACACATGCACACACACTTAGTAAACCGGCATGTTAAAGGACGCCAGTGTAGAGACAGTATGGTACACACTGTCTAGTGAGCATAGTAAAACAGAGAGTAAGTAGTGATGATAGACAGAGAGAGAGACGCACACAGACAGACTGTCTCAGGAGTATCGTGAATATGTTACAGTACATAGAAATGCAGTTAGGGGTGTATTCTCTCTCTCTCTCTCTCTCTCTCTCTCTCTCTCTCTCTCTCTCTCTCTCTCTCTCTCTCTCTCTCTCTATCTATCTATCTATCTCTCTATCTCTCTCTCTCTCTCTCTCTCTCTCTCTCTCTCGCTCTATCTATCTATCTATCTATCTATCTCTCTCTCTCTCTATCTATCTATCTATCTATCTATCTATCTATCTATCTATCTATCTATCTATCTATCTATCTATCTATCTATCTATCTATCTACCTATCTATCTCTCTCTCTCTCTCGCTCTCTCTCTATCTTGGCCAGGGAGTATGCTCTTATTGCCATTAATTTCTCTCTCTCTCTCTCTCTCTCTCTCTCTTCTCTCTCTCTCTCTCTCTCTCTCTCTATCTATCTTGGCCAGGGAGTATGCTCTTATTGCCATTAATTTCTCTCTCTCTCTCTCTCTGTCCGTCTCACTGTCCGTCTCACATCCAGCTCATCAGCACAGGGACAGTGACAGAGGGGACGGTTGAAGGAGAGATCGACTGCCACATGGTGAAGGAAGCTTAAACGGACAATAGGTGGGCAGCAGCAACAGAGGACTGTTGGGAATCCAGATATGAGACAGGTGACAGATGCAGGGTTGTTTTAGAGCTTAACATCTCTGACCCCACCAATCAATCAAAAGAGCCTCTTCAAACTAATATATTATGGCTGAGGGGTGGAGAACGAGAGATGACATAGCACAAATTATTGGTAAGACAATCTGGTAACTCGACTCCATTAGAGTTGCTGTAAAAACAATCAGATTACTGATTGGAAAAAAGCAGAAAAAAGCATTTAGATTGTGAGATTACAGACAGTATAATACTTTTAATTCAAATTAAGGCTGATACTTGTTGTACATGACGATGGTATGCCAATTGGTCCATTTTCTTTTTTTTGTTGGATGGATTTTGGAAGAAACTAAAAGTAAAAAGCTGAGTAACCCAGTGGATTACATTACTGATTATATTATTATCAACAACTAACTGGGAGGTAATTACTTAAATAATATCTTATATCATTTCTCTATAGCATATTAGATTGTAAGTGCAGGTTTAGGCCTTTCCACCTAATGTACACCTGTTAAATCAACCTCATACATGGGCTGTCCCTGAAACTATGGGGATTCATGTCATCATTTGTAGAGATTATGACATGAATTGAGATCACCCTCCAACCGTCAAAACAGCCGTCAAAACAGCTCTAATCCACCAAAGGCTTAACTATGTGACCTCCAGCGTGACCCCGGAGTTTGACTGAGTGATTGCCTAGCTATGTGTCAAGGTAATAGGTAGCTTCCAATCCCATCAGCAAAGGAAAGCGGCTGTCTGGCCCTCCTCCTAGATTTAGGAGGTAATTTAAGGATTGAGACAGGCAGCCGCTATTGGGCTGCCGCTATTGACAGGAGGGTTGTTATCGATGCAGAGGGCAGAGATGGATGAGGGGTGCATTCCTGGCTGAAAGGGCTCAGCTTCCGAGGGTTTAGGCTTGGCATGTTAAGGACTCACGGACAAAATGTGTTAAGTATTGAACATGAAGTACAATACATACAGTAAAGGCTAGAAAGTACACCTTTACAATAAGACATCGAGAGTCTGATAGAGTCGAGAATTTCTGATTACGTATGAAAAAACTAATTTATTGGATACTTGTCCAAATGCACCCCGGACTAGGGAGGATCCATATCCAGCCCCATATATTATGGTCACTTTGTGCTTTGGGGCAGTACAATTGTTAGTTATTGCACCTTTAATTTGAAGTGCCTTAATAGTTTTCTGCAGTATAGAGCACACAGTAAAATCCTCCATCTCTCTGCAGGGTAGCCAAGTGCATTAAAACCTCAGCTCCCTAACTGACCAGATGAACGGTGGGAGCACCGTGAAAGAAATGATGCTGTGATACAACGTAATACAAAACATTTTCATTATGTTGAAGCCACTGTATTTCAATTTAGTTAAGCCTTTCAAACATTTCCCAAGGGAAAGTTGGTAGTAGTAAGGCGTGGTTATAAATAAGCCCGTTTTTTCTGTTTCTACTCTAAAAGGCTAAATGAGGGAGAGGGAGGTTTAGAGAGTGAGAGAACGAGAGAACGAGAGGGAGAGAAGTAGCAGATATTGAGACGGACGTGTGCATGCCTGCAAGCTTTCTGTACGTGTGGAAACAAAGTGCAAACATTTAAAGATATCTGAATCAGCAAACCTTTCCCATCGATGAGTAAACCTTTTTCCAGAGCTGTGTGCTGCAGTGTGTAATGTGTTTGTTTGCCTCTTTGCACCTGTGGTTCAGAGTAGCACCACAATCGCTGTCTCACTCTGGAAATGAGATTTAAGAGTTTAATTAGTCCTTTATGATCCTCATCAGAGCCAGTCTACCTCGACAACATCATCATCTCAATCAAAGGAAACGACACACCCCTGCCCCGCACACACATCCCTGCCCAACCACACACACACACACCCACACGGGGCAGAGGTCCCCCCCCAGGATTAGTCAATTATTAAGCAGTCTAACCCTCTAAGAAAGAGTATTATTGATTGATTATCACTATAGGTTTAATAATTTAGTTGTTTTAATAGCAGAGATATGGAAACAGGGGAGGTGGTGGGAGGAGAGGAGCAGAAGCAGGGACAAGGGTGTGGCTAGAAGAGGAGGAGAGGAGGAAAGAGATAAGTACAGGGAATAGATGGAGGGGGAAAGAAAAGAGACGACTGATGTGTAGGGCGGGTGTAGGTGCAGTGAGCAGTGGCGCAGTAGCCTATAAATTGTTGAAGGTAACTTGCAACTGGAAGAAATCTGTGGAACAGCAGGGGAAAATGTGGACAGGGCAAGTGAACGAGGAACGCCCTCCTCTCCCTCAGCAGCTACTGTCGATGTCACTGTTTCGGTGGAGCTGCACAGTCTGTAGCTCTTCCTTTCCTGAGCTGAAATGTGTGATAGTTTTACCTTACTGAATCAAAAAAATGCTTAGAAGTGCAGCATCGGTAACCCGAGATCTGGAATAGCTTATAAAAAAATAATTGAAAGTAGCAGAAGAATGATTCAAAAGTAAATGAGTTTAGGTGAAAAATCAATCCACAGATTCTGTTTTAGTACATGAAATAGAGTAAATTAAATAATACATGGTACTAAGCAAAATGAATGAACGGGGCGAAGACACATTTAAACTGTCAAGATAGGTGCCTCTATAGATTCGCTTTGTGAGTCATATTTTAATAAACAAAGTAAGTAAGAAGTAAAATTCTACCAAAAAGCCCTTGTGGACTTTCTCCTCTCCAGGGGTGCTCAGACAACGCTGAGCACCCCTGGATTTGAAGTGAACCTGCTTCAAAGTCAGGGAGTACAGGGGAGTCAGTGCACACATTTGGGATTCAGCGCTGCAGCATGCATTACAGGAGGCCTTTGAAGGAGGAGTACTAACCAAACCTGAGACTGTTAAGCTATGACCTCAAACCGCAATTTTTTTAACACAGAGTACGTTGTGGTGTGAGAGTCAACCGTCCCCCCCACCCCCCCTCTTGACTTCCTTGCTTGTAGCGCTATTTCTCATTGGGAGCCCATTTCAATTCTTCCTGTGATCCAGCGGCTTCTGAGTGTTTGAAAAGCACTGGTTTACACTGTGAAAGCCGTGAGTACTTTCTACCAGACACCAGGTCAACCACCGTTGTACCTGTGCTTTAAATCCATGGTATTTTGTCCTGTGTGCGTCTCCCTGTTAAAAATGTATGAACGTACAAGAGAAAAGGCTCTCCAGCCAGCGAAGCACTGCTTCTCTGAAAAATTCATGAAAGGGGTTTTTATCCCCCACCGTTTTGGAGAGGCGGAGAGGGAGAGGAGAAACAAGATGTCGTCACCCAGTGTATCCCTGACCCTGTTAGTCACATATAAAAATACGCCGGCTGTGGAAAAACACACACACACACACACACACACACACACACACGCGCACAAGTGCACATTCACATACACACGCACACAGATACACGCATATACAAACACACACTGACCTTGTTACCCCATAAGAATTATGTGCTTATTGACCCTTTGGCTGATCACATCATCTTAATGCAATTATCAGCTACAAAGAGAGAAAGAGCAAGAGAGAGAGAGACTTTAAAAACAGTGTTTTGCCAATTAGGAAATCATTTTGGAAGATTGTGCATTCACAAACAAGCATACACACACACACACACATACACACAAACACATTATTAGCTAAAGCTGTTAAGGCCACTATTCCCTTTCAGTGAGTGCTGTTTAAGAGTCTTGGTGGTCTAGCCACGGAGCTGTGAGCCAAGTCAACTAACTGTCCCACTGAGGCCGTCGAGGTTCAAACCCCAAATACACCACTGCTCTGCTCTGCTCTCATCCCCTGACCACAACTCCCAGCTGCTCCAGCACCACGCACGTACACACACACACACACACACACACACACACACACACACACACACACACACACACATAGAAACAGATAGATACACACCAATTCCACAACTCATGAACCAGGTTACTGTTTGGCCCTTAACACTCCCCCATGTTCAACATATTAACATTAACACACACACACACAAACATTTGCAAACACATACAGTATATGCATGCATACAAACAAACACACACACACCAGCACATCGCTCTTCCCTTGGCAGTACAGGAGAGTCACTGGCATGATTGCATTATTGATTGCCCTGGATATGTTGTTTTTTTTTCTTCCTTCTTAAAAGCATTTAGCAATCTGGCAATTAGTTAGAGCTTAATGTAGGATGTCAAAACAGTGCTATTGATCCAGCGGGGCCGAGAGGAAAGATTGATCAGTCAACTCATTATGTTGCTGGCGCTGCCTCGTCATAAACACTCCAGATGAGACTCCATCAAAGGCCCATCCCTCGTTCATTGGCTCTCTTCTGTTGCTCCCATCACTCTCTCTTTCTCATGCTCCCTAGTGTTTTGGGTTATTGTTTCTCTATGCTTCATGTTCTCTATTTGGACCTTGGTTTGCATTCTCTCCCTCTCTTTTTATTCTGATTATTATTGCACTTGCACTTATTGCTCTGTCTTATTTGTTTTCCCTTTCTCCTGCACTCTATCTATTTTATTCAGTTTCTCTCTGTCTTCGTACGTCCGCCTGTTGCTCACTTCTCTCCGCTATTCGTTCCTTTTTGGCTTTCTGTCATCATGTCATGAGCAGTTTTTGTAACCTATTTTCAAACTATTTATTTAGATCATTTATTTTTTATATTATTATTATTATTCACCAATTAACCCTCCTCATGTCATCTTTCTTTCTTTCTTTCTGTGCCTGTCTTTTTACTACTCCCAGCTCACCCCAAAAAAACTCCCATATCTCTAGGTAGAACAGAGAAATATGCAGGCAGTTATCAGTACAATCTCAGAAAGGGTAAACAAAGCTGATTTAGTTTAGTTTGCTTCAGTTACAACAATTCATCAGTCAATCATAAGAAAATCAGGCAGTTGCAGACGCACTTGATTCAATTTGCCGAAGCACATTGCCTAGCAGACATGTCTATAATACACACTGCTTAGCAGTCATTTTATAGAGTGGCATATTGTTCAATGGACAGATGCTAAGCTTATTAAAGACTTTATTAGACACCACCATTTGGACGTTGATCAAAATTGCTTTTACTTTTCACATCAGAACAATGACTTTGTCAATGGATCCCAATAGAACCGATTGCCATGGTCAGTCATGGCGTAAAGTAATGATACGAGGGCAACTTCTTGACAAAATTGCTTTCAACAGGAAACAAATAGGACAAAATAATGTACAAGACGCTTTTATCCAAAGCGACTTACAATAAGTGCATTCAACATACAGTAAGTTGGCAAGAGAACCACTAGTCACCAGAAATCATAAGTGCAATTCCTTCCTAAACAAGCATCTAAGAGCATAACCAGTGCTGAGGTAAAAGTGCAATAAGTTAGCTACCTACTTTTTATTTAAACAAATAAGTGAAGCAAATAAACAAGCGCTAAGACAAATAAGTGAAGCATATAAGCAAGTGCTAAGAGGAAGGGTCAGGGTAGTGTTTCCTGAAGAGGTGGGTTTTCAGCCTGTGGCGAAAGATGGGCAGCGACTCTGCTGTCCTGACATCAGTGGGGAGTTCATTCCTCCACTGCGGGGCCAGGACAGAGAAGAGCCGTGACCGTGTAGATCGGCCACAGGGGACCTCTGAGCGACGGGGCAACCAGTCGCCTTGAGGCAGCAGAGCTGAAGTGGTCGGGCGGGGGTGTAAGGCTTGAGGTAGGAGGTAGGAAGGAGCTGTTCCTTTCACTGCCCTGTAGGCTAGCACCAGGGTCTTGAACTGCATGCGAGCTGCTACAGGGAGCCAGTGTAGAGAACGGAGAAGGGTAGTTGTGTGGGAGAACTTGGGGCGGTTGAACACCAGACGAGCTGCAGCTTTCTGAACATGCTCCAGAGGTCTGATGGCAGACGCCGGGGCACCAGCAAGGAGGGAGTTGCAGTAGTCCAGGTGGGAGATGACAAGAGCCTGGATGAGCACCTGCGCTGCCTTGTCAGTGAGGAAGGGGCGAATCCTCCTGATGTTGTAGAGGAGGAATCTGCAGGAGCGTGTTACTGATGTGATGTTTGCCGAGAACGACAGTTGGTCGTCCAGGGTCACACCCAGATTCCTCGCAGTCCGAGTTGACGTCACCACAGCATTATCAATGGTGACGGCCAGGTCTCGGTGTGGACAACCCTTCCCCAGGAGGAACACCAGGAGAAGTCATGGGAGTGGATAACAGAACCAAGAGGTGTTGTGTAGAGGAAAAAAGGTAGAGGACCCAGAACCAAACCTTGCGGAACCCCAGTAGTCAGCCTGCGTGGTTCTGACACAGACCCTCTCAGCCTGGTAGGAGCGACCCGTCAGGTAGGATGCAAACAGGGAGAGTGCAGAGCCTGAGACACCCATCCCTTCAAGGGTGGAGAGGAGGATCTGGTGGTTCACCATGTCAAATGCTGCAGACAGGTCCAGGTCCAGGACGGAGGAGAGACAGTTTCGCTCTAGCGTTCAAGAATTTTGGATAGGAAAGGTAGAAGGGAAACCGGTCTGTAGTTTTTGACTTCAGAGGGGTCAAGTGTTGGTTTCTTCAGAAGGGGGGTGACTCTGGGAAAGCATCCAGACACCAGAGATGAAAGCTTAAAGCTTGATGTGTGTATTGTACATCTTAACTGTACATTATGTATTATACACTCTATACTGTACATTATAGATTATCACCTTTCCCATTCAAGTTGTTGTTCTCTTCTCTGTGTCTTTAGTTAAATTACATTAAATTAAATTAAATTAAATAAAAAAATTGAGGACCTTTTGTAATATAACTGATGTGGCTGATGGACTTCCAAATTCACCTATTTTTTCTTTGTCTCCAGACCATGTAATCCTGAGGAGATACTCAGTGAATCCTCCTTGTTTTTAGAGTGTTTCACTTGATAACAGCTTTCAAATAGGATGCTGGCACATTTAGAGAGAAAATACGTGGCAGCGTGAGATATAATAAGGAAGATGATTATTTGGATCAAGTCTAGACATCTGTCCCTATCAACATCTTTCCATCTCTGTTTCTGTCTTTATCTCTCTCTCACTTTGTCTCCCTCTGTGTCTCTTTGTTTCTGATTGCATCTGTTTATCGCTCACTTTCTTTCTCTGTCTCTCTTTCTGTCTCCAGCCCCTTCTCATTTTCCTCTCTCTCTCTCTCTCTCCCCCTCTCTCTCTCTCTCTCTCACCCCCTATGCCCCAACAAATGTCTTATATTTCCAATGATGATTCAGCTCATAAATCTTGATAAAGCCACAGGCTGTTCCGTTTCAGAGGTACAGGAAACTCTTTCATCAGGAGCTGGAGCAGACGGAAGATGAGGAATGGCTCTCGTTCACTGGGTTGTCCTGTTTTGTGTGTTTTCCATTTCGATGATGTCTTCTGGGAGAGTGCATTGCTGTGTATTCAGAGCACCTTCTGTTGTCAAATGAGTGTATGCTGTGAGCATGTGCACACACATATTCGCACTCATAGACATGCTCACATTCATAACACACATGCACAGGACCACTCACACATCTCCCTGTTGTGGCAATGATGTCACTAACCAGGTGCAGCAGCAAGGGATTAACCCCTAATGAGCGCCTGTCATTCCCTTAAAAAACTGTAATTGTTCCACGTCATTACCAAGCAGCTACGTCTTAAACACAGCCTCCACCGAGTCCATTGTTCTGCTGTGTTTTCTCTGTAAGCTGATGTTTCTGCAGTGACATACTTCCTCTGAGCAACAGTTGCTTTTCCCAGCTGCTTTTAGATGCTTTGAATTGGCGCTATTGTTAATAGTATAGTATTAAGGCGATGGGAGGGCAGGGGGAGGCTAAAGTTAGTAACAGTGGTAGGGAGGCTTTGATGTGCAGCACGGTACAGCATTATTATGACTTGGCTACCATTATGTCCATGTGAGGAAAATGTTGAAATACTGAGCAAACTGATTTGATAAATGAAACAAAACCAGTTTCACTCAAAACTTGGAGTTTATTCAATTGAAAGTATTCTATTCGTTTTGCTTGTTCAGTATATGTGTCAATATATGAGGACCATTGAAAGAATCTTTTACTTTCTTTGATTTTTCCACTGTTTTCCGCTGTTTAAAAGTAGCTTGTCTAGCATTTTCCCTAAGAATATAGTTGTCAGAAGAATAATTTACTAACTCTAATATTTGATATGTTAGCAATATTAACTTATCTTAGAATCTGTCTGTTTGTCAACAACAGTGACAATCAACACATAGCCTAGCTAGCCATCTGGTGAATATTAGCTGCCCAGGTTAGCTCAAGCATTTGCATGTATACATATATAACATAACATATAACGTATATATGGCACATATTCTTTTAACTTTATTGTTATTATTATTTTTCTTATTTCTTATCATATCTTTTCATATATTTTAGTGTGAATCTTTCTATTTTATATTGTATTCTTGACCCTGCGATGTGCAGAACACAGTTCTCCAGTTACTGTTACTGGATTAAGGCAAAGGGCAATGGACCAGAACAAACATCTCACCTGACATCAACTCACATCTAGTACAAGGTACATCATCAATTAATGATGACATTCACAATTCATTGTTATTTGATAACCATGACTCATCTGTTTAAAGATACTTTAACAGGTATGCCCACACAGCGGATCAAACCTGGGCCTTCTGGTTGGAGAACAACCTCACTTACCACTAGACTGAATGTCCCTATGAGCCACATGTCTGGGGTTAATTACAAGCAACTATTGCAGCTATACAGGGTCCATCCCAAAGCTCAGAAACGCCAAAATTAGTTTTCAAATGTAGTTCTCAGAAATATAACAAATTTGTGATTATTAAGGGTTAAAAGTGGGTTAAAATTATTAAGGGTTAAAAGTGACACATGTAGCATTTCTATATCACTAAATTAATTTTGAGACATTTGCATTATTAATGTAAAAAAAGACACGGTTGGCAGCGTCTAGTGGCCTCTACACTGCATGTTGCGTTGTGTACCACTGGGTCAGATTTCACAGGAAATCTGCTGGATTGCTTTACAGCACAAAGCAGGAAGACAGACGCTGTTCTTCCAGTGGAAACAGAGCTAAAGCCTTCAGATGGTGGAAAAAGTAAGGGGCCTAAGGAAATATCACTTTGTCAGTTAACGGTTTTTATTATTACTCTTCAAAACAAATGCAGATGGAGTGATCCCAGGGGGACACGTGGCATCAGAAAGGGGGTTTATGGGAAATCTTAATTTTGAGAGACACTAGCACTACAAACAATACCACTGGGGTGAGATAGAGGCTACCGCTTAATGGGAAAGATGGGAGAGGTGATGAGCTGGATTTGTGGTTACATGCTATGAACCTCCGCCAACTGAGCCATCAGGACGCCCCTTATTCTTTTGAGAGTGACAGTTCTTCCTGTGTGTGTTGTCTCTATATGTCTGTCTTCCTATACCATATATCAGCTTTCATAGCCTATCTCATCCTTACCACTCACTTACACTTGTCTGTGCGAGTGTGTGTGTGTGTGTGTGTGTGTGTGTGCGTGCGTGTTTGTGTGTCAGTTGATTAAAAGTGTTATTTATGAGGTTGAAATGCTGAGTACAGGAATTCTCCACTGTACGCCAAGCAAAGTGCTACTACCACTCACTTTCCCTTACACACACACACACACACACACACACACACATCCTTACGCACACACACACATATGCTGAGCTTGGGTAGTTTTCCTTCTTGCACACCCACCCACCCGTACACATGCACACGTGCTATTACACTAAGGTGAATTTTGTGCCCCCTTGTGCATTTCTCATTTCTTTTCCAATGACGTTTTTATTAAATGATAAAATGTAGACATGGCTCTTTGTAAAAATAACATATTAATTCAGCTGTTGCTTAATTGCATGGGGGATTTAGGCGTACTCTCCTGTCCAATTTGCTGGTACAATTCCCCACAAAATCCCTCCGCCTGCTCCTAATCTGCAAAGCAAGCAAATGTTTTTTTTTTCCAGTCTTGAAAGACATTGGAATTATATTAGGATTAATAGGATGCGAAAGATGTAGCAAAGCTTCACTCAAACACTCTCCAGTTCTATCGCTGAATTCAATTTAGGATGTTTTTCAGTTTCTCTGTCATACCGCCCTGAGCATGCCTGAGTGCTTTTCTTTTTCTTACAAAACCACACAAATGCACAGACACTCAACACCCATTTTCTCTCTCTCTCTCTCTCTCTCACACACACACACACACACACACACACACACACACACACACACTCAGACATACGATTAACTTTTCAGTACATTCAGTGGCTGGAGCTTTGACATAAGACATATCACTTTTTATTAATTACATTGTATCACGACAGACTGGTCCACGTTCAGAAAGAAATCAAATCACCATCATCATCATCATCATCATCATCATCATCATCACCATCATGACTCATTTTGATCATTTTTACATCACACTATGACTGTACAAGTTCCCTTTAGTGTGTGTCTTTGTGTGTGTGTGTGTGTGTGTGTGTGTGTGTGTGTCCATCACCAGAGCACAGATGGGTAGCATCAGAACTTTTGCAGTAATAGCAACCTGCTTTCACAGACAGACATTACCCAGACCAAAGTTGTTTTCCTGTAGGAACACCCCAACTCTTTCTTTTTTTTTTGCTTAGAAACACCGTAAAACGTAATTCATACATTTTAACATCTCTGCTTTGAGAAACCGTATCAGTGGGTTACGAGACCATGCAGTGTATTGCATTGTTGACGTCTTTGTTCTAATTTGACTCTTACTACAAATACCTGATGAAACCAGACATACACAATACATCCACAGTCCTCTCCTTGTTTTGATCACGGTGGCAGCAGTGAAACCCTCTAAACAGAGAGAAAACGTACAGAACAAAAGAACTGATAGTGAAAAAGATATTCTGTATATGGCAAATCGGTTTCTTTTTCAGAGGCGCAGTTTGTGGTATTACATTCTTCAAGGGGCTGGATCCCAAAAGCATCTAAGCACAGAGGTGATCTTCCGCTTAAAGATGGCCTTTATGATATTTCAGCTCTATTAGATAGTATATATCAGACAGTGATGTGTGAGAGAGAGGGGATGAAACGCAATATGGATCATAACATTTTCAAAGTCATGATGTTTATTTCATAGTAAACCAATAGGTAAACAAAAGTATCTGTTAATATTGCTGATATACTTTTGTGAAACCCAGGTTTAGGAAATTGCGTAGAGAAGAAGGCTGATTTTGCAGTCATAAATAAAACAATTATGTGATTCCATAAATCTTAGCTGCCATAATACTAACTTCACTCCTGCACAATTGGGTAAAGTCATTTATCATGAACTGGTGAACCCTGGCAATAAACCAATTACTGATTGCTCTGTTGAATTTCATTGCATTTGAACTAGACTTCAGCTAGAGTTTGAACCAGCCCACCGTACCCTCCTGGCTCACTCTGGCATCAATCAGCCTTCTTCCACATACACACTCACACACACACTGCCGGGAGAATGAACAAACACAGCTCCACATCCCGAGGGCCATATGTCATTTTGTGTCATTTGTGAGTCCCCGACTATCCATTTCTCTTCCCTCCGCTTCCAAGACAAGAAGAAAATAGTACAATCTAGATACCGACACAGTCTCGGACACAGCAGTTTAGCATTATTTCTTTCAGCAGCTTATTCACATTTGTACATGTATTTTGTTCATTCCTCTCGCTGTTATTTCATTTTAGAAAAACAAAAGAAAAATGGAGCACTTCTAGAGACCAAAGTTTAAGACTATCACGTACAGTAGGCAGCATAGAAGAGGAAAGTTGGTAAAATAGTCTATTTTACAGTAGGTCACTTGAATAAGAGAGAGAGAAGTCTGTGATTGTCAGTCCCTCCTTTTCCGAGGCGTCCATTCATAGTAGTTTTTTCTTACCGATGGGATATCTCTGTGATGTGTGGCATCGAAGACAGGCTCATGCCAAACATCCCTCTTATAGCCTCTTCCTGTAACACCAACTGTCAACCATAAACCACCACCACTGTCTAATCTGACACAGTTCACAATTTACAAAACACAACAGGTACATACACACACAGTGCAGCCAATTGAGACGTTGCTCTGAAGTACTCTACTCTTGTGAATATCTTTTGACATCCGAGACATTCGTATGCACTGTGTTGTCTCACAGTTTTTTCCAGCTAACACACAGGCCCTCACACATCCTGTCCTGTTATTGCACAGCATTATTGTGTGACTAGCTCTGAATACGGTGAATACACTCACTCAGTGTAAACTGTACTTGACTATACAGCAGGGATGAATTTGGAGTTCAGGGATGAACCATTAGCCCCACATTCAAGTTCTGACGAGTGATAATAATGTTGCAGTAGCTCGGACTAAATTTACCAGCTCACAGACTAGTAAAATATCCATCCCTGCCGTAGAGTATACTGTGCATGAGGACAGACAAAATAGCTGTTAACAGGGAGCCTGACATAAAAAACACATACACCCAGCTTTATCTTACACATTTGCTAAAACTTAATCAGTAAAACAGAGATCAATTTCAGTCAATCAATTTGTTGTTGCAAAAGGCAACTTCAGATATTAATTCTCGCATAGAAAGAAATATACAAAATGTCTTTTAATAAACATTTTTTATAAACAAATTTAGTATAAATTAAAAAAAATCAACATTTTAAATTTCTCAAACCTCAATACCATCAAGTGCTGTTGATACGAAACAAACAACGTAGACTTACAATTCCAAACCAAATTCTTCTATGGATCTTTTACATCTAACTAAGGCTTCTGAAAATGTCTGTCAGCGTGAACGGTAGTGATTTTGACTTTGTTCTATTTTATACCTCAGTGAAGTGTAAAATATGGCCCTGTAAAACGCAGAAAGAAACGTGCGTGCATGGGAACTGTTTCATGTGCAGTGTGTCTGTAAGCGCTTGGCTGGATACCACGTGAGCTACAGAGAGCGAGTGAAGTGCTTCTCAATAATATGGTGCATTATTGAGTTTATTTTCAGTTTGTAAGCATTTGGTTGATTGCCAATAAATTGTGTGTGTGTGTGAGATAGTTTTTGTGTGCATGTGAAGTTGAAGCCAGCCATTGGAATGTGATAGGAGAGTGAAGTTGAAGTTTTGGCTTATAAAACCATCTACACTAGGCCACAGTAATGATGGATGTTCCCTCACTCTGGTTCTCTCGGTGTCCCTGAGGACATTCACACCTCCTCTCTCTCTCTCTCCCTCTCTCCCTCCCTCTTCCATGCCACCTTTAAACACTGTTTTTCTTCTCTCTCTGCACAACCCACTCTCACCTTTGACACCCACTGTCCTCTCTTCCTCGCTCCATCCCTCTCCCTTTCCCCCCCCCCCGTTCTCCCCCACCTCCGTCTTCTCCATTTCTTCCTAATATGCATTATTACCTCTCCTCTTATTTCTCCTCCCCATTCCTGTCCCTGCTCGCTCTCTTCTTCTCCTCTACCTCTCCCGTTCTCCTTGCCTCTCTCGCTCCATCCCTCCTTCCTTCTCAGCCATAAAACAATAAGTCTTGAATGTCTGTGAGGAGACTGCGCTAATGGAGCCCATTAGGCTGTAATGAAATATACATTACACCATTACAGGGGACGGGGCCTGGCTAAAGCACTGCACCGCTCAAATAATAAAACATGCACAATTCAATTTCCTTCTCAGGCCGTTTTGAGTGTCTTTCAGTGTGTGCACGCGCATGTATTTTGTGTGTGTGAGGAGATGGAGGGATGATGGTATAAGGTATATGTGTGTGGGTGTGTGTGTGTGTGTGTACAAGATCTCCAGGCGTGCACGTGTGCGCTTGTGTGCGTCGCCTCTAGCACAGATGTGGTTTTTCAAGGATGTCTGAGTGCTGAGAGCCTTGATGATTTAATATGGGCTGACCGAATGAACCACACCTCATACAGCACCGCGGCCCACACATCTGACCGAGATCTGACCACTCAAAATCCAGCCTCCCTTAGCAACCTTAACACCCCCCCCCATCCCCTGCCGCTCCCCACCAAAACCTCAAGATTGTCAGACAGCTGCGGACAAAGACATCAATTGACCTCCGACACCAACGCTTGACATCACAAGTGAAGCATCTGTCACTTAAACCCCCCCAACCCAACCCAAGCAAGTAGGATTTGAGTGCATCTATCCATATAATGTATATCATTCTGTTGCATGAGGAGATACGTCAGTGCTATGAACTGAGGATAAACTGAGGTACATTTCGGATATTGGGCATTCACAACGATGAACTTTAAAAAGCATCCACACCCTTAATTGTGATAGAGTACCTCACCCTTTCTCCCTAACACCCATCTGCACCATTCATGTTTCTCACAGCCGTTCAGTCCAGCTTCAGTTTGGCGCTGTGTTGTGTTAGTGAAGCAAAGTTGTCCAACCAGCTACTATCTTAAGTCGTCTGTCCTCCTGATCTCATCTGACGGTCGGCATGCCAGCTTGTGTTTATTCATGAATTCATTTTTTTTTTTTTTTTTTTTTGGTCATCATATAAGTCCGTTACAGCTGTTCCAGTGTGTCCATTGTCATTCGTCCGGTCTTTTCCTCAGACGGCGTTTGATGACGATGTTGACATTTATATCCACGTACAGTCCAGAGAGACAGACAGCCAGACAGACAGACAGACAGACAGACATGGAGAGAGGGGAAACACAGTGTCTTCATGGCTCCACTTCACACGGAGCCATTTCCTCAGAAGCCTCTCGCCATAGTACAGTCTCATATTTACACGCAGAGTGAAATGAAAGTTCCCAGAAACCCCGCCTCCCTCTTACTAGTCCTCATGATGACTCATGAAGTCTTGTTCATCATGTTTCATCAACTTAGCCCCAATCAGTTTAAAGCATTTGAAAAGAAGTGAGAAGTTTTTTTGTTTTTTTTCCACAGTTAAACTATTCTTAGTAAATGTCTCTTCGAGGAGGAACGAGGGAAGGAGTAAAGATGCACAAAGGAGAAGAGATGGGAGCGAGGAGAAAGGGAGCGGGGCGTTTTTGGGGGGGTGGGTCCGGGGATTTTTTGATTGCCTTTAAGAGTTTGATAATAGCTTCACATCCTGTACAGTGGTACGTTACGCTCACACACGCATACTACACACTACAAACTTCATTCATGCGTGTCATTATGTCCATCCAAGCACACACACACACACACACACACGCACATAAATACATCCTCACATACACACATGCACACAAGCACACATACCCCCCCCCCACCACACTCTTCTGCTTCTTCCCTCTGCACTCAGCCCAGTATATCCAGGTATACAGGCGAGGCCTTGGCCAGATTGAGTAGTAGGCAGTGGATTTCCTTGATGTTAAGTCTCATGTGCGGCTCTCTCTGCCAGCAGCCCAGCATCAGGTCGTAGACTTCTTTAGGACAGGTCCGGGGGCGCTGCAACACCCTGCCCTGGGTTATACACTCTATTACCTGGAGAGGAGAAGAGAGAGGATTCATTTATTAAAGGCGTTTCAATTTTGAGCGGAAGCTGTGCGGCCACATAGGCAAACAACTGAGACATGGACGATGCAAAAGTACAACTGGAAATTAGAAAGCTCCTCTCAAGGTTTCGCACACCGGGTATCATTCTCTGACAGCAGTTAGGAAAACATCGATCCCATTATTAGCCGGTAATATAATTAAGCTCTCTTTAATTTCTTAAACCAATGAATCCAATTTGCTGCGTGCACAGAATGAAGAGCAATTAACAAGCTAATGGCTTCTAATAAACTTCGGGAGCAGGTTGTGTCTTTTTATCCTATATAGAGAAGTTTCCAAAATCCTATATACCATTTTGGAAAGGAAATCATTAGAGATCAGAAAGATCATCATTCAGTATCTCTCAAATATTGAGGATCCAGTCTGTGTCATGATTTGACTTACTACGCTTTACAAAGGACCAGAGGTTATTTTAATTCTGTGCTATCAATCAATCTGTATGAGTAGGTGATGGATATCTCAAATGATGGATAACTCATATCCTCTTACAGTAACTTATAGTATACATGAGCCTTGGGGTTTGACCCAAGAAGTGAATTAGGAACACGGACAGACTTAATAGATCTGAGGAAACAAAAGGAGCAAGGTGGAAGGTCTAAAGGTTCATGTTGGTTGTAACCAGAGTGAATTAAAGGGGTCAGAGGTAGAAGAAGAGAGACTGCTGATACGGTTCAAAAACTGTAACCAGAGATGAGGACGTAATGGGCTTAAGGTGAACGTTAAGGTTAAGGTTAAGGTTAAGGGTTGAAAGGGCTCCTCTACTACACTGTTTTCCAGTAACTGGGTCAGGACCCCTGGACTGGTTATGGGAGGATTAAAACGTGTCCTCAAGTTATTCAAAGGAAACATTATTTTTTTTATTTTATTTTGTATGAAGCTACTGTCTATGCTGCTGCATGCTGGTTAACAAATACTGGTGGAATGAGGCCAGTAAGTAACAGCAAACATGGTGATCAAATCCGTACATTACATTAGTACATTTTTAGTCTTCTAAAAAATGTATTAGTTTTTGCCTTTGAGCATTTGGACGACATGAGTTTAGCTTTTGTGTCTGTTGATCTCTTTAAAGGTGGAATAAAGACACATTTACTATCAATAGCTTTACTGTATACCTCATTGTTGGAGAGTTGGTACCAAGGTTGTTTTCCGTAGGTGAAGATCTCCCAGAGAACAACTCCGAGACTCCAAACGTCACTCTCTGTAGTGAACTTCCTGTACATGATGCTCTCAGGGGGCATCCAGCGGATTGGCAGCATGGTGTGGCCTCCCACCTGCAGACACACACACAGACACACAGACACACACACACACACACACACACACACACACACACACGCACACACACACAGAATATAATCAGTATATAGCATACAATGGACTTGATATCACCATATCTGTGGAAAGACAAAAACATTCCTGCTGTAATGTCATCCCAACATTAGTGTACACTAGAACGTTATATATCCAAAATACTATTTCTATTCTATTCTAGTCTAGTCTATTTTAGTCTAGTCGAGTAAATATGGAGAGACTGAGAGGAACAGTTTGTATTCAGAGCATTTCACAATTCACTCTCACACAGCTTTTCATATTTCTCATAAGCTGTGGTCGGGTATTTCAATACATTTTACATTTCACTCTCCCAGACAGCTTCCTGAGGCTTATGAAAGTGCAAAGTTGGATTATATAGGGCAGAAGATTGAATATCTCCGTGACTGTAGTACACCTCACTCCTGATCAATGCCTGAATTGTTCCAATTTCCCAACAGAAATGACTGGTGGTGGGAAGGACGGGACACACAGCAGAGAGCTTCAGTTATCACTTCAACCTCAGCAGGGTGGATGTAAACTTCTTGTGCCAATGTTTGACTTTTTTTTAATCCTGAGTTGATTGAATTGAAAGTGTATGAAACCCTGCCCTAGCCGGTGTATCTGGTCTCCTCCGGTCTCGCTCCACTTCTGCTCCGCACATGAATCTCCCCTCCATTACTCCTCACAGGGAGAACCATCTATTTTCTGAGGTTTTTATGCCTGTTATTAATGGTTTGCTACCCTCACTTGGGCTGTTGCTGGTGTTAGTCAGCGGGTTATTTAAGGGACTAATAAACAGTGTAGGATCGCGTAGATAGCCATCAGGTTCACTGGTGTGCCTGGGGATACATATCCGGCTCCATCTCTACATCTCCTCCTCCTCCTCCTCCTCCTCCTCTTCCTCCTCCTCCTCATAACAAGGCCGTCTCTCTTCTCCAGCTCTCTCTATCTCTCTGCTGGTCTGCCTCTGTCTCTCTCTCTTTCCTTGTTTCTGTCCTGTTCTCATGTCCTCTCTATCGCTCTGTGACCTACCCTCTCTCTCTTCCTCTCTTCTCTCTCTCTCTCTTTCTCTCTCTCTTTCTCTCTCTCTCTCTCTCTCTCTCGCTCTCTCATGATTTCTCTTAGCCTTTTAAATTATGTTCCTCCTTGTTGTTTATCCTCCATCTGAATATATTGCCCTATTCTCTGGAGAGACTTTTAATGTACAACCCTCTATTCTATTCTATTCTATTCTATTCTATTCTATTCTATTGATAGTCCTTTTATGACAGTACTTGTCCATTGGTGTGCCTGAACCTGGTCATAATCCGTTTTAAAGCCGTTTTGTTGTATTCATCATCGCTGATCATTTCTCCCGCTGTTTTAAAATATGAATTTTCGTCTCTCTAACTGTAACAATACATTTCTGATGTTTCTTAACTGTCTGTCTGCGTGTGACTGCGTGTGCAAGTGTATATATGTATGAGAGAGAGAGAGAGAGAGAGAGAGAGAGAGAGAGAGGGGGCAATACTTCCAGATGCTTTGCCAAAATGAACGAAGACGTAAGGAAAGCCTCAGATTAAATGTTGTTACCATCCTGAGGTTAATCAAATATTAAGACGGTTTACACAATAACAAGCTGAACACTTTCATACATTATCACTGAGGTAAACCACGTGTCTCCATGTGTTCAGCTCGCTCTCCCTCTCTGTGTTAGCGTTCACTAGCTTTCTCTTCAGTTTTTGTTTCCCTTGTTTCCTCCTCTCTCTCTCTCCTTCATGTTCTCTCCCACTTGCTGTCCGTCCTGCTCTCCCTTTGTCTTATAAATATTCATAGTTAACTAACCCACCACCTGCGTGTTCCAGGAAAACCTTGAAAAAGAAAAATAGAGGAAAAAAAAAAAAATAGAGGAGGGCTGCTGTGGGTTAACTGGAGTGACCTCCTGGAGGCTGTGGTGTCCATAGCAACTGGAGGGGTTGGAAAGACGGCGTTATGGGATGTAGCGTAGGAGGAGCTTGTGTGACTAACTCCGCCTACACTTTGTTACCAAGGAGCCGTACCTTAATTGCCCTTTGTGTTACTATGGAAACGACAACTCTTTCCAAGAATGCTGGTCTCTCTCTCTCTCTCTGTGTGTGTGTGTGTGTGTGTGTGTGTGTGCTTGGTTGTTTTCCCTGGAGAACAGAGCTAGTTGTTCTCTTTGCCAGGGGAGCTACAGTACAAGGCTTGAGATGTAGATTTACACAACATGTTCCTGCCTGGTTCAGTGAAGCTGCCGCTGCTGTCCAGTGACAGCACCTGCAGAGAGTCTCCTCCTCAGGAATTACCAAAGCACCTCATGTTTAGAGTGAAAACCACATGAACTCATACAGCTGGTCATGGAAACTAGAACTGGGGTCAACTTGTCAGCTGGCCTTTTAAGTCTGTTTTTTTTTTCCATTTATGTGAACTATTCAACTATTCAACTATTCAACAAGGAAAAGACGATTTCCCCCGTGTTAGTGATTGACGTGTGTTGATGTGTGTCTGCCCTGCCGCGGTGTGTCTATGAGATACCCTCTGCAGGTGGTACATGAAGTCTGTGTCGGGACCCAAAGGCAGGTTGATTAAAAAATGGGTCAAAATTATTGTGGAGAAAAATTGGTTAGCTCTGCTTTGTTGGCCGGCGTCTTCCTATGTGTCAGCAGTGTGACACAGGCTGAGTAAACAGAGTAAGTTAAAAACGTAAAAAAAGAAATTTAATTTTGCCATCCTACATTTTCTACATTTGTGCATGAATAAATTAGATTGTCAAGAAAAAAAAGTTTGAAAACCCGCTGTTCTGTCATAATGTGCTTTTCACCCCCGCCTCCCTCCCTCCCTCCCTCCCTCCTCCCCTCCCCTACCCCAGCCTCCACCTACCCCCCCCCCACACACCAAAGGCTGCAATATATAGAAAGGTCTGAATTAATCTGAATTATCTGTCAGGTTCCTTATGTAACAGGGATTTGAATGACGTCATCACAGTGCTGGTGGGCCTCCTATCCTACCCCTCTGCTTCTGTCTTCCTCGCACACACACACACACACACACACACACACCACACACACGCACACACACACTGGGGGGGCTCCAATTCCTCTATGACTCATCTTTGCTCTTGTCTGACGCAAAAGCATGACTGAGTTCCTACACTGCACACCACCCCCTCTCTTTTTATTTTTCATCCTCTCACCCTTTCTCACCCTCTGTCTCTCTCTCTCCTCTCTCTCTCTCCCTCTCTCCCTCTCTCCCCGCCCTCTCTCCCTGAACGTTGGAACATGGCTGGATCACTACTGGATCCTACCTCCTACCATACTCTCTGTCTCTTTCTCTTTTCTTTCTTGTTCTCTGTTTTCTGTCTCCTGTATTCAAGTGTGGCTGGATCCTGCCAAACACTCTCTCTCTCTCTCTCTCTCTCTCTCTCTGTTTCTCTCGCTCTGTATTATCTGATTTTGCTAAGCTGCACCTCCAGTATGTGTTTGTTTCTTACTGACTGTACTGTACACTGTCTCCTTTCTTGTCTCTTGCCTCCAGACCTCTCCTTTCCTTTCTCAGCATGTGTATTTTCTTTCATTCCTCTACTGCCATCTTTCTCCTTTTGTATATTTATTTGTCTCATTTCCCTCCTTCCTTGGCCTCCCACTCTTTCCCTCCCCTACTCTCTTTCCAGCTGCTCCTTTTCTCTCTCTCTCTCTCCAACTCCCTACTTCTCTCTTTCAAGCTCTTTCTCTCCTTTCATGTCTTTGCCACCCTCCTGCCTCCGACTCCCACACTTTTGCTCTCTCCCTTCCTCTCTCCTTCTCTCCCGTAGTGGTTCAGCATACTAAACAGAAGTTCCCTGATTACTTTGCTTCCAGAGAAACGTTGGATACAACTCCGAGGCTCACCGCCACTGCCTTCGCCCGTTGCTATGACTACAGCCTCGGCGCTTAGTTTTATTGAGGAGGGGTGAAGGGGGAGGAGGAGAGTGGAGGTGGAGGGGGAAAGATGCTGTGTGTGTCATCACACAGACATAGTACAAAAGAAAGCAGAGGAGGAGGAGAGACCTTAATCTTCCCACATTTTTAATTTCATGCTGTACCCGGCTAATTATCCCAAATTTAGAAACTTGACATCTCTGAAAAGTCACATTTCCATAAGAAATACAGATTGATTTTGACCATGTGGATTTTTTACTTTTTTAAATAAAATCCCTTTTCTTATTGTGTGACCTCGCTCTGGGGTCATGGTTTTCTACACAGGGGGAACTATGCCAACCATCACTAATAGTAAAACAACAATATATAAGAATACATTCCCACTGTGTGCAGTGAAAATTCATACAAATGATCTCCAAATAACACCTAAATCTGGATATGAGCTATTATCTGGAGAACTGTGTTCAGGTCATTGTTTGACTGTGATTTAACAATATGTTAAAACAGAAAATTAAAATAAACCCTTTGAACTGATACCAGTATTGAGTAATCCATAAAGGTGTGGTACAGCTAATTACTTAAACTACACATTACATTACATTACATTACATTACATTACAGTAATTTAGCAGTGACAATAAGTTAACTTACAATAAGTGTATTCAACATAGGTAGGCAAGAAAACTACTAGTCACCAGAAATCGTAAGTGCATTTCCTTCCTAAACAAGCAACTAAGAGCAGAACTAGCGCTAAGGTAAAAGTGCAATAAGTTAACCTACTTTATCTTAAACAAATGAGACAAATAAGAGAATCAAATAAACAAGAGCTAAGACAAATAAGTGTATCCAATAAACAAGAGCCAATAAACAAGAGCTCAGACACATGGTATATAAACTACTATTGTTACTGTGGATGTTATTGTTAATGTTACTAATGGAGATTTTCCTTGTGTACCTCAATGTCTACTCCCTCCCTCCCGCCCTACTTCTCCAAATTCTCTGTCACTGTCAGTCATGTTAGTTTGTGACAGTGGATACGAAAAAGGTATAGGGACAGTCACTATCAATCAGTCAGGAGGTATTATTAGATATTGGTCTTTTTGTATGGTGACAGATTTCTGTACAGAAGAAGAAACTGCTCTCAGCTGTCCCTTAGCCTTGAGTTACCTTGGCAGCCATACCGCAGCCGCTTCCTGCCCCTGCACAAGCACACATATTCATAAATACACGCACACACACACACACACACACACACACACTCTTTGTGAACTTCTTTTTCTAAACGCCCCCGTACTACTTTTCCCCTTTCCCCTTTCCTGGCCAGAACTTTTCTCCATCCCCCTCTGAGCTGGATGCGTGAACGTGGAGTGTGTTCGTGTGTGTGTGTGTGTGTGTGTGTGTGTGTGTGTGTGTGTGTGTGTGTGTGTGTGTGTGTGTGTGTGTGTGTGTGTGTGTCAGTCGGAAGTGTTTGGTCAGCTTGTGTTACATCCCACTGGCCTGGTTACACAACTTTCTCCTGACACTGACATAGAGAAAGCCACTTCCTCTAGTATGAATGGACCCATGGTAAATGTACAGTATATTGATTGTATGTGTCTGAATAAGGCAGAGTTTTGTAGTAGTGTTTATCAGGTCCTGTGTGCTATAACTCCTTTGGTAGAGTATGGCTCCAGTACTGTGATGGTTTGACTTCCACAGGGGCCACAGAAACCTGTTTACTATGAGGCAATTACAGCATCACTGCTAATTAGACCAGACCATGCCCAGTCTGTAAAACACGTCCCATGCTGTATTGAATCAGGTTTGGCTCAACATTTCAGCATTTTTCAAAGTTTTATACATTTGTCAAATGGGATACATTTTGGATACATACTGTACTGTAGCTAAGAAAGTATTTGTAGGCAACAGTACAGTATAGGAAATGAGGATACACAAACACACAGCAGCATTCAATGAAAACTTGATAACTAAACTAAATAATAACTAAAAAATAACTAAAACTATAATAACTAAAACGTGATAACTAGTATTTTCATTTTAAGGTAATGGGTTAAAACAACACTCCAATATATCCTGTATAACGTTACCTTGCCATTGAATGGTCATTCAATACCCTCACAATCAGAATTGCCTTTTGGCAGTTTCAGATTTTATTTTTGTATTTATGTTGAATGTTTTCTGTCAGGAATGTGCAATGTTTGTTATGGAGCTGCTTTCTTAGCCAGGTCTCTCTTGAACAGACGGTTCTTAAGTTTAAAGGCACTACCTGGTTAATTAAAGTATAAATAAAATATAAGCGTATTGTCCCATAATTATCTCAACAACAGCCATTCCTTGCTATTATGGTATTATGGTATTATGTTTTACTTAGGCCTAAAGCATGCGGCTTATCTAAACTCCCTGGAGTCCAGTCATGCTCATGCAGGGGAAGAGCAGAGAGGGGCCCATGCAGCAGGGAGGAGGAAGGCTAAAAAAGGGGCCAGAAAAGAGATCGACACATACACCTACCCTGTAGTAGTCAGTGCTGTAGACGTCTCTGGACATGCCAAAGTCTCCGATCTTTACCAGCAGATTCTCACCCACCAGGCAATTCCTAGTAGACAACAACATAAGCAGACACAAACTTTGAGTGCACAAACAAAAAACAACAAAACGCAGCACAGGAAGATGTAGCTATCAAGAAGTCACACTTTTTGCACGCTTGTTGAACTGCAGCTGCACTGTTGTTCAATCAATCAATCAATCAATCAATCAATCAATCAATCAATCAATCAGTTTTGAGGGTTACCTGTTGGTGTTATGATGCAAGGTAGATCACAGCTATAACGTACTCATGTTTACTGCATGAGGAGACGCGTTGAGACCATTCCAGCTCTGCCATATATAATAACATGTTCATCAAGGCTGATAGATACAGAGTGTAATATATATTGATTGGCAAACCTGGTGGCCAGGTCGCGGTGCACAAAGTGCTGTGATGCCAAGTAAACCATGCCAGCTGCTATCTGCTGGGCGATGTGCAGCATCTGGGACTGGGTCAACTCCACAGGCCTGGTGGTCTGGCCCTCCGACATCAGGACTGCATCCGGACCATGTGCCCTACAAGGGAAAAGGTGGAATTTTACTCTAGTTGTTTCTTGGTTTCATGTTGTTTGTTTCATGTGACCTTAACATTGTTGCTAGCTACCAGCCTGGCTACAAATTGTGTAGCCATGTACTCTACTGCCCCTGCAAGAGAGAGTTATGGGCATCAAGCTGCATTTTTTCTATGTTAACAGGTTTTTTAGATTGATTCACGTAAATGTAAACTCTTAAAATACAATTGGATGAAATGTTTTTGACTTTCACATAAAAATACCAACGCTGTAAAGAGAGAGTTTGATTGTAGATTGCATTGTGGATTTTCAAATGAAGCGAAGTTGGCAACTCTCCATCTATAGACTATTACAACACCTATCAAGTGTGTAAATACACGGGAAGAAAATAACCATACCTAAGGAACTTGTTGAGGTCTCCGTGTTTCATGTACTCAAACACCATGATGAGTGGGTCGCTCTCCACACACACTCCGTAGAAAGTCACAATGTGTTCATGCTGGAGGTTGGTCAGCAGCTCAGCCTCACGGTGGAAATCCTTTCTGGCATTCTCACTGGCTTCTTTAAGAGTCTGAACACACACACACAGAGATATACACACACACACGCACACACACATAAGTGACATTTCAATAAACTGACAAAACTCACACATTATACCACATACACTACTGCCAATTAGTCATTTTCAGTGCGCACCTCGTCTTATCTGATTTCTTTGGCTCATGTCCACTGTGAAAAAAATGTAAGTGGCTTTCTTAGTAGAAGTGAGTTATTGCAACTTGGCACACGCAATGTGAAATTACTGGCACCGAGCGAGGACTGCTACAATAGCAGAGCAAAAAATGGAGACACTTTATATTAATGTAAGCCATTACAAAGTACAACGCTGTTTACATTCATTATATTCCCTGGTTCCCTTTGAAACTAATCTTTGTCTCCCCACCATGAATCAGGAAATCTGTCACGGTCGTTGTATAACACAAGCATCTACAGTGGACAGACAGAGGGAGAGAGACCTTCAGGAAATGAAAGTGATACAGGGCCCATATTCATTTCGCATCTACAGAAAAAATATAGAAATGCTCCTACATGAATTATTGATTTCCTTCCTACAGTATGTGACATGGCTATACATTTGCTTTCCTTGTGTGTGTGTGTGTGTGTGTGTGTGTGTGTGTACAATGCAGGAATAAGATCTTATTACAAATATAGGTCCAAAGGACAAGGAGAAGATGCTGAGAAAGCTCGGGAAGCTGCTAAAATGACCCTGTGACCTTTTGGCCGGAATGCTGAGATGCCAGAAAATGAGACAGACTGTAACTCCACCCACTCATATTCAACCAATCAGACGTCCCTGAAGCAGAGGCTTGTTCATGTACATTACAGCAGGTCATATAATACGGCATGATGATGCTATACGGTTATTAAAGAATAGATAACAAGCTTACACTTCAATCGCAAGTTCGAAGTTCCAATATCTAGATATGGAGTCGTCTTATGGTTTGGGGCTCTAGTGAGTCCCCACATACTAAGAGTACTAATATGTCTTAATGAGCCTCCTGTTGAGTAGCCGTGTGATGATGACTCTATGATGTTCATTGAAATGTATGACTACATGTGTTTATTGATCCACATGCAGTTCCTGTCACTGTGTCACCGGGCATCCATTTATTTCTGAGTGACCAGTTAGGATTTTGCCAATTCTGATCTGGTATCAGCTCCTAGAAAAATGAAATCTGTGATACGACAAAAAAAATTAGCTAAAAAAAGTCTATTCTCTCCTGGGACATTAGAGAGAAAATCTTGTACAAGTGTGCTACTGCGTTCAATCAGCCATCGGGCTCTCGTTAGATTCTTCAAAGGATCACTGCAACATGTATTAATCGCTGTACTGACCAAGTTGCTTTCTGGAAGCTCAGTGTTCCCTGAGATCCAAGAACATCCAGGAACTATTACGCTTTGAGTCACTGAACTCAATGTTGCGTTAAATCGCAGGCTCCAAACCACAATATTGCTCTGTTAGTCATTCACTCTACGCACATTAAAATCCCTGGACAAAATGAAAAGCAATCAACAACCTCCAGCTAGTGACTGTACCGACTCACATCTGCATGTTTTAAGCTCCACTGGCAGTGTATTACTGGAAATGCCAGGTGTTGATGATTGATGACACGTGTAGTAGTAGTGTGTGTGTGTGTGTGTGTGTGTGTATGTGTGTGTATGCATGTTCCTGTGTTCATCTATATGTGTAAATGTGTGTCTGTGATTGATGACACCTCTGTGAATAATATAACCGTAAAACTCCACGCTACTGTATTATGGCTGACTGGCTGATTGATAGGGGCCTGTAAAAAACAGCACCATTAGGCTCTATTAGTGTCTGTAGGTTACTGTAATGCGGTGTATATGGGAGCGCACGTTTCTGTAATGTAGCACGCATGAGAGAGTGGTAATGTGTTGTAAGTATGCACATGCTGAGCACTTACACCCTAAGTGCATACGTGTGTGTTTTAAGTGCAAAGTCAGAACTTGTATGTTGGAGTGAAGTCACGGGAGGTGACCAGGGAAGGAGGGAGAATCAGCCGAGGTGGAGCGCCTTCCACCGCAACCTATTGCCATGCTGTCAGGTCTCATCTCAACTCAAATCGAATCTAATCCACGGCGAATGGTGAACCATTTCCCCTCTTTTTAATTCCTCCCATGAAAAATCGAACTAACTGAAAACAACTGTGAACGAACACAATGATTCCTGTACATCTTGTCTAAATAAGGCCGCACCTAGCAGCCACAGCAGTTTGGAGCAGGGGAAGCGGGGGGGAAATTTATGCAACATTTATTTGCATTCAGGGGAGGATGTTCCACGTTAGATTGACTAACTTATTCAGTTTGCTGCGCAGCTCTGAGTACATAATGTTCTATCAGGTATGATATGTAGTCAACAACATACGGCGTCATGTTTTACAACCAAGAACTCGGCTTGCCTTGATTTTCAGCCGCATACCAAGTGCTGTGATTGAACGGAAAGCTAAGCTGGCAGTAAACATCAGTTGGCCAGAAAGCAGTTTAGAGCTGAGCAAGAAGGAAATGGGCAGGGTAAGGAATGAAAGGAGGCTGAGGGGTGATGGGGGTTAGTAAGATGAAGAAGAGGGAGGTAGAGGAGATAGGAAGGGTACTGTGGGTGAGCGAGGGGAAAGAGGTGGAGTGGGGACGGGAGAGGAAGCAGCAGGAAGGACAGAGGGAAAGGGGGGTCTCTCACAGGTCATGTATTGTTAATGAGACGTTCTTCACCAATAAGATCTTGTTTCACCGCAGACTAGAGAAAGTGTTCTTGGAGGAGGGATGGAAGGATAGATAGGATGGAAAGATGCCGCAGACATCCTACTCCTTGGGAAACCCTTCAATTTGACCCCGGAAGTCAGTGGTTTGTGAGTGTCATTGCGCCTTTTGCTTACCAAGAAACTCTTTTCAAAGGGATGCCTGGCTGCCGAAGTACAAGAGCAAGTAAGCAGAGTAAGGGAGCAAATGGAGGTGAGGTGCTGGAGAATGGCGAAAACACTGTACAGACTCCATAAGAAGGACTTCAATCCAAAACACTGTTAACAAACTTAATAATAATGTCACCTAAATAGTGGATATCTAATTTTGGAGCTAAACCCCTGATATATTAAACCTCCATGTTTGTTTTTTTCTCTTCTGGAGAGTGGGTGGCACTTTATGCAAAAGCCTTTGTGGCTTAATAAACTGATTGATAAGAGGAATCACAGGGATATTTTAACATATTAATTGCAGAATTTCCACATCCACTGTATTGTTTACATTTTCTTTGAAATACGCAAAATAGAAATCAAACTGATAACAATCTGATTTTGGATGTCATGTATTTCCTCTTGTTTTGCAAAATAATGTTTACAAAAATAAGAAGAAATAAGGTTAGACCCTAATATCTACCCATAATGTGACGGATGTCCACTTCCATTTCCCCCCTACATTTTCTCAGGGGATATTATACATTTCCATGGCCTGTGGACCGTGAAAGCCATTCTAAACATTTTAACAGTAGAAAATTAGAAATATTTCCTTTTCAAATGAAAAGCTTTTCTCAGAAGATTAAAAGAAAATCATCCAACTGCAAAAAAACCCACTATGTCAACATAAAATGATTACAGATTACCTTGACAGCCACCAGTATCTTGTCCTGGTCAGGTGAGAGGTTGTAACACTCAGCCAGGAAGACTTTACCGAACGCCCCTTCTCCCAGCTCTCTCTTCAGCACGATGTTATGCCTCTTGATATGCTGGACAACTGTTGAACAGACAGAGAGACAGACAGACAGAGAGAAAGCATTTTAGTTTTAATCTCAGTTAGCACATGTTATGTAGTCAACAGAAACCTGATCTCATGGCATTATATGAATTACTGTTCGGTTATCAGATTTTAATCATATAACGTTTTGATTTATGTATCAATTTAATCATATAATTGATCTGCGCTGGTCTCTCGTTCTCTTCTCTCTCCTGTGATACCCTTTGGCTGATGTCTCGCTCTACTACTCTCCTGGATCAGAGTCGCCAAACCTGCCGTCTGTTGCTAAGTAACTTATGACTCTGCCAGTTGGTTTTTTAGACCTGGCGTCTCACCATGGTGATGATATAGAGGCTATTGCAACATATTTCCAGCTAATTCTGATTTCTAGAGAGCGGAGAACACAACCTTGGCAAGGTCTTTCTATCAATGGCTGTGAGTGGGCCTGGAACTGAAACCTCCTCCAGCACTGAGAGGTTGGTGCCGGGACACCAAAACACATCTGTCTGTACACAGAAAGAAGAAACGCATGGCGTACACACACTTACATGCTTTGACATACTTCACAACACACACACACACACACACACACACACCAGGACATCAACAGCTGAGATTTATCTGTGATGTGATTAAGAGGCGCGTTTGAAGAAAAGCTCTCCACTCAGAATATCACATTAGAGCCGAGCTAGACTCTCAGAAGCTGCATCGATCTACACCACAAGCTACTGAGATCCACCATAACCCAATATTACACAGACAGAACGAGAGAGAGAGAGAGAAAGAGATGAGAAACACCACTGGTCCACACAGGTACTCAAAAGCATCTTAAGTGTAAATGTGTGGTGGAGGAAAACCCACCGCACTGTACAATGTTTGTGTGTGTGTGTGTGTGTGTGTGTGTGTGTGTGTGTGAGAGAGAGTGTGTACGGGTAAACAATCAGTGTTTACATGTGTGTCTTTGTGCGTATTCCTGATGACATCATGGCTTCCATTCCAGAGATCTCAGTGTACCCACAATTCCCTCCGCAGCAACAGCACACAATAAACCGACATCCCACAAGCCAGCCAGCCACCATTTAACCAGCTAATTACTGTGGTCGATAATAAGTGTTCGCCCCATGGAAACACCTCGCACCAGTTGTCCTTAATTAACATCCTAAACTCTTGATGTGTCCTAGACTCTTTTTAGTAGCGCTCGTGGTTGATGGGAATTTTGGTTTTGTTTCCACGGCTTTCCCTGGTTTGTTCCTTGTAATGGTTGTAGTGTGAATACTAAACCCTGTGTCTGGGGGGAAAATATGGGCTGGAGTAAAGCTACAGCTTCTCCTTTAAGGTAGTACGGTAACCCACATAATGACCACTTATAATCACTTAATCACCACTCATACTGTTTTCATTTGTTGCCTTTTTATGATGTGTCTCTCCTATATGATTCATTCAGGATTCCTGTGCATAGCAACTTTAATCAAAAACCTCCAAACACCTTGTTGTTGTTGTATTTGTTAACGCCCCTATATCGCCCACTTTCCACCCCTCGGTCTTTACCTCCACCTCCCGGAGCCGCAGCCTGTTTTCCTCAATCAGCATCGTCAGAAAAGTCTGCAGACATTTTATTCCCCATCTACCAACTTTTTTCTCTTACTTTTTTTCACCCATATTTGTCCGTCTCTCATTTATTCTCATTCGTCATCCGCCCTCCCTACAGCCATTCCCTACCCCTGTTAAACGCATCACTCTTTAGTCAACATCCTCAAGACCTTAACATCAATCTGTTTCCATCCCTCCTTCCCTCCCCCTTCCACCTCTCTTTACCATATGTCACATCTCACACCTGTTAATCACTCTTTTATCACTGTGTAGAGCATTAACATCAAGAGAAATAATATTTCCCATCAACCACCTGTCCACTCCTCCTCCTGTCCCTCCTCCTTCCTTTTTCCATCCATCCTTTCCCTCCCTCCTCCTAACCATCTCTCCCTATAGAGCCTACCCCTCACACCTATCCTCTTTAATCAGCATCCTACACAACCTAATGAATTAATGTCTGGGGAGATAATTATTGCCATCTGCCCTTCCCATCCTTCGTCTCTCATCTGCCCCGACTCTTTCCATTGCCCTGTGTGTTGAAATAACAAAGCTTGCGTCATCCCTGAGTACAAACATAAGAATATACTGAAAATTGTACAATGGCCAAGCAATCTACTAGGTCAAAGAATAGGAAAAAGTGATCAAAGGCAGGCCAAATAGGTTAAAAAGACTTTATTCTATTTGGCTATTCATTATGAAAATTTTAAAAACGGTGTCTGACGCCTTTCGACCCCATGGCCTTCATCAGTAAGAAGAGGAAGCCAGATCAGATGATGAAAGCCACGGGCTAAAGCGCATCAAACACAGTTTTCAGGCTTTTGATAATGAGTAGCCAAATAAAACTTTTAATCCTTTTTTGGAGTACCTTGGATTTCTTTTCATTATGACTAGAAGAGCACCCAACCCTGCTATGACATCACAAGCTAAGAAGCTTTCCAACTCCTCTCTGTTATGCAATCTTTCTTGTTGTTTTGTCCTTTTTGTTTTTATGCATGTAGACTACACTAGAGAATACGTTTCAGTCAATACAGATCCATTGGTGGCCATTAAAAAGCCATAATATCTAATACCTAAACCCATAATACCTACTAGATTGCATCACTGTCATACTCTGTTGTATCTTTAACACACATAATGTAATTGTCCCCTATGTTTGTGCTCATGGATGACAACAAACATGTTATTCCATCGCATTTGTCAGTACATTTTACATACATATGACATTTCCTTGTGCCTTTTTTAGCATGTAACAACAACACATGCTGACACAAAAGGTATTATTATTATTATTAAGATGTTGTGGTGATATATAAATGCACAATGGGCTGTCCCTAACTTGACATACAGATGTCTTCAAAATAACTTGATAGCCAGAGACTGCACACCTTCTCTTTATCAATCGTCTTCAGAAAAAACAAATGTCACAACTTGTTGTTTTTTTTTGTCCCTCCCTTCAATCTACAATCTTTTCCTTTTCCACACCTCCTTCCAACATCCCCAATGAGACCAATTTTTTCATAAGCTCTGTGTGTATGTGTGTGTGTGTGTGTGTGTGTGTGTGTGTGTGTGTGTGTGTGTGTGTGTGTGTGTGTGTGTGTGTGTGTGTGCGTGCATGTGTATGCAGGCGTTTGCACATATACACACGTGCACTTATGAATCAGATTTTCCAGAACAACGTTAATCCCCATTCCCTAGATACAAAAAATACAAAGCCTAAAAAATCTGCTAGGATGGAAAGAAAGAAAGACAGAAAGAAAGAAAGAAAGACACAAAGAAAGAAAGAAAAGAGAAAAAGAGAGAAAGAAAGAAAGAAAGAAAGAAAGAAAGAGAGAGATGTGCAAACACAGAGGAAGGTGAGGAAATATTCTCTCTTCTTCAGTTGCATGCATGCAACCACACACAAGCAACCACTCGTTCTCTCTCTAAGCCCCCCACCACTACAAATCCACACACACACACACTGCAGTACAATATTGACTTTCATTGATTCTCAGATATTTCATTCTTGTCTTTAGCCTGTAAATCCCAGTCTATCTTTTAGTTATATAGCAGGGCTGGAAAGGCCACTGCAGGTGAACCCTGTTAACCCCCCACCCCGACTACCCCTCCATCATTCTACCTCTTCAACCTAGCCCTGAACGAAAGGCCTAACAGCACACACACACACACGCACACACACACACACACACACACACACACACACACACACACACACACACACACACACAGTTTCAGAATTTACTGTAAGACAAGGCCATAGCCTGAAGAAGCTTTTATTACTTGCCAATAATCATAATGTCATGGTGATGGACTAGGTCAATATCCTTGTGTGCTCTCTGTCTCTCTGTCTATCTCCCTGTCTCTTGTGTGGTGAGTATGTACGTGTGCATGTGTGCATGTGCGTGTGTGTGTGTGTGTGTGTGTGTGTGTGTAGGGTGGGAGTATAGTGTATTGACCTTCAGAAAACCACCTTCTGACTGCAGGGTATCCAACAGTTTCGGCGCGTGAGTCACACAAAGAAGTCCGATCTAGAATTTATGAATGGCTTTGTGTCTAAAACATGTGGCTGTGCGTGCACACCAACACACAACACACGTGTAAATGGACACACTTTCCAACTTTTCTTTCAGAATCGACAGCTTATCATGAGCAGCTCCAAGGCCATTGCCATGACAGCAGGAAAGGTGTTTCTATAGTAACCGCCATGTATTCACACAAACACACACACACACACACACACACACACACACACACGTACAAGTCAGTATGTTCTGCCGTAATAGGGCAATACAGTGACGTCTAACCCCTTGTCCCCTAATATACCACCAGCATCTTCCTGTTTTACTCTTCTGCTCTCATCTATCTCTCCTAATGCTCATGTCAAATGTATAAGGATTCATTTAATAAGGCCAACTTCTTGTTCGCTACAACAGCCTGTAAAAAGTGCTGTAGTGTGCCTGTACTTATTGTGTAAGTGAATATACAGTTAATCTAACTCAAGAGTATCAGTTTATCACCACAAGCTACTACAGTGAGATCTTCCCCACAGGTTTATCATAGTGATATTAACACTTCAACATCTATCGATCTATTCCTGAGCCTTAGGGAGATTCGGGGGGGGAGACAGGGAGGCATGTCCACTTCACCAAGCCCTTCGCCAAGCTGTTTGAATTTCCTTTTAATGCCTCTAAAAGCATTTCAACAACAAATTAGACCGCCGTGTTTCGTGTTTTGATTCGTGTTTGCCCTTCAGATAAAGGGGTTCGGTTTAGCAACATCTTACCGTGTTTCACATTGACCAATAATTTTCCTCATTCTCTCTCACACATGCAGACGTTTCTCATGTAAATGTGTAGCTTTTGTTTCAATCTTGCCAATGCAGTGATGCTACTTCTATCCCACAGTATGTCAGTGTGATTTGCTGCCCGGTGTGTTCCCCCCAAAGTTATGATGATCATAATGCAACATAATGCAAGAAGTACATGACACACATACTGTAAACGTGTATACTTTGTAGTACACAGTGGTGTTCAACTAAGTGTTTGATTGGTAAGCTGAATAAAGGTTATCTTGATTTAACCTGTATGTACAATAGTACTTACAAGTGTCAGTTTTGAGCAGGCTGTTTGTGCTCCTGAAGTACTGCGGGTTCTCTATGACAGGGATCTTGGTCATGCCGATAATGACCGCATCAGGGCCCATCTCTGAGGAGGAGGGGGTATTGCTGCCGTTGGAGACGTGGTGAAGAGGAGAGGCCGAGTCGTCATCGTTACTGATCACCGAAGATGGACCTGAGAGAGGAGAGAGACAGGGAGTGGTTTTGAGTGGTTTGTTGTTCGTTAGCGATGGGGAAAGAGAGCTTTTGCAAGCGAGGTAGGACGAGAGAACAGTTTCTTGTTATTTTCTACAGACAGATATGTGAATTAATGAATTTTTTAATCGGTTAGTTGTACAGTTGAAGGAAAGATGGAGTGGAAGAGAGGGGAGGTTGAGCTGTTATCACTATTGATCACAGGAGACACACCTGAGGAGATAGGAGGAGAGAGAAACAGCACACACGCACACACACAGTATTAGATAGGTGCTTAGTTATTGAAGGTTGTTTTCTTGGTTGACTGCTAGGTTATTTTTTAGGTCAGGCAATAAAAGCGGGATTTAATGATGAAGTCATGGAAAGAGAGAGATGAAAGTGTATTTCTACAAGGCTGGAGGCTGACTGAAGGAATGAATGTATGATTTCAAAAAGACAAACGGCCGTAATCTAGGAACTTGGAGGGGAGTAAAAATGAAAAGAGATAGAACATCCAGCTCAACACTTTCATAGTTTTTATAGTGCTGCTATCTGATGAAAAAGTCTGTCTTCAGAAAATAATTCATACTGTCCAATTTATGCCCAAGCAGTTTTTTAATTATTAAGAAATGTACTCAGCCCATTGAGGACCATGTAAAAAAAAAAAAGTTTTATTTTAAAACAACAGTAACAACATATTGTAGTGACGTGAGGCAGGGAAAACAGGAGAGAGGCGCAATGGGATGGCATGAGTCAGAAATGGAGTCCTACCCTGCAGTCACGATACAGTACCACCCAACACCAGGGATGCCCACTGCAGATAAATGGTTTGTTATGGCAACAGAAGAGAGGTGTTATTAGCCCCTACTTGAGTGAGAGAATAGCAGTCAAGAATCCATGTTCACAGCTTTGTCAGTTACACCTACATAATTGTCTGTGGTTCAAGGTTGAGCGCCAAAGCAAACAACACACGTTCCATCACTCGATAACACACTTTTTGAGAAAAGCAAACACATGTACTTAAAAAGAGGAGCACGCACAAATGGATAATTACACACAATATACACACACACACACACACACACACACACACACACACACACACACACACACACACACACACACACACACACACTCACATATACACTCTTACTACACACAGTACCATCCCCTAGCACCAACCTTAACCCTTAAACGTATCTAAATCTAACCCTAAATCACCACACTACCCCTAAGTAACGTGTACATCCTAAAACAAAGTGTCCTCCCAAGTAAATATTTTTGTGAAAGGACAACAAATGCAACAAAATGAAGGTACATTTTATGTTAATAGATGAACGCGAAGCAAAAGAAGGAGTCAAAGAATCAAGGAGCGATCGTCTCTCAGAGTATACAGCCTCAGTATACAACCTACCCTTGTGTGAGTGTGTGAGTGTGTGTGTGTGTGTGTGTGAGTAAGTGAGTGTGTGTGTGTGTGTGCGTCCATCCGGATGCCCTGACACCAAATGAGCTCACAAGGACAGAAAGATGAGGGAAATATTCCAAAGTGGGGACATTTTGTCAGTCCTCCCTTTTAAATGGTTGAATATAGATGGAGAGGCATGGCTAAGTGGGTGCACAGTTACAGTTACCGCTACCTGACACGCTCTTGTTCATTCTCATTAAAATCACTTTTTTTTTAAAGTAAAATATCTATAAAATAAATGTGTATATTGTATTTCAGCAGACCGTAAAATTGTAGGAAAAGGAACTTTGTGTTGCTAACAGACAAGATACATTTGTAATAGTAACAACAACACTAGCAAATGAGCTGAACCGCCTCATGTAGCTGGATGGCCTGTGGGTATCTAGGGTTGAGGGATCAAATTAAAATCAGGTTGAGGGTAAGAGTTTAGGCTAGGCGTGAAATGATGTTCAGGTTGAGGGATTAACAAATGTATGTATTTCAGTGGATTGTCCAGTGGAGTCAGTGGAGTAAAGTAATGCAAACTCAGTGTGTTTTTGTAATCACCTATTTCATGTACGTGCACCTAAATGTGCATGTAGTATTATTTATTGATGCATCATTTTCTCATTGTAGGGGTGTGCATGGGTAAATATGTGTTTGTGTGTGTGTGTGTGTGTGTGTGTGTGTGTGTGTGTGTGCATATGTGTGTCCCTGTGTGCATAAGCCACTTTTTAAGCGTAATTGGACGCTTTTGTCCATCCGTGGCCTTTCATCAGCTCTTCACTGTGTGTCAGTTGAAGAAGAAAAACATACACCCAGAGACAAGTCAGAGCATAGGTCTGATCTTATACGGGGAAGCACGGCGTCTCAAAAGGAGTCAGACATGCAGACACACACACACACACACACCAACACACAGGCTCAAGACCACATAACCACATGGAGCGCACATCGGCACATACGCTCAAACAAAAATCATGCACACACACTCAAGCATACTCAAAAACCGTACAGCCACAGAGCAGAGTCTTTTTCAAGACCTCTCCGCGACACGAGAGCAGGGCTGGAAACATTGTATTAGGAGTTGAAATTGATTTCCCGTGAGCAGAGAAGAGAATAGATGTATTCCCTCTCATGCTGTTGGTTCTGTGGTCAAAAGAGGCTGCTGAATTATAACACTGTTTACCATCCTTCATTTCCTCTGTATCTGGCCTCATATCAGCCGCTAGTTCTTGAGAGAGAGGGAAATGAGACAAAGCCTGTATTTGTGTGCATGTATAAGCAAGTCTATGTGTGTTTGTGTGTGTATGTGTGTGTGTACGTATGTGTGTGTGTGTGTGTGTGTGTGTGTGCGTGGGACTTGTGAGGCTTGAATACGGCTGATAGGAAAGAAAGAGAATGAGTGAGAACACAATAGTTTGTGCGAATGTCTGTGCAGACGTGCGTGTTTGTATGCGCTGCACATGTGTGTGTGTGCGTGCGTGTGTGTGTGTGTGTGTGTGTGTGTGTGTGTGTGTGTGTGAGAGAGGGCTGAGAGGTCTTCAAGCAGCATCATTCTGTGTCTCGGACCAGACCTGTGTGCTAACTTGTCTCTGCCATTGAAAGGATAGTAGAGAGTGATGAAGGGGCATGAATGGATGAAGAGGAAGCAACTACGCTCTCAAACTACCAATCACGGATTGTTTACCGTACAAGTTAAGAATCTTTCTGAGTAAATTCAGAAAGATTCTTGGAGGGTTTGGGATGGACAAATGCTTTAGCTAACATGCATGGACTTTAGCTAACATAACTGAAAATAGGGCCTTATTTTACACCGACCTTCATCAGAATTGTGGTGCAGCTCAATAGAGAAATGTTATTCCTGTAAGCTTGGACAGTTTAATCTTTGTAACCATCACTAAAAGTTTCGCCAAAATCTTGACTAAAATATTCAGCTTCCGTCTGAGTCCCACCACCGCTAATGTTGAACACAGCTGCTCTTTTATTCAGCTGCATTGATATGCTAAGTGGTGTCACCACCGACAGCCTCTCCTCTCCCTACGGGTGAGACTGAGGTGCCATCACACACAGGTTTGTTCACATTTAATAAGGGGCACGGAGGGGACATAAAAGCCCTGTTCCCTTTTAATTTCCCCCTAAAATCGATGGTAAATAAGGGAGGTACATATCATAAATTGTGTTAACAAGGCAGGTGCCATCCCTTTATTTTCCCCTGAAATTGGGATCTACAGTGTATCAGCACTTTTAAATGGCAGACAGCCATTTTGAGTTTATCTTAAGGTAACAAAAGATACAACACAACACACAAAAGACCACAGGTTATTGGCTGTCAGTATATATGTGTGTGTGTTTGTGTCAGGAGGGGCTAAAGATCATTAGCAGAGAGAGGTCCCAGGGTCAGATCGTTATAAATACTGTTAAGCCAAGGGGCAGCAGGAGGCTGTGCGTGCATGTATGCGAAAGAGAGAGAGAGAGAGAGAGAGAGAGAGAGAGAGAGAGAGAGAGAGAGAGAGAGAGAGGTGGCAGAAGGTCCACTGGGAGTCATTTGGTAAAGAGGGGGATGAAAGGATGCAGAGATGGGGGAAGGGTGGAGGAGAGAGGCGGAGGAGAGAGGTGAAGGTATAAGTGGGGTCAGGTCTTGACCCAACACTGTTAATAGACATGGAACTGATGTTTAAACTGGTGGAGACTCAGTAGTCTGGTGGGGAGATGCTGGGGGCTGAGGAATAGTCAATAAAATGCATGGCTGGTTTTCAAAGTCTGGGTCAGGATCTGAAGGTGGGTGGCAGGAGGATCAGCACTACAACCATGCCATGTCATTGTTTTCAAATGTACATATGTTTGTTCAAATAGACAGATACACTGTGTACTGAGTTTTGAGTGCAATAAAATGTAGGTGGTGAAATGAATTGCTTAATTGCTCGTGTTAAAATAGATCTCCATACTGTTCTGGAAAGGTATTTTACTTTATTTTACTTTACTAGTTTGCTTAAGCATTGCTAACTGCAGGCAGTGTAGCTGGTACTCCTTGTTCCACCAGTGTTTGTCAGACGGTCCAGAAGATGAGCAGGGGGATATCAGCAGTTGGGGACTGGGAGTCAAATCAACTCTAAAACAACACAAATCTGCAGCATACTTCAGGTGTTTTAGATGGTTTTATGAACATTATGACGAAGAAGGGAGATGGGAGAGCACGGGGGGGATGACACACAACAAAGATTATGAGCCTGACACGATGTTACAATGTTATGAGCACATGATGTAGCCTACACCTTATCCTGCTGATCCACCTGGTCAGGTCCTTAAGTTGCTGCTGTTACACCACTGTTGTTGAGGGAGCCCGAGGGTTCGGGATCTGGAGTGGAGCTGGAGTTTTACGGCAGGGCCTACGCCGGGCCTGAGTTAAAACGATGATTCTGTGAGTGACTGTATTGATCTCTCTTAGGCTCTCTGGGTATACCTCAGACAAACTGAAGCCATTTACTGCTGCATGTTGCCCAGGGCAATGGATGTAGAGAGGCTATTATGGGATTTAAGCACATCACCGCCTGTCAGTCAGTCTGTTAAAACAGCTTGGTTGTCTTATGCCCAGGGAAGAATAGTGGCAAGAGTTGTTAGCAGATAATAGTGGATTTCATGATTCAAGATCACTTCATTGGCTTCAGTCAGTGAGGCCGGGGCGCAAGATTGGTCGCAGTTCAATGCCTCATTAAAGTACCCTGCCACATGAATGTGAAGTGCCGCAGCAGAAACAGGACTCTTTGTTTGACATAAGCCAATGCAGAAACTTTCACCACAATATGACTACATGCTACACTACACAATATGACTATGACTAAACCCGTTAACCAAGCTCTTCAGCACTTCTGCAGTCAGAGGGCAGACTGTGCAGGGCATGATCACGCAGGGTCACAGGCTGCAGGGCAGAGGGGAGACAGATAGGTAGGTCGACCTGAAGAGCATCCTGCCACCGTTGACCCTAACGGCCCCTCCGACCCCTTAGGGCCCTTTACAACACACACACACACACACACACACACACACACACACACACACACACACACACACACACACACACACACGTAAGACTGCCACGTAAACACATATGCAGGCTTATATGCACACACAAGCACATGTATGGATGCACATGCCGTGTGCGCGCGCGCACACACACATGCGCGTGTGCACACACACACAAACAAAACGCACACAGCACTGGTAACCTGAACCCCGTGGTCTCTAAACACTGATGAACACAGGAAGTCATCTATCGATCCAGAGGAAGAGCGATGAGGGGATGAAGGGGAGAGAGACAGAGAGGGGAGGATGGGGAGAAGGAAAAAAAGGAAAATAAGTGAAATGGAAAGGAAAGAAGAGTGGCAGATTTACTGAGAGCGGTTGGCTAAAAGAGGGGAGGATGAAGAGAGACAAAAAGAGCAGAGTAAGAGGAAAATATGCTGATGAGATTTTGAGATTGGGTAGTGGTTTTCAAACATTTTCACCAGGGGTGACCACCAATTTTTCTCATGATCCAAACAGATTTTGTAACCAATTGTGAGGGCTCATCTATCAACATGTAATACATTTTGTAGGCTTTTAACCTATCAGCCTAAACAGAGTTTTTCTGTTATTCTTACATTGCATGAACATGGGAATTGTAATGCAACGTATGAGAGCAAATAGCTGACATTTCAAATTTTTGAGTCCCAAATGGGTCCCTGCCTAGTCTCTGAAAAACCCCGAAAGGTAAATTGATGATGGATAAAGTGACAAACAGGAGAAGTGAGGGAAAACAGGATGAGGCATGGATAGGGGAATGAGGGCTAAATTAGAAATAAGCATAGAGAAACAGAAGACTGGATGGATGGGTAGGATTTCCTCTACACTGCAGTTAGGTAAATGGCAGTCAGAGAATCCGGATGAATGTGCCTGTACAAGCCAAATCCTGCTCCTCTTTGGCCTAATGCAGAGGCCTATCACATTCCCTATTCTCTATACCAACACCCCATGAATAAAAATAGACTTTTCCTCCTTTCTCTTTCTCTCAGTCTGTCTGTTTCTCTGTGTCTGTCTGTCTGTCTCGCTTTGTGTATCTCCTTTCTCATCTCTATGCATCTATCTTACCTCTTGCCTCTTGTTTTTCCCTACGTTTCCCTCTCGTTGATTCTTTCTTTCTTTCTTTCTTTCTTTCTTTCTTTCTTTCTTTCTTTCTCAGTCTGATCTCTATTTTTAATAGTCCACCCACATTCGGCTTCTCATATGACACACGAGGAGACCGGCTCCTTCTGCTTGAAACATGCTGAGGTGGTCAAAGACGGGGAAAAGAAAGAGGGGGGAGAAAGGACTAAGAGAGTGAGGAGATAACAGTGCGAGTGTCCCCCCCTTATATTAATGCAACAGTGCTGGGCCATCACAACAGGAAAACGACCACCAAGTGTCAGGTCAGTGTGGAGAATTAATGCTTCAATCATAATAAAGTACCCAAATAATAACTTGTTCAAACAGTAGAGACATTATATAACATTCATAGTGGTGCAAAGCTGCTGTTTAAACTTGCATTGCGGCATCTAATTGTCTCTTATCTGCAAACCAATGGAGGCAAGATGAGAAAACAGACTTAGCACAGTGTGCACATGTAGAGATGACAGTTTGGACATGGGTAGGAGTGTGAATTTGGCCAGTTACACAATCTGAGTGTAGTTGGCAGCGCTAATTAGATGATGAATATTTGCCTTTAATACCAAAGGTAGCCTATACAAAGTAACCCTTTCCTTACCCTGACTTATCCTATTTGTCTAAATTAATCCTTACTATCATACTAAAACAAATGTCCTAACCCTAACTGCTTGTCAATAATCCAAATTACTCTGAGCTAAGTTGTTTGCTAATTGGATCAACATCTTAACCCTACCATCATTACCGAACCCTGTATCTTAGCCCGAACCTACTGCCTAAGCTTCCAACACCACCAAAGTTGCATCACCAAAAAAAGCATTGAATCTCTAACCTAGCCTAATCCAAAGTAACCCTTTCCTTAGCCTAAACCTGTCAACTCTCATTTCTCTAGAATAAATCTTACAATTATACTAAAACAAATAGCCAGATGAGTATTTAGGGTGACAAAGGTGTGAAACAAGTGGAAGCGGAAGAAGATTGGCCTTCAAAGAGACAGTGGGCGCTCACCAGTGAAATTAAGCCTTCAGTAAATGATCCACTCTTTAAATGTTAAAAACATCCTCACAGTGCTGTACTGAAAAAGGTGAGGAGTTGAAAACATTATTGCTGTTTGCTATTCACAGATGGAAAGAGCCGAGGAGGCAGGGAAGGGAGGACTCTGAAAGAAAGAAATGAAGGACAGTAAGAATGATCTGGACATGGAGTGGCCACAGATATGTTAGGTTTCCTTTATTGTGTCTGACTGAGCCTTTTGTACAGAAAAATAAAGGAACACTCATAAAGCAATATGCACTGACACACACACACACACACACACACACACACACACACACACACACACACACACACACACACACACACACACGTACGTCTAAAAGCTCTCATACTTTTCGATGAAAAAAACACATTTACACATGAGGGACACAATTTTTATTGAAAATACCCCCCCCCCCCCCCCCGCCTTTCTTCTGAAGAATGAAGTAATATCTTTTTTTCAAATGAGCCTTTCAAACATTTATACAGAACAGCCTCTTGAACATAGCTTTGAAGCCACAATACACAATTCATGGAAGAGTATCATAGCCAACAACCCCTAGTAAAACCAAAACAAAGCCTGTAGGTAATTTTCTTGCTGAGCTTTGACTATATGCTGTGTATGATATGACCTATAACAAGATAATACTTGAGTTTTGTATCCTGGCAGTGGAGAGGTATGAAGGCTTTCATGTGGAATTACTTAAATGTATTGTTTCTTTAAGTTGCAGAGTGAGGCTTTAGGACTTCTATTAGGGAAAGTATCAGATGAAATGTAATGTATGTCTATCACAACCACACAAACAACAGGCACTTGGTATTGAATAGTTTAGTTATAAAACAATAATATACAACAAATACAACAAGGATAAAACATAAAACAACATTCACTTCCAGTTCAAAACGTGTTAGACTCTGTGTTATTTCCCAGTGTTAGAATATCTCAACCTCTAGCTCATACATCTCCACAACATTTTCAAAGCATCTAAAGTATGTCATTTACAACGGTCAAACATAAAATATGAACAAATATGTGCAAAAACGTTTAAGCCTAAGGAAAGCTTGCCATGCTGCCTTACAGTAGGAACAGTAAGGTTTTCTATGAAAACGACTCATATCTTCCTAACTGCGTTGTGCTTTATTATATTTAATTGTACAGTGGAGTCTTGATTATCCAAACCACGAGGAGGCTGAAATGTTGTTGAAATACAAGGAAATATAAGACCAAATACAGACCAAATATTTCTCATTTGAAACAATGAAGGAAATCCTGCCTATAAGCAATCAATAGAGTTGGTACTCATACTTTTTAATTTCTTGGAGGCCCATATTTTCATGATATTTCATATTTTTAGGACACAGACTTATTTTAAGGTTTAAGGTGTCCTTCCATTATCGAGTCACTGTCATACATCACTGAACATCCCCTCTTTAAGTTGGGGACTAAAGATCATTTAACAATGATGTTGTTAATCATCATGTTATTCTACTAAACAAATGATCTCAGAACAGTTTTCTCGGGCTTCACAATTATTTTCGTGACACTATTCATAGTTGAGATAATGGAGATATTCAACAGGGCAATGATAACAAGCAGCGTCCAAAAATCAGCTTTCTGTTTGTGCTAACAGTTTCATGTCTTATAACTCTCCATACCTCCCATACTGCAAAACTTCCTCATGAACTACCAATTTCCTCAAAATCCATACTGTGGGTTACCACTTTCAGTAGCTGGACTGAACATTCAGGTCCACACTTCTGTCTGCCCGCAACATAAATACATAATCAAACACATATTTTTATTTATGAATGCATAAATCATCCAGAATCCATTCCCTTGCTCTGGGGAAGCTTAGTTTCAATGGAACTCACGGGTTCACACTTACGACACCGGAAAAGCAGGATCTGAACTGTGGAGTAGTTACATTCAACACATCTCTCAACAAATATAGACACAGAGCCTGTCTGATGAACGGCTTCAAGTTTTTCCTTCAGTAATACAACACACATTCTTTCCTTCACTCTTTGAACGCAAACATACACACACACACACACGCACACACACATATCAAATTCACATTCATGCATTTGTCAGCTTGTTTTGTGTCCCTTTTTTCTTTTTCTAACTGCTGAAGGGGTTCATAGTTTATATTTTTCTTTTCTTTTTCATAAGTGGTTTTATCTTGATGTGCAAATATATGGTTCATCAAATCACATTTTCCTTGTTGGTCCCAGCAACAAATTATCTTTTTCAACCGATCTCACACTGCAGGGACTTGACGATGCAATGGGAGCACAACCTATAGCTTTCCAGGCAAAACCCATACTAACATGGTTTTGGCATAGTAAACATACTATATCATACTTTGGGTCTTGACCCAACACTGCAAGACAACACACTTCACAAAAAGAAATGAAGCCTTCAGATGAAAAAAAAACATACAATCTATTTTGAACTTTTTTCGTACAGCCAACATACTGTGGTATGGCCATACAGTATATGAATATTACTTGGAATGTGAATGCTATACATCAGTGAAAGTGCACAGCCTCTCCTTTCTTTAATATGGATGCAGAGACACAAAAGTGCACTCTTTAGATAATGAGATTTGAAAAACATCAGCCATCTGAAAAGTCACCATGGTTGGTTCTTCTGAAGGACTCAGATTGAATTTGCTGGCCGGTTTAGCTGTCTGGGGTTTGGATAAACAAGGCTCCACTGTATTATACTGTGTTATACTGCAAAAATCATAAACCAGAGAAAGTGTCTGTGTTTTGACCCTGTAACCCTCTTAATCAATTATTCCCTATACATCTACCCTGACCTCCATCGCAACCAATGCTGCCTGCGCGCGCGCGTGTGTGTGTGTGTGTGTGTGTGTGTGTGTGTGTGTGTGTGTGTGAATGAGAGCACACGCATCCTGACCTGATACGTGCACATATAGGTAGTAAAATGTGCACTTAGGCATTTACATGTGCATAAAATCATTTATTTACGTTTGCACATGTGGCTTTAAGCATTTATCTGTTTCCATAATGTTACAGACGCTGGGATGTGCAGCATTATATCTTATTGTCATGCAGCTCTAAAAATGTATGTGTTGGTGTGTGAGCGTTATCGTAAAAGGAGTGTGCATTAATTTGTCTTTTTTAATGTCCAATCAGGTTCAAGATTTAAGATGCTCCATATATGAATGTTTGTTTTTATGTTTCTTTATCTTAACTGTCACAGTTTTGTTAAGCATGTACACTATTATTGACAGATGCATGTGCTGTACGTGTGTTAGTATCTGTCTGTCAAAGAGGTAGCGTGTCATGGATGGGAGAGATCCAATGTTAAATTTAACACATAGACTTCAATATGTGATTGTGTGTGTGTGTGTGTGTGTGTGTGTGTGTGTGCGTGCGTGTGTGTGTGTGTGTGTGTGTGTGTGTGCGTGCGTGTGTTGGGGGGGGGGGGCATATGTTTATACCATACACAGTGCTATCAACATGCCAATAACATGCAGCACTGCATCCCTTGTTCTCAAATCTGTCTCCATGATAAAGGATCATCACATGAATGATGAGTTACTGACGAGGTGCATGTTACCTAATGAGTCAGCGACAAGCCAGATGCCATGTTGCACTGTAGCCACACATTTGCTGACTAAAGGTGGAGGCAGGGAAGGCAAAAGAAAAGGAGTCTATCTTTCTCATGGCGGTTGTGCTGGATGTTTTGACAGGTGAGGCGAATACCTGCAAAACTCATTTGATGGGGACCAAGCAATTTCAGAGTGCAGTGTCACTAAAACAGAGTCGGGTAGTATCCTCTGTTACTTCTCGTATTAAAACAGTTTAAAATGATTTTTAGAAACCTAGCCAATTGATCATTGTTGTTTTTTGTGGTCTCCTGTTAGCATTAGTTGTACACAAGATTAATGCAATGGCAAGTGAAGTGATCTTTCTCTAAATTGCATGCCAGTTCCTCTGAACAGCTTATCATGTTACTATTACTACTTACTCTGACTTGCAGTGGCATTGCCAACAAAGAGGCAGGCGAGTACAAACAGGAGACACTGTCACAAATGTTTTTGGTTGTCCAGGAAGGAGCCTTGGTTACGCAATGTAATAGCCTTCAAAAGTTCCTGAAACTGCCAGTGCTGGAGCTGGTTGATTGTCCGAATGCTTGGCTCTGGATCTGGTGTGGTTATAGAGAGCGATAGGGGGTCTAAACATGGAAGATGGTCTAAATTTGAACAAGAGTCTGTTTACAAAGTCAGTAGTGTTGTAAATAGAGAGCAGGGGCTTGAGTGGTTTGTACAAAAGTCAGTAGCCAAGGTGCGTAAATCTGGAGCAGTATCTCTGTGTTTGTGTGTATGTGTGTGTGTGTGTGTGTGTGTGTGTGTGTGTGTGTGTGTGTGTGTGTATTCGGGGAAGATATAGGTTAATGGCCGTCTCTATCCTTCTGTTCTGAATAATTCATCCAATGGGAGGCTTTTATGTGTCTCTGAAGGCTCTCTCTGATTGGTTGGTCAGGCTGTTATATTCTGGTGGTCTACCTAGGCCTTCTACCTTTAGAGCTTGATAATGGACACCATTCACCTGATGACTGTGTGTGTGTGTGTGTGTGTGTGTGTGTGTGTGTGTGTGTGTGTGTGTGTGTGTGTGTGTGTGTGTGTGAGACCCCCTGCTGCCTGACCCCTTCTGTTCCCCCTGCAGTTCATAGTTGTTTTAGATGTTGGTACATGTGTGGCTGCCCCCGATTTATTTCCCCACTCTCTCTCTCTCTCTCTCTCTCTCTCTCTCTCTCTCTCTCTCTCTCTCTCTCTCTCTCTCTCTCACACACACACACACACACACACACACACACACTCTCTTTCTCTCTCGTGTGTCCGTCTCCTTTAGCGTGAGACCACCTCCACTGGCACGATCTGAAACATCACAAAGCCTGAAGGAAAACACAAACAACATCAACGACAACAAAAAAAAACCATAAGACACAAAAGAAACAACAAAACTGTAAACAACAAAAAGAACAACAACAATAATAATAACAATAACGATGATGATTTCATACATTGTTATCATAAACAACACTATAATAGCTGAGCTCCCTCTAAATAGTATCTAGTGGGCCGTCCGGTCTTGGTTGCTGGTAATGTCAGTAACACAGATATTGCGACTTAGTATTTACTAAGTCAGAATAGTTGTTTTTATGTCTCAGGGTGGACAAAGAGTACAAGGCTTCTTCCATAAGTATATGCCATATTAGAGGGTTGGGACCGTTGAGGAAAAACATTGTTTTTTGGGGTATTATATCAATCCTTCAACTGAATCGTTCACATTTTAAGAGCCTTGTATTGTTTATCCACCCTTAGTATAGTTATTGAGTGTGTTATGAATTAACACTAGTATTAGAACACAGAGGTTTAGTAAATTAGAAGTTATGAAGTAGAGAGATAGATACTAAATGGTACAGATAGCCTCTGTGGCTATGGGACCCCACTCCACCTTCTCTCCTCATGAAGAGATGAAATGTGTGGGTGTGTGGGCTCTTCTAAAATTGCAGTATGTAAAACAAACTGTATGTAACAATGCAATTTATTTCCTAGATTTGATAAAGGTTACAGTGTTTTATCAGTATAAAAAGCTTTCCGGCGAAATTGTTATTTGTTAAAGAAAACACAGTTTCTGGCACAGTCGAGGTGAAGTGACCTTTTACCACAGCGCGAAAAAATGAAGCAATCGATCCTACGGCCAAATGAACTTGAATTTACTTGACTTTATCCCCCCACCTTCCCACTGCACTCCAATCAATGGAGACACTTACACTACTAACCTGATGCCAAATAACACAATGAGCTGTTTAACATGTCTCCTTGCTCCTTCATCTGTCACATGCACACACACACACACACACACACACACACACACACACACACACACACACACACACACACACACACACACACACAGTGTTAGAGCATGGAGTCTGTGCCAGCCACATACAATCTGTGTCAGAGGATTTTGTAGATATCGTTACACCACGTGTCTCTTCATGACAGAGGTTGAGCCTGCCAACAGAAACAGGCCTCTCTGCTGGATGCAGCGTTAAGGTTTGAGTGAAGAGGACAATGCATTCCAAACATGTGACAGGAAATGAGAAAGGCCACCAAAACCTGTGGCGAGGGTTTGTGTGTGAGAGGACTGTTAAGCGAGGGGAGTGAGTCATGTCTCGCAAAACATCAAGAGTCAAGGTCCAGGTGTATCACAGCAGTGCTTTCTGTGTCATTTAATGCATTACGCCCTTGAGTTAATTCTAAACATTAGGACTGCACTCTTTCCCCCTATGTTTCCCCTATGTGCACCCCTATGTGTTGATATAAGACATATCCTCCGTGTCTATGGAAAATCACGCTAGCCACTAGTTAAACCACTGGGCAGTCTTGGGCTTCAGCTCCCAATAAAGAATTGTTTACAAATCCTGTAGCATTAATACAACAAAAGCTCTGAATATGTTTACAGTGGTCTATCTTGAGATATTCTCAATGAACCGCTCTAGAGTGACAGTATCCTTTGACATTTTCTTGGCTGATTGTGGAAGTCAATGTTTTGGAATGTTTGGAGCGTGCTGGTTGGTTTATTTGTGAATGTCAGCCAGTCAGTTTTCCCTTCTCTTAATTAACCCACATTTACAGATCCTGCCATTCAATGTCATAGTTCAAGCAGCTACACAATGAACTTGTGGAGGAGAAGGCAGCCAAAAACAATAGCTTCATCCCCACTTGGATACATACCAAACAAGATGAAGACATATCAGTCATTGGGGAAAAAGACACCTCCTCATACAAAACAATTGACAGAGATTTAAAAGCAGATTGAAGGTTATAAGTCCTTGGTTAGCAAAATGATATCACTTTTAAAGACTGGATCCTCAGTATTTTAGAGATTGAACAATGAACTGCAGGCTATGAAAAAAAAAAAAGTGTGGTAGGCAAGATGACAAATGGCGCTTTACTTAATTTAAGGACAATAATACATAAAATATGACAGGAAATTATGACTATAGGAAAAAATAACCTAAAAGCTGGACTGGACAATTTTGTGCAACTTCTGCAATAACTGGCGCCTATAAAAATGAATGCCACTGGGAACCCCACTGGTTGGAGGGTTTGGATTGGTGGTCATACTCAATCTTTATTAGTATCTCACTTTGTTTATTGAAATTGAAAGTTGTTAATGAGCAAACACGCAATACAAGGGGCTTAATCCAGAAAATGGGAATGCAAACAAAAATTGTCTAATCAGACAATAATTAATGCAAACATGCTTGTTATGTCCAAAAACAAAACCCACACTGCTGCTGCAGCATGAGGGAGAGGAATGTGTAATTAAGAAGCCTGCACAGTTGAAATACTTACAGGCAGGCAACAGCAGCAGCAAAGTGACTGCTGAGACGTCTGTCAGGATGGAAATGTAAAGGAGAAAACCATTCCAGCAGCTGACACTTTATGATAGAGGATAGGGTGCAGGAAGCCAAAAACAACAACCTGCTTTTCTCCTTAAGCTGGGTTTGCCATTGCTTTTTTTGTGGAAATTGAGAGAGAAATATGGCGATTTGCAGTGGTAGTGAGTGTGGGTGGATTAAAATGGACCAAGTCAAAAACAACAAACTCACTACCCCTAGGTCTATTGCTACTCGCCAGCACAGAATGCAAGCCCAGCTAAAGACAATAACCACCATGTTGTTCATCTTTAGGTAAAATATGAAATAAAAAAATAAAAAAATATTAGCTCTTCTTGTCACATGGAGACCCAACAACAGTACTTTGATGATTTAGCTAAATACTTTGAATTTGAACATGTGGTGAAAGTTAACCATAAAATGTTTTATAGGAGTGGGTCATTGGTATCGAAGGAGGTTTCCATGTGATGGTTCATGAGAGTTAGCAAAGCGAAAAACTACTCTTATCTTCAGCAGTGATGCTTCAGAAACTGGGTCAGGGCCCAAATTCTGAACTGCAGAAACGGATGGCTTTGGACTAGAAAATAATGTCCGCAATGTAATAATATTACTGTAAAAATACAAATACTGTAGGCTAATACAGTAGATTATCCATCTCAAACATTAGGGAGAATTTTTCTAGGTTTTTCTAATAGGCAGGGGTCAAAGTAATGAATTACATGAACTCTCCTTACTGTAATTGACTAGCTTTTTTTGTGTACTTTACTTTTTGGAGTATTGTTTGAAGTCAGAAATGTTACTTTTACTTCAGTACATTTTGAAAATAACTTTCATAAACCATTTTAACTAAAAATACCGTTTTACTTTAATGTTTCCAAAATGACAAATTCAAGCAAGTGTTTATCAGCTATAAAAATTCATGTCAAAGTCATGCTCTGGTGCCAAACATCGTCAGTCCCTGTATGAAAACCTCACTGAGGAGTGAAACATGTTCTGCATCAAGTGATTCAGAGCCAGTAAGTGGGGCAAGAGTTTCTCATACTGCGATAATGAACTGGAGCAGATTTGGAGTCTTTTGTCTGTTCCCATCTCAGTCTTGACTACTGACTGTCCCAGGTGTTGGCTTTAAATCTGTGGATGACTGAAGTTGAGTTGGAGCTGGAGCATGTAGGTGGGGTGCATGGGTGTGTGTGTGTGTGTGTGTGCGTGTGTGTGTGCGTGTGTGTGTGCGTATGTGCGTTTGAAGATAGTGATTCACTCTCTCCCAGACTCAGCTAGTGATAATGATTCAGTTTTGGAGCAGCGCAGGTTGGCTATGACGTGGGTTGCCATGGCAACAGCATGCAGTGGGCAACGGAAGTCAACCATGTCACACTGCAGACCTTCTGACAACTATACGTGCACGCACACAGACACACATTTTCTCTCTCTCGCTCTCTCTCTCTCTCACACACACACACACACACACACACACACACAAACACACCACAACTACACAATATTGTATAGATAACTTTTAACACAACTCTACATACACTTCTCTACATACACAACTACGGATTATTCATCAAAGCCACATGCTCCCATGCACAATTGGGTCTTGTGGTGCACCAGCACTGAATAGCATTCTCGTTTCCACAAAATTCACCTCAAAACTGAAAAACAAAAATCTCAGCACTTAAGAATGACTCGCTCGCCACTTTTCAGCACAACCCAACAGTCTCTCTTCCCCCTCGTTTTGTTGTGGTTTCCCCCAGTGACATCGGAGATGGACGATGGATCAGTCTCCTTCCGCTCATTTGCCATTTTGGGGAAATGATTCATCTCACTATTGATGTTTACTGATGTGGATATTTAGGAGATATGAGGTTTTCACCCGACAGTGGCGGCATGCTTGCATGACACAACACTTGATAGTGATTCCCTACTCTGAATGTGCCGTCTTCTTTCATTTTTCTTAACCATTTATGATGACTCCAAGTAGGATTCCCCAACACATACTTTTTTATTATTATTTCGATTGTATTCTACACACCGTGCACCTCAGCATGTTCCTATAAAATGCATTTCCTTTTCGCTGCACGTCAGTTTCATACTACATCTTGCTCCAAAGGGGTTGCACTGTGAGTATTTTTGTCTGATGTCAGCTAAGCAACCCAGGGACTGCTCAGCAAAATCCTCAGGCCTGGCACCCGTCCAGGGAGAAGCAGCGTGATGAATGTGACTGGACTGATGTTTCTCAGAAGCTTCCCACACATATACTACGTTATAAAGGAGACTCGGTCGTGTTGAAAATCAGTTTGCGGCACATGCATAAATGTATGCACATGTGCATATGCATTGCTCTCTCTCTTACACACACAAAATACCTATTTTGCTCTCTCTCACCTTCACACACACTCTCTCTCTCTGTCTCTCTCTCTCTTTCACACACACACACACACACACACACACACACACACACACACACACACACACACACACTCCACACTGCTGAGCAGAGCTGCTGACCTTAGCATTAGGCAGTGATGGGAAGGCTGGGCCAAGAAAAAGACAGAGGCTTCTTGGCTCAGTCTGGCCGGGCAAACAATCAATTGATGCATCAATAAACCTCTATCTGTTATAGTGCCATTCTCAATTGCTCAGGACTGCCTCTCTCTCTCTCTCTCTCTCTCTCTCTCTCTCTCTCTCTCTCTCTCTCTCTCTCTCTCTCTCTCTCTCGCTCCAGCAGGATACAGTGTTGATCGATAGCTAAAACCTCATTAACATAGACCATATCATACAGACATTTACTGTACTGCCAGGGAAAAGACACATTGACACAAGTACACACTGTCTGGCAGCAGTGATATCTGCTGTGCTGCCAAGAGGACCTCTAACTACGCACTGTCTAAGGGGGAAAAAATGCTGACATCTGTAAATGTACAGTATGCATGTACCTTTATACACATTATACATTTTACATCCCACGTAAGTGGAGAGGTGCTGTTTTTTTTCCAACCATTAAAGATGCCAAAATGCTCAATGGAGCGGTGGAATAAAAAGGAATCTGATGAGAGTAATTTTTTTGTTGTTGTTAGACGGAAACTTTATAATGATAAAACCACTGGCCTAAATGTAAACATTGGCAAAACACTTGTTTGTGTTTCTGTGGATTTTTTTTTTTCATATTTCCTCTAGCAGATGAAACCATTTTCTTGGTATGGTGGCTGCTGACTGAATTTAGTAACAACACTGGCACCAATGATGTGCTGCCAAGACAACGTCAGGACAACATTGCCTTGATGAAAAACCATACTGACACCTTTTACAAAATACTAATACAATCAAATGTTGATTTTGTGGCAAATTTTGTTGATATTTGTGTAGTGGTTACATGACATGTAACCATTCTGTCTCATCTGGTCTGTGCAGGCCAAAGAGACGTCTGAATATAACAGGGGAAAAAAAATATTTTACCATTAATAAATTGCTGCTCCCTCCAGAGAACCTCGCATCCAAGAGCTTGGTATCTTTAACATATTTTTTCTTTTCTTAAAAAATGTAGATAGTACATTATGTGCTCTAAACTGATTCCAAGACCCATGTATCCCATTCAAAACCCATTTAATGTTCTCTGAAATGCATGGGGGCATCGACGGGAAATTCAAATGAGGTCATGCTGAACACTCAAAGTGCTGTACTTTTGATATGGAGAGTAATAGAATTTAAAACGCCACAGTATTTCTGATGGTAAAATAAGTACAAACAAAATTGTGTAAAACCTCAACTGTTTTGCATTAAAATGTCATCTGTGTCCTGCCCAGATCTAATCCATAACCTCCTGTCTGGTGCATCTTACCTCAACCCCTAGTTCCCACCCTCACTAGTTCTCCCACTCTTGCCTGGTTACAGAATCCTTTGTCCAGCTCTGAATGTTTTTAAGGTTAGACTGACCAATACAACACAAGCAAATGATGTAGTGCTCTACTGTTAGAGAACAGACTCCCTGACAAACAGAGATGGGAAGAGGGAGACCAACCGTAGGCCAATATGTTGAGGTTCTTCGACTCCAATGATCACCGGGTTTTCCCTTTTTCAAAAGAGTCTATTAGAGCCATTGTTGGCCCTCTCTTTCTGATTTCACACCTGGGTGCTTTCAAATGCCCAGCACTCAAAAAAAAGGAAATACATTCAGTAATATTCAGGAAATAGTTCTGGAAAACCTGAATGATTTTTCATATTGTTGCCTTGAAAATGGTGATATTTTGCGCACTATACATTATAAATGGTTTGGCTTTGTTTCTATAGTCCTCTGTGGACAGCATTAGGATTACAAGGGGAGGTCTGGTGATTAGTAATTTTTACCTCAGGATCGTGGGAATTTTAAGTACAGCTGTTATTACCTGTATTTTGAGTTGACTTCCTGGGGTAATTTTAATCCCGACCAGATCGACATCTGGTGTTTTATGTCACTGCCGACATGTGCACCCATCTGGATTAAAAGAGCCATATAACCAGTGGTGGAGCAGCACAGTATTAAGATTCAGCAGGGAAAAAAGAATAGAATACAAGCACACAAATAGAATATAAAATAAGCAATGTCAGGAAGAGATGGTGCATTAGCACAGTTTGGTGCCAATAAAAATAGAAAAAGTAGAGAAAATAGGGTGCAGGAGCTGCTGCACCTGGCATTACAATGACCTGGAACTACTAGAAGAGAGTTTTGCTTGTTTTGCTGTACTGTGGGTGACACTGTGTGGCACATTCACACCAGTGAGTCCCTGGATTACCAAGGTTGCCCAGTCCCCAGCCACCTTATGGCACTAGTCAAGTAATGTTAACAGATGGCTCAATTGGCAAAATTGTGATAAATTTGCTGTGATGCCAGAAGAACAACTTTCCAACAAACGTCTAAAAAAAGACACATGTCCTCTGGAAGAAGACAGTGAAACAACTTAACCAACAGCAGCTGGGGCTTACAAACTTCACTTCTCAGCTGGGGGTTTACAATATACATTGATGTTTTGAGACGGTCTGTTTTTAAACTACCAAATTAAACCCTTTCAAATTTGTCCTGCACACAATAAGCACACCAGAAACAGGACACAAGATATCTATCTGGAAAAGCAGTAAAAAACAGTAACTTAAAAAGCCTAATGTGTACAAAAAGAATATCTGCAGTCAGGCACGTGCACAGATAAAATCTTGAGGCGATATTTCACTTTGGAAGAACATTTTCCATTTTCAGAGCACCTCAAACAATAGCTGCCCTGAGGATCTGCCAAAGGCATTCAGGCTTTTCCCCCAGCTCTCAACTCCAAAGTCTGCAAACAGACAAAAGTTTCTGTTTGAAAAATATATATATAAAAATATCACCCGGGACACAAAATGAAATGTTATATACCCGGATGTACTTTCCTTAAAACACTGCCTTTTTACCATGAAACACAAAGTTATCCTCTTATCCTGCATGGCACTTGTCTCTATACCCACTACTCTCTATTATTGATGATACATCAATAATACTGTTTGGTGCTGTTGATTTGATCCTTGCACCCTTTATTATTGTATTCTTGAAATGGTTTTGGTTCCTGAATCAATGTTGATTTCTCAATACCCAGGATGTGTTGTACGTATCCTTTGGGAAATGTAATTCTATTTTTTTGCATTCAGATTCTCATTTTCACATAAAACAGGTAAATGCCCTGCTTCAGTAGTTTGTTGTTAAAGGGCATATAGCTTGTCAGGCACATAATGCTTTTGCATGGCTATATTGTGCAGTAATTCAATTATCAACATTTTCAATGTAGCGCTTCATTCAGCTAGTCATTCAAACAGCTAAGAGCTTTGGGTCCTTTACCTCAAACAACCCATTGCTGTTGCCATGGAAACATTTCCTACAATATAGTTACAATGCATTTTTTTTTTTTTTTTTTTTTTAAACACAGTTTTACTCTGGTGGGATTCACTCAAACTTCCTGACCCACTGATCTTTAAAAGTGGCTTGCTTGTCTGTAATTGGCTGAGGAGAGGTGAGGGACTTTTGATAGGCTTTTATTAAGGCATTGCACTCACGCACAGACACACAGGCACACACACACACATAAACATTGCATCCCGAGCGCTGGGGTGACCTGGCTGTAGGCATTTGGCACATTGACCTCAGATCAGTTCAGTTAGACAATGCCCCTGTAAATCCAACTACAATACCTCGACAGCATAAACTCAGAGGATATACTCTTTCAGCCTCCTTTCTTTCTGGCTCCACTCCAATGTTTTTTTCCTCCTGTACCAAAGTTTTGTTAGTGAGTAGTGTTAGTCCAAACTCTGGAATTAGAATCAGTAGCTGGAGGCAGTAGATGCTTTCCTGCGGGGAGAGGAAGAGGAGGAGGAGGGTACACTGAGCATGCTCAGTAGCACCCCGGGCCCAGAATGGATCTCTGCTGACCTTGAGGGTGTCATATCGATCGATCCACGAGCTGTGTGTGCATGAGTGAGCGCGAGAGAGAGAGAGAGAGAGAGAGAGAGAGAGAGAGAGATGTGCGACCCTCCACCAAATAAGGAGAAAACTGATAGCTGCTCTAATAATGAATCATTGATAAGTATACAAGAGAGGACTTTCTCCCCCCATCTCGTTCTGTCTCTCTTTGTCTTGTTTTGTTTTTATCTTGCACTCTTTCTCTCCTGGTATCTTTCTCTAGCTATTTCTCTCATTTGTTGTTTTTCTCTGTCTCTCTCCATCTTTCACTCCTCTAGGCGTCCTCGTCTCTCACTCTTCTCTCTCATTTGTGTCTCTTTCTTGTGCTCTCCACTATCTATCACTCTCTCTGTCTATCACTCTCCCTCTCTCTGTCTATCACTCTCCCTCTCTCTGTCTATCACTCTCCCTCTCTCTCTCTGTCCATCTCTCTCTCTCTCTGTGTCCATCTCTCTCTGTCTCTCTGTCTATCACTCTCCCTCCCTCTCTCTCTGTCCATCTCTTTCTCTCTCTCTCTCTCTGTTTATCACTCTCTCTGTCTCTCTCTGTCTATCACTCACTCACTCTCTCTCTGTCTATCTCTCTCTCTCTCTGCCCATCTCTCTCTCTCTGTCTATCTCTCTGTCTCTCTCTCTGTCTCTCTGTCTATCACTCTCTCTGTCTCTCACTCACTCACTCTCTCTCTCTGTCTATCTCTCTCTCTCTTTCTCTCTCTCTCTCTCTCTCTCTGTCCATCTCTCTCTCTCTCTCTGTCTCTCTGTCCATCTCTCTCTCTGTCTCTCTGTCTATCTATCTCTCTGTCTGTCTCTCTCTCTTTTGCTCACTCTTCCACTCTGTCAAATGTCAATTTTTGCATTCACTCTCTCTCGGTCTGTCTCTCCCTCCCTCCACTTCACATTTACTGTTTCACTTTCAATCACTCACTTTGTTCTATCTTGACATTTCCGTCTAGTTCCCCCATCAAAACTCAGACATATGAAGCCTCCCTCCCTACAAGTGCTTTGAGTGCACACGCACGCGCACACACACACACACACACACACACACACACACACACACACACACACATTGTTTTGTTATACTTGATTTACATTCATATCCTAAATTTAACCTGCCCTAATGCTAACTCGAACGCTAATCCTAACTGCTAATGATGAATTGGCCCAATGCAGTTTCTGTATTTTTTATCCTTGTAAGCACAAGAACACACACACACACACACACACACACAAACAAACAAACAATATAAACCATGGGCACAGAGCTAGCGATCCTCTGCCATTGTCAGGAAGCAGTGAGGAGATGGTGAGAAGAAGTAACCTGCAGTACTAACTGAAGCCCATGTGTTATTGATGAGAGAAGAGCAGGGCAATACAGCCAATATAAATAATGTACGCCGTCTACATCTTTTTACTAGACGATCAGAAAGAGACGGAGAGAGTCGCCCAGAGTCAAGACACAGGTTGTGTCCTCCCATGCGCAGCAGAAGCTGATCAGGCCTGGTCAGTTCGGTACAAGGCCTGACATGCTCTCTTCACACCTCCTGATCACAAGTTCATCCACACCACGCAGTCATCAACACTGACCGCATGTGTGTCCATGCATGCAGTGCATGTGTCTATTGATTGAAACCACGTTACCATTACAAAACTGTTGTTTTTTTTAGATCATTTTCCATGTTCTTGTTTGACTGTCACTTAGGATATCTTGCCGTGTGTGTATATATGTGTGTGTGTGTGTGTGTGTGTGTGTGTGTGTGTGTGTGTGTGTCAGAAAGAGAGAGAAAGAAGGAGAGAGTTTGATATGGCACCAGAAAGATGCAAAGAGAGGAAGACGGACAAGCAGACAGAGAAATGACAGGTGTCAATAAGAGGAAAGAGGAGACAGGTGAGGCCGTGTGCTGCATCCTGGTGCCTCAGTGCCATGTGTTTACTGTGTCATGGGTTTACAACGGTTTGTGACAAGTATGAAGTGTGACGTAAGTATTGAGACTTTAATGAATGTGTAGTTAAAAAGCTCCTTTCTTTACATTCTATTTGTTTAACTGTCTTTTGTTGAAATCAAGTTTGGTTGCTCCAGTATAGGAAATGGGAAGGGAAGGTGGCTAACAAACAGCAGGTATGTGGACACTACTGTTGCAGTCATATTGCTGTGGATTAGTCACAGGTCTCCTACTCTCCCTCTGACTCTATTGTGATTATATATAAATGCATGACTATAAAAGCATCTTTCTCTCTCTCTCTCTCTCTCTCGCTCTCTCTCGCACACACACACACACACGCACACTCACACCAGTGTCAACATGCTGCAGGGCTGGAGGTAATGGAGAGAGAAAGAGAGTGAGGACTCAAGGTGAACAATCATAAGGGCAATGCTGCAATGTGAGCCAATCTCCTACTCAAACAAACACACACAAACAAATTTGAGCACACATGCAAAAATGTGTCCCAAAAGACGTCCCAGAAACCATGGGAACACACACACACACACACACACACACACACATACACACACACACACACACAAACACACATATATATATATGTTGAGAGTCATGAGGCCGCTCAACGCCTATAGTGAAACCTCATCCACCTCACTCTCATGCTTGCACATACAGACCAAACACACACACACACACACACACACACACACACACACACGCTGCTACTTCTCTCTTGCACCCTACCTCTCTGGAGGGCCATAAATCAATCACTGCCAAAATACCACGTTTCAACAGCCTGAGTTAGAATCACAAACACACTGAGTAACACACATTTAGTGAGTACTAAGAGGCTTAAAATATTGGTTTTTTTACGATTATGAACACATACAATACTTTTTAAGCATACAATACTTTTTGAACTGAACTGTATGCATGTTCCTACTTCCAGCTTATGTATTTTGCCACACATAGCTCAAACAAGGCCAACGTCAAGAATCAATATTACAAAAAACAAACAAAAAAATGTGACCGAATGAGATGATGGCAGACAAAGAGAACAAAACATGAACTGTCTGCTTGCAGTCCTTTTGCTGTCCACGCTGGCCAACAACATAACCGTATACACAGCATACACTAGAATATGGTGTTGTTCAGTAGATATCATTAGTTCACAAAGAATGAGAAAATATCAGTCAAGCATTAAGTGAGCCTTAAGCTGTAAGGCCACATAATCAGTTCTAGTGAGTCAATAAATACTAAAGGAGAAAATAGATTAGTTACAGATGTAGCCGTCGTAGAAGGCACACTTTGTTCCTACTGTTTGGGAAAATGTTGCAATAATGCAGGATTAATGTTGGGTGGGGTTGAGGGAGTGAGTGGGTTTGTGTGTGTGTGTGTGTGTGTGTGTGTGTGTGTGTGTGTGTGTGTGTGTGTGTGTGTGAGCGGGGGAGGGGCCTTCCACAATGGCTACCACTGTAGTATCACATCGACATGACAAACAGCAAAAGAGATCAGTTTAGTCAACATGCATGTTATTCACCAGCAGCACCTGAGACCCTGTCGGCCACCATCAATAGCAGCTGAATGTTTCCACCTCACTGGGATGGCTTCATGGATACATGCTGGCTGATGTACTGAGTGATGTCGGTGCCACAGCGACAAAACAAATCAAATTTCCTTGACAAGGAAGTTGTGCAACCGTGGGAGCAGTGCTGGGACCAGCCAAGCAGATTTCATTTGACAATCAAGGCGGCGGATCAAAACCAAAGCGTGAGACAAATTGAAGTAGCATTTCAGAGTGCCGGTCCCATGTTAACTCTTAGAATTATTTACATCCTCAAAGCTTGGCCCAACCCTCATCGTCAGCCTGCCTGGATGCAGACGTATGTTTTATTCATACTTTACAGCCCCAGGTTAATCATTTTTTGACCTTTATTTAAATAGTAAAAGAGTGGGGGAAATAACTATTGCAAGAAAGAAAGTATCCTCTGCAATAAGTGTAAGTGTGTAGTCAAATTCTGATTAAGTCATACTGAAAAACTGATTTAATCTCAAAATGCACTTACTGTGTGTCCATGAAACCATCCATGTTACACTTTTATTTACCAAAAAACAATCTCTTGTATGTATACTAGCAGCCACAAACAGCAAACAGATGTTGCCATCATCTTTTACATGCTTGCTGCACTGTCGCTCCCCCAGAGTATGCACCTCCCCCAGAGAACCTGCCACCACTGTAGCCAAAGAGTCTTACCTTTGATGCCAAACTTGGAATTTCCTCCAAACTTCAGAATAACCAGCATGAGGAGGAAGCCGGTGAAGGCTACAGCGGCGATGCCCACCACCACATACACCTGCACAATGACAGAGCAACGTTACCAACCAACTACACTGAAGAGAATAGCATGAGCACAGACACACACAGGGTGCGTATATCCCTGTCCAAGAGAGGCAGTTTTCCTAAAGCAGTGCTGTACCTGAGAATTGAATGTGTGTTGGGCTAGTTTATTTCTTATATAAATAAATGATGCGGCTCAGGTGTCAGGAAGGACACAAGCTGTTGTTTCTAGAAAACCAACACAAATAACTGGAAAAAAAATAGGAGTAAACAGTCAAAAACCAGACAGAGGAAAACAGACTTACAGCAACTCTGTCCTCAGGTGGGTCTAGAGGGGGACCGTCTGTTGACACAGGTGAGAGATGGAGTGAGAGAGAGAGAGAGAGAGAGAGAGAGAGAGAGAACGGGGAAAAGACAAAAAGTGTTCCCAGCTTCTATAAGTATGTTTAATAAATGATGATTTCTTTATTGACCCCTTCATTTGCACAGTTTATCCACTGATCCACTGATTTTATTTAAAACTGAACTGATACAGGTTGAACTGGTACAGTCTACGTTTCAGTCTACAAATTAAGCCCTTTGTTACTGTATCTACGATGTTTGTGACTTGCAGTGGTTGAACAGAAGAGGCGTGGCAGTACCTGTGGTTGGGTCTGGAGAAATGAGGAGTAGAGGAAGGAGGAAGAGTAGTTGAGAGAGGGGAAACAAATTAGACTCTGAAATACTCAAAACCTCAATTTTTACTTCCAAATGAAAATCCCTATGCAATTTCTGAACATGATTTCTAAAATGTAATTTAGCAATGTGATATTGAGGAGGAGCGTGATGAGATGTGAAACATAAACAAACATCAATCTAAACATACTCAAACCGTTGTAGTTCAATCAATACAATTTCCAGTGCTGTTCTGCCAGATTATATCATAAATTATAACATTTGATATAGTCAACTGTTATTAATTTTACTCACCGTAATATAGAGGATCTGTCACAGTGCCTGCATATTAGGAGAACAACGATTGTTGAGATTAAAGTTGACAAAATGTATTCAAATAAGTTGCACAGTTTTACTTCTCACCTTCTTCCCAGGGTTCGTGCATGAAGTGAGCCACCACGGCCTTGCGGTCTTGTCCGAATTTGTTGGTCGCCAGCAGCGTGTACAGCCCGTTGTTCAGGTGTGTGGGGCTGTCCAGCTGCAGGCAGCCATGGTACTCTCTCTCCGTGACGTCATGGATCAAGGTCATGATGTATTTCCCCTCTAACACAACCTCACCGTTCAGCAACCACTGTAGCTCGGGCATCGGGTTTCCTGGAAACGTTTGGGGGCAAAATACATTATGAACAATAAAAATATACATCCTGTAAAAACATCTATCCTTCCCATCATTTTCCTGTTTTTTTTTTTACTTATCTGCTTGTTTGTTTGTTTAGTCATTGCTGTAAATGTCAGATATCACTCTGTGTCACATTTGGAAAATATTTCATACTAGGACCAAGCAAAGTATCATAAAGGGACAATACGCCAATGACGAAATATCCTACACATTACTTTACAGGCATATGGTGTTTTAGTTTATTACTTGAGTATATTCATTTAAAATCACACGAAACTTGACAAAAAATGAAGCATAACACGTCAAATTGAATCAAAGGCTTACAAAATGACTAACAAAAGTCTCTGGTGAGTATCAGCTGGTCGTTTTGCTGGTGTGCAGACCAAAACTGACATCCTCTTACCTGACATGCTGAAGGGGATGCACCAATGGTGGTCTGGGATTGCATCACTCAGTTTAGTGATGTTGGGAGGAACTGGGTGTAGAGGAAAGAATAGAGGGTGGGATATTAAAAAAGAGCAATGTAGAAGTGAGATTAGTGAATCATGCAAAAGTACTGACCTAAAGAGGAGAGAAACACTTTATCTACATTGATTCATTTTTAAATCTCTACCCCTGCTGGAAGCAATATTGTTAAACTACTTCTACAAATTGTTGCCTTATTATTATTAATTTATTTTTTTAATTCACCAATTAGTGCATACAAGGACAGACAATGTGGACATCATAACAGATACTAAAGTGACAACAAATAATATTGACTTACTTAGACAAAACAAAACAAAAAAAAGGGACAAAGGAAAGTAACAGGGTAGTTTGTAAGACAGAGAGAGAAAGGGGAGGGGACAAAATAATCATAATAACATTATTATATAATAATATAATAATCCATGATCCCATGCAACCCATCACCATCACCCATGGCTTGATATACAAACCGAATGCCAAGACGAAGCAATCACAAATCTACCCTTTCTCAGTGAATCTATCAAGAAACACAACTGTTACAACAATACTGCAATTGCGGCGACTCTGACAGCTTGGTGGAAAGTCAACAAAATAAAGTAAAATTACAATGTCACCTAGCGCACAAACCCCCATCTGGCACAACCCTTACTTCTCTATAAATAAATCACCTTTAGTAGGCACTAAATGGAAAGAAAAAAGGATTACACACCTCCATCACATCTTTGACAACAACACCTTGCTGATACAATACTTACAATACATCCAATTAAAACATTCGATTAAGGCAAAAAAAGATATTTCTAACAACCCCCTGGAACAAGCACCATTATTGGATAGCATCAACACAATTGCAAACTCAAACAAACAGCTCTCAAAACTTTATAAACTCACATCCTCTACCAATGCACCTTATATTCCAATAAACAAAGACCTCACCATCCACACCAATATGAATT